>MU227080.1:892816-917999 GCA_018584345.1 Thuja plicata
AATTGTTTGACATGAATGTCAGATATTTGTAAAATATTTGTTTGGCATTGTTGTCAAAGGGAGAGAATGTATCCATATTATCATCAGAAACTATTCATTATCAGATTACTCCAAAAAGGGAGAGATCGTATCCATAGGGAGAGAATTTGTATAAAAGTTACAAACAAAAGACAATGAATTCAAAGAAAAAGAATAGTCAAAATAGAGAAATTGACACTAACAGAGGACACAACACATCAGAAGAAGAAACACAGAAAGCTGCAAGAATCAAATCTAAGCTAACACAGAACTTACCGGCGGTCAGGCATTTTTATCAGTTATCAAAACAAACTGTTTGGTAATTTGATGAATGTCAACAATTGTATTTCATATTGTATTAGAAATAGTATAGTGTGATAAGATAGTATGTTTCCATCAATGCCAAAGGGAGAGATTGATGACATGTAACTAATTGAATGTTTGATAATGTTAATTTGTAGATGATGCAAGAAATTAAATCAGTTAATGGTTTGTATTGTCATTGATGTCAACTTGATATCATCTATACGGTCATGTACATATTTCCAAAGACTTTAGAGAATCAATGGAACAAAGATTATGCTTTCTGCAATGCATAAAAGTCAAGTATTCACTAAGTGACAGACAACACCGACGGAGTGCAAACCATCGGTAAAGATAGAGAAAAATTCGCAGTGATAACCGATGAGCAAAAGACAGTGTTGCTCGATGAGCTGAAAATAGAGTTGCCCGACAAGAAAGATCTAATGATGCCTGAAGGATGGAGATCCCAAAGCTAACTAAAGTTACACTGATGGAACTAGCAGTTGTCACCGACAACAAACTGCGGAATTGACCGACGGCACAAAGAGCTTCAAAAATGACAAAATATCTAGCTGGTAGAGCTTAAGGATAGACTTAACTAGTTGTTTTATTTGTTTTATTCGACCATAGTTAATTAATTAGTTTAAAGAAGATTTATACAGTTTGCAAGAAGATAACTATGAGATAATTGAGGAGTTAAAGCCATAAATCAAATTGGCTAGATTGTTTTTCACGTCAATAATCAAGAATCAAGAATTAAGGAATTTCATATCTATATAAGAGACAACCATAATTCATTTCCCTAGGCAATCAGACACATGGAAGGGGAGTGAATAGAAAGAGGATGCTGAAGAGATACTGGTGAAGGATAAACTTCATACAGTCCTGATCAATCAAGCTAAGGGAGAGCTAAAGAATTCTACAGACACCGAAAAATACTGAAGCACAACATCACAAAGCAGAAAGTGTGGAGCACAAATAAATTGAATTGATACATTGATCAGAGAGGTATTGTACTTAAATAGATCTGAAAATATGCAATTAAAGTTGCATTAGAAACAAGTCATTGTGCTTTAGTTTAACCATTGAAGCATTAAGTCTCTTAACAGAGCAGGACTTAACAGTCTTCTATAATTGAGGTATATCCTAACAGATTACCAAAATGGTTGATTCATGAAAGTAGCATTAAATTTGCATAAATCCTATTGAAAACCTAAGAAGGAGGTTGATTCAAGGATGGTAGCAAGAATTGCCTAAAGCCTATTGACAGTCTAAGAAGGAGGCTGATTCAAGGATGGTAGCAAAATAGATCCCAGATACTAAGTGACAACCTATGTATAAAAATCCTCTAACAAGGTCACACTTAACAGTGTGTTTGTAACCTTTAACAGGGTTGGCTCCTAATAGGGCTCACTTCAGAAGACTGAAAATTTGCAGTACTAGTCCTAGTGGTTTTTTCCCTTAATAGGGTTTCCACATTAAAATACATGTGTTATGTGTGTATGGTTTATTACTTTATTATTTTACATTTCACATATGCATTTCTAGATTGATTGGTATACTCTACATATTTGCTAAGTATCCGTAAATAAGTTTTACTTCTTATCGGTATCAAGGAGAATAAGGAAAGACAAGGTAAACCGACAGAAAGTTAATTATTTCAAAGTATTTCAAGGCATGCATCTTGTAGGGACTTAATAATCTGAGGTGTATTGATGGGTGGATTAAAGTTTACAAGATAAATTTTTAAGGCCACTGATTCACCCCCCCACTCTCAGTTATTACTAACAATTGGTATCAGATCTTGTGTGCTTAGAAGGAAGGTTTCAAGACCTAAGTAAAGATCACAAGATGAATAGATGAGATGTGCCTAAGTTGAACAAAGACAACTTTGCTTCATGACAAAGCAGGATAAGAATCCACTTATCAGGTGTTGGCAATGATATTACTTAATACTTAGATACAAAATATGTATTTCGTATAAGACCATTGACATTAGATCAATTGAGAGTGAAGCATGATCATAACTGCATGGTTATAGAGCTTTCTTCCTCACTCTCTGATGCTTTTGAAGATGTCAAAGATTGCAAAACTGCAAAGAGAATGTGGGAAAAACTTAAGCTTGTACATGGAGGTGATACAAATGTTCTGAGAGCCAAGGTAGAAAGCCTTAGAGGAAAGTTTGACAATCTCGGAATGAAATAAGGTGAAAAAATCACACAGTACAACACAAGAATAAAAGAATTAGTCAATGCTATACGAGGTGTTGGGGGTACACTTGAAGAGGAGACAGTGGTAAGTAAAATCTTAAGAACCTTATTTCCTATATATGCTATTAGAGTCTCTTCTATTCAAGAAATTAGAGTAGTACCAAACAATATAGTTACTCTTGATAGCCTAATTGGTAGACTAATTTCATTTGAGATAAATAACTTTGACAATAGTATCTTACCAAGTTTAGAGTCTGCATTTTAGTCTTCTATGAGAATAAGCAAATCTACTCAGAGACACTCATCTAGGAGAGACAATGAAAGTGAAAGTGAAGAAGAAGATCTAGATGAAATAGAAGGACTCATGGCAAGAAGAATGCAAAGAGGCAAGGGTAAATACAAAGGAAAGTTACCACTTATATGTTTTAATTGTAAAGAGATTGGACACTTTGCTGCAAGATGTCCTAACATAAGAAAAGATGACAGAAGTGATGACAGATGTTTTCAGAAGAAATATGACATAGGTGATAACAAATATTACAGAGGTTACCGACGATCAGAAAGAAAGGATACCCAAGACTACAATGATAAAGGAAATAAGGCTAGCTATCTAGCTACTTGCAAAGATGAAGATAGTGACACTGAACCGGATGATGACATCGAGATAGTATTTGTAGCTGTGAAGGATGATTCAGATGAAGATGAAAGGTATGAAGAAACTGCAGTCATATCTAAGATTAGTAAGAATGATATTTTGATTATAGATACTGGGTGCACTCACCATATGACTAGTTACAAAGAAAATTTTAATACTTTTGAATACTATAATGGTGGTGCAGTAAGAATGGGAAATGATACACCTTGTTAAATTGAAGGTAAAGGAACAATAATGCTGAATAAATTGATTAAATGTGAAAATGCTTATTGGGTAAAAGGATTGAATTATAATCTGTTGAGTGTTTCTCAGATGAATAATTTGGGTCACAGAGTAGCGTTTGTAAACAAGAAGGCAAAGATCTTCAATGAATCAGTAAAACTGATTGGTACCAGTGAACATACCAAAGGTAACTTATTCTATCTGAATGACACTAACCCCACTTGCTTGATGACTAGAAATGAAGACATATGGTTGTGGCACAAAAGATTGTGTCATGTGAATTTGGACAACATGATGAAAATAAGCAGGAAAAGAAGTGTAAGAGGCTTACCGATGATGACAAAGCTAGACAACATCATGTGCAAAAATTGTCAAAAAGGTAAAATTGCAAAGTCTAGTTTCAAAAGTAAAACATATACATTTGATGACATTCTAGAATTAGTCCATACTGATTTATGTGGACCTATGAGGAAAAAGAGCTATCATGGATATATATATTTTATTCTCTTTGTTGATGATTAATCTAGAATGATGATAGTCATGTTTCTATAAGAAAATTCTGAAGCATTCAAGATGTTTAAATGGTATAAGGCTATGGTAGAAAAAAAATTTGTAAGTATATGAAATGTTTGAGATCAGATAGAGGAGGAGAATTTATATCAGATAAATTTGCTAATTTCTTTAATGAGCATGATATAAAAGACAGGTTTCTGCACCAAGAACACCACAACAAAATGGGATTGCTAAGA
Source organism: Thuja plicata (assembly GCA_018584345.1). Lineage (NCBI taxonomy): Eukaryota > Viridiplantae > Streptophyta > Pinopsida > Cupressales > Cupressaceae > Thuja > Thuja plicata. The sequence goes on from MU227080.1 coordinate 896,974, forward strand.
GAAGGAACATATCAATAGTTGATTGTGCAAGAACATTGATGATAGAGAAGGACATCACCTAGATCATTTGGAGGGAAGTTGTTAGCACTGTTGTTTATACACTTAACAGAGTACAATTGATGAAGGACTCAAAGAAGACACTTGTTGCTCCATTTCCCTATTCTTCATGATGTGCTTCCCCCATGTTGTGTTGCTTGTTTCATTTTTTTATTTCTTTAAATGACACTTTTTGCTCCATTAGCACAAGATGATAAAGGAATCACAATGTCATAAACATCCTTCTATTTGTATCTTACTTATTATATATGTTGTTACATGTTATGTCATCCCTATGCCACTATTTGTACATTTGATTTTGTGTTGTCTACTTGGGATGATGCAAAATGGTAGCAACTTATTCTTTATTGTCTTTGTAATGATTGCCCAAAAATACTATATTTTGTAACTCTTTTGTGACTTTCTTCCATTGTATTTTGTAGCTCTACTTCCTTTGGGGAATGATGAGAGTTCAATTTGACATAATTTTGATATACATGAGTTTCCATCTGACCTACTAATCCTAGAGTTGGTATATCCCTTTCATCCTTTCTTTTTTCATGTGCTCATTTCCCTTGATTTTTCATTTGTTTGAGGCATTTCATAGTGGAATTTTTTCTTCTAGGTAAATATACACTTGATTAAAGTTATTTCTCCCATTAAGGTATAATTTGCAATATCTTTAACATGGAGGCATGCACTCGGCCACTCCATGTCCACATTTTGTGAATGCATGCGCACGCACGCACGCGCGCGCACACACACACACACACACACACATAGATTCATTGCAATTTTTTAAAGGATCTACATACTAATACTCATTGTTCATATAGTCCATAAATTGACTGCACACATATGGTCCTCGAGTAATCTTGCACGCTTGGTCCTTTGATTGACCTTGTTTCCTGGATTGCCAAGGAATATTACCTTTTATTATAAATGGTCATTTTATTATTGGATCCATTATTGGAAGTATTGTGCTTTAAGGACTGGTCCTTGTTGATAGATTGAACTAGTATAATATAACTTTCTACACTATTCAATTCCATCTTGTGTGGTCCATAATAATAAAGAATCTCTCTCTCTCTCTCTGGTTTTGGACTTGATGAGGACTTTAGTCACTTGGTGGATTAATGTTTCTTTGTCTCCTTAACCTTAATGAGATCATCTTATGCATTTGATCTTCTTTTCCATGAGCATGAGCTTGTCTCATACTGTCGATAAAGTGGGGGCTAAATGTATTGTCCTAAATAATTAGCACCCATTGTTTATGTCTTTGTGACCTATGACACCACATTTTAGTGATATCAAGATCTGATTGTCTTGATTCTTAATTTACCACATCTTTCATTTTCTCTCTCTAAAAAATATTACACTTATCAAGACCCAGATCTTATTTGAATTTAACAATTCTAGGACTAGATCGAGCTGAGTTAGCCTTTCACTAGACAATGTTTACTCAATTCAACCTTCTCCTAGTGCATCATGCTTAAGTGGATCTGGGCCCAATATGTTAGGATGAACAGTCCATAAGCACAACTAAGAGGGAGGGTGAATCAGTTGTGAGATAGATTATTAAACATTAAACGTTATAAACCAAAACTTCAATTCAAATTATAACAAAATAAATGCCAACACAATAACAAAATCCTTTTGTCGAGGAAACCCTATTAAAGGTTAAACCCCAGTGGGAATTAGCACCCACAAATGATATACTCAGAGTATAGTATCCATGTGAAAAGATTTAGCCCTATTAGGAGCTTATTACAACCTTAGAGTACATAGTCCCTTTTAAAGGCCAAACCATGTTAGGAGTCAAGAGTAATAATGGGCTCACTTCCCATGCACACTTCCCAAAAAAGGTTAAAGTCATGCTCAAGGATTAATAATTTGAACAAGTGTATATAAGAAATATATAATCCAGTGAAATGTTTAATAGAAACTATCTTTGCTTGGTCAATTCCAATGAAGTACTATAATCAAAAAAATTTCTCTACATCTAGCATCCAATTAAGCTTTGGAGCTTCCACATATCTCTTCCTTTCAATTACCTTCTCATCAAACCACTATCACATACAACATATTTTCAAAAGAAAATATCTCTCATATATAACTTATTACAATAATTGATTAGGTCAGCCTATTAAGCTGTCCCAATATTAAAATAATTATTTAACCCCTTGCTAATATACAAAAGTTACCTAAAATACTTGTAAACATCACTTAAAATATATCAGATATACTCCACGATCTGTAATCCATGCTTGCAATTCACAATACATGCTACATATCTAAAGTTAGCCCCAAATAGGTCTCCTCGAGAATACATGCCAAAGATGACATAACCAATGATCACATGACTTGCGGTCAATAAAAAAAATTCCTCAATATGCCTTATGTCATCCATTAAGCTCGCATAACCTGAATCATCATCACCTTTAAGAATACCCAAAACACAGAGACTCGCTCTGTCAAGCATCATTGTCATAGTCCAGAAACCAATCTTCACTAAAGAATTTGTAACATCACCAATATGCAAGATTAAGCCAAGTGACCTTTGTTATAAGGTCATCACACATCCTTCTTCATATCCTCATCTTTTCTCATTCTTATTCATCTGTACAGTGTCCATACACTTCTGTCAGTCATCATATAATAGTAATATCCAGTTTGTTCAGTCCACAAAAACATATGTTGACATCAACGACAAAACATGAATGCCAAAAACATTAGAAGTAATTAATTTTGATATCATACAACAAGCTCCCCATTTGGAATTGATGGCAACATATGGGAAAATCCATCAACCCAAAATTACTCTCTCTCAATACAATCTTCTCAATATCCTCAACATAATTCTCCCTATAAGAGTAGGGATTTTCACATAGAATCTCTCCCCCTTTGACAAAAATGGAAAAGGGTGCCATAACTCTTCTTGAATCTTCTGCAAAGTGAAGCTTTTTCAAACCTTCATGTCTAACAACCAGGTGCAAAATCACCCAAATGTCCTCTATAGTGTTCCTGCGATCACTCCCCCTAAGGAGTAGATCCATACGTCAAGTTGAGAAAATAATATAGCTCTGGAAGCCACTGGATTGATGCATTCTTACAACAATTAATTATCACAAGGTGGGGCTCCCACCCCAAGCATGCTTCTGAGATACTCAAAAGCATATTTTGGAAAAGGTTTTGTAAATATATATTCTATATGTTCCTTTGTGCTAATATACTATAGTCTAATCTCTTTCTCTGCTACCTTGTCTCTCAAGAAATGATACTCAAGAGAAATATGTTTAGTCTTTGAATGAATTTTAGGATTCTTTTACATATTCACTATGCTAGTGTTATCACAATGGATAACCACTGGCTCTTCAAAAATTATTCCAATGTTCTTCAATATTTTTTTCATCCAAACAAATTATCTACAATTTATAGTAGCAAAAACATACTCATATTTAGCATTGGATTGAGCAATATAGTCCTACTTCTTACTTAACCATGAAACCATCCCTTTTCCAAGGAAAAATTCTCCACCACTTGTACTCTTTCTATCATTTACATTACCATCCCAATCAGCATAAGGATAAGCTTGAAAAATAAAGTCATCTAATTTTTCATACCATAATCCATATTTTAATGTTCCTTTCAAGTATCTAAAATTATTTTTCATAGCAGCAAAGTGTGTCTCTTTAGGATCTTCTTTACATCTTGCCACAATTCCAACTACATTGTAAATATTTGGTCTAGTGTGACTAAGATATTGTAGACCTCCAATCATCGATCTATACTTTGTCTGAAAAACACTTTGAGTTTCATCATTACTAGTAAGTTTGTAACTAGTCACCATGGGTCTCCCAATAGGTTTACAATATTTCATTCCAAACTTCTTAAACATTTCCTTAAGATACTTGGTTTGAGATATAAAAATACCATTTTTATTATGATTAATTTGCAAACCAAGAAAATTTTCATCTCACCAATCATTGAGATTTCAAATTCATCTTCCATTTCTTTAGATAAATTTTTACTCATTTTATCATTGCCTCCAAAAATGATATCATCAACAAAAACTTCTATGATTAAGATTCCATCTTCATCAGTTCTTAAAAATATAAATTATTGTCGACATTACCTTTTCAGAAACCAAGATGAAGTAGATACCTATCTAGTCTTGCATTTCATGCTCTCGATGCTTGCTTCAGTCCATACAATACTTTCTTTAACTTACAAACAATGTCTTCATCTTTTGTCAAAGGAAATCCATTAGGTTTCTCTATGTATACTTCTTCAAAATATCCATTCAAGAATGCAGATTTCAAATCCATCTGATATACTTTAAATTTTTTATGTGTAACATAAGAAAGAAATAATCTCACAACTTCCAATCTAAAAATAGGAGAAAATGTTTCTTCAAAGTCTATGCCTTCTTGTTCCGAGTAGCCTTAGCAAACTAGACTAGCCTTATTTATTACCAGTTTTCCTTCATCATCCATTTTGTTTATAAAACCCCACTTAGTTCCTATCACATTTTTGTTTTTAAGTCTTAAAACCAATTCTGAAGTATTTTTTTTCTTTAACTTTTCTAGTTCTTATTGCAAAGCTTTAGTCCAAGATTCTTCTCTACATGGTTCATTAGTAGTTTTTGGTTCAACTTGAGAAATCAAACAAATTTCATCTCTTACTTTAGATCTTGTCATCATTCCTTTACTTGCATTACCAATTATTTTATTTTTAGGATGGTTCTTCTTAACATACCTCAGAGTCTTAGGATTCTTAGTAAGCTCAATTGATTCATCTTCAATCTCATCATCAACCTACAAAGGTTTTATAGGTTCAGCAATGACCCCTTTTATCTATGAAATATGTCCACAGTCATACATTCTTTCCTGAATCTGAAACTTCTCATCTATCCTTACATTGACAATTTCAATTAACTCCCTCAATCTCAGATTGAAACATTTATATGATTTTCTCTTATTATAATAACCAAGGAAGATACCATCATCACTTCTAGCATCAAACTTCCCTATCTCATCATCTCTTTTAATATAGCATTTACTTCCAAATATTTTGAAATATTTTACAATAGGAGTATGATCAAACCATAATTCATAAGGAGTCTTAATTGTACCTTCTTTGATCTGAATTATGTTCAAGGTGTACATAGAAATACCAACTATCTCTCTCCAATGAACATGTGATACATTTCCTTCTAGCAACATAGTTCTAGAAACATATAATATTGTTATGTTTCTTCAGTCGTCTATCCCATTCTGTTGTGGTGTTCTAGGTGTAGATGTCTATCTGAATATTCCATGCTCTTCACAGTAGGTATTAAATAATTCTGAAGTAAACTCACCATCTCTATCTGATCTCAAACATTTTATCTCCAATGTTGATTCATTCTAAAAAATTTCTTTGAATATCTTGAATATTTCAAATGCCTCAAGCTTCTCTCTTAAATATGTAACCCACATCATTCTAGAAAAGTCATCAACAAAATGTATAAAGTACCTTTCACCATAATAAGATCTTTCTCTTGTAGGACCACACAGATTTGTATGTACTAATCCAACTAATAAAATTGCTTCTAGTCTGCTTCCCCACAACACACTCTCTACACATAGTGTTAGATGTTTTCACAATGTTAGGTAGATCTCTTACTACAATGATCATACTTTCCCTCACAAAATTATCAAAGTTAACATGACAAAATATTCTATGCAATAACCAACTATCATCAACCTTCACAATAAAATAAGAAGCTTTAGATGTATTCAATTCAAATACATTATCTCTACATTTAGTACCAGATGCGATCAAGTCTCCTTATTTAATAATGATAGAACATTTCCCATCAATGAATTTCAATTGATAACCTTTATCCACTAGCTTTCTAATACTCAATAGATTATGCTTAAGTCCATCAAAAAGTAGTACATTATGAGTAATAGATTTTCCATCCAGAGAAATAGATCCAACTCTAATGATAAGCTTAGGAGTATTGTCACCAAATCTAAAAACTCCACCATCATATCTTTTCATACTAACAAAATTATTTTTATCTTTATTCATATGATATGAAAAACCACTATCTATAACCCATTCAGATTTCTTTTCAGCATGAGATACTAAATCTTTTTCTTCATGTATAGGTTTATCATCATTAATAGCAATAAATCCATTCTAGTCATATTCAACAATATCATCATCATCAGAAACACCTTCACTAGAATAATATCATTCCTTGTATTTTGAATACTTTGATTTGTAAAAATTATTTTTATGCTTTGGAACCCTTGTAGGACATTGAGATGCAAACTGACCAATATTGTTACATGAAAAACATTTCAAAGGCAACTTTCCTTCAAATTTACCCTTACCTCTCTTTTCTCTTCTAGCAATCAGGGATACCACTTCATCTAGCTTTCTTTCTTCTTCCTATATTTGTTCCCATTCATTAGCATAGTCTTCAAGTTCTTCTATCAATTCACTAGTGCTAGTGCTCGCAATTCGAGATAAGGTCTTTTTGTTTCTATGCACAGTCTCCTTGAATCCCTACTCAACTTTAGGTAAAGAATCTCCCATTTGTATGGCCTCAAAAGTAGTTAGCTTTCCAATCAACTTCTCTCTTCTTGTCACTACTTACACCATTGAGCTTATTAACAATCAAAATAACCTTACCCCACTTATGCTTTCCAAAGATGATACTTCCAATAAGGTTATTAAAGATGGTGTTGTTACTTCTAATATTAAGCCTCTTAAAAATCAAGAGGAAAATTATGCGATTATGCTATCCAACAATCCTTGTCAAGATCAAAGTCTTCCATTTTATTTTTCTACCACTCCATGTTTGCTTCCAGTTTCTACTCTTCCTAAGTCTTTCCAAGCTTAAAACAATCCTATCAAAGAAGGTGCTCCTATTCAAGATGTTCATGATCCTATTGAAAATTATAATGCTCACTCTAAAGATGCTAATGTCCTTGGTTGTCATATACATGTCGATGAACTTATTGATTATCCTTTTGCATCTTCCACATCCATCCTTGGACCTCCTCCACCAATACTAAGGGCTTCATGTTTTCCTTCCATCTTGGGTGATTATTTCCCTTCACTTTCCCCTCCTAACTCTCCTAAATATTCATCCATGTTGGGTCCTTACATCCCTCCATTCCTATATTTCCTCAAGATCAATGATGAGCCTATTTTATGGTCTCCATTATATTAATCCTTATACTTTTTTTAAAGTATTATCAGAACAATTATTAACTTTTAGTTAGTTGAACTTATGTCAAGTAAAAATAGAACCATTAAACCATGGGTGGAATAGATATGTCATAGTATGCCAATATTATATATATGTTGTAGTATTTCATATAATAATCAGAATGTGTGTTCTAACATCTGGATTAATTTGAATAAGCTACTTGTATGAATGTCTTTTGCATGATAAATAATCCTGCCAGGAAGTAGGAGTCGCTGGGAGTGGTCAACAACATGGAAGGAGGATGTTAAAGACCAACTTTGAATGGATAAGCCATCATGGAATCAGAAGACACAGCTACCACAAATCAGGAGCCACTGTTTCAGATATGCATGAATCTAACTCTACTATATTCCCTCTATATTCCTAGCATGTTGACTTGGTCACCCAGACTTCATTGCATATGTCGTGGGCTATTGCGTTTCCTATTTTTTCTCGTTGGTGCGGTTTTAGTTAGATAGTTCCTTTTTCTATTTCAGAATAAGAAAGTCAATCCTCTATTTATAGGGATGAGATTGATAGTTTGTAAGTTCAAATATTTTTGGAAATACAATGTTCTGATTGTATCTTGCGCAACAAGTTCATTTTTAGTTTCATGTATCATTCTCATGTAATCAGTTTTGAAAGATAATGAAGTAACTTTTGGTTCATATTCTATGTTCATAGATTAGCAGAAGACAACCAAGGGGGCCCACCTGGTAGGTGGATTAGAGTAGAAGTAGAAAAGATCTACTTTCTACATTTCCAGCATTGTAGATATAAGATTATAGTTTCTTCCTGCAGCATTGTACTTTGTGAATGTTCTTGCAACACCTGCAAGGATAGTTATAGTGAATTCTCTAGGTTGAAAGAATAAGTTTAAGTAGAGTTTGGCAGTTGTAGCATTCATCTTAGTAAGGAGTAAGTGTGTTTCCTTTCTTGCAGCTCTAGTATAGATTCCTTTCATGTACTTTAATTTCCTGCAACATAGGTAGAGTGGCTCTTTAAGGAACTTAGTACACATACTATGTTGTACCACTTCAAGTATACGTCCCTAGGTTGACAAACTAAATTCACCTCCTAGTGGGAGAAGTGATCCTTAGATTGAATAAACTATTCCTAAGAGAGGCTTTGGGCATAATTACTAAGCACCTATTGTGAGGCGGTTCATTTTTGGTGCCACTGTCAGGGATGGTGTCAAGCTAAGAAACTTTCTGAGTCATTTTGCATTTTTTTAGCTAGTTTAGTGGTTTGTGGTCCTGAATTTGCTTAACTAGTGTGAATAATTCATTTGCATGCATTGAAGGGGAAGACAGAGAGAAAAATATGGCAAATTTCTTCCAGGAGAACTTGTGAATTTGAATGAGAACGCTGAAGAAGTTGAGTTGCCTTTTGTTGACGCAAGTCCCAAGTTTCCTGCAACATATTCTACTGTAGCGGAACCTTTTGATATAAGTGGTCTTCGGCCTTTCGCTGAAATCTTGGCCAGCTTTCTTGATAATTTTGACCCAAACGCACCTGTTGTTAACAATCTTGTCACTAATATTACTTTCCAACAGCAACACCAACTCCCAATACCTCCAGTAATGGCACAACCTCCTTTCCCATTTCCTCTATCGAGCCTTATAAATAATGTCAATCTCAAAAATATACCCTCTGCTGCACTTCCACAGATTTATGTGCTGATAACTAAAGATCCTAACACCTTTTAGTTCTAGTTTGACATCCTCTATCATAGCTTTGACTATAACACTGATGCCCATAAACTCAACTTGTTTCCAGCAACACTAAAGGAGTTGGCCTTACGATGGTTCATGGGCCTAGAAGCAAATGCAGCAGGCACATGGGATGAGATGTAGACTCTATTTCTGAATAAATACAAAGAATATTGCAAGGGGAGTGACCTGATGGGAGATGAAATTTTTAGAATATCGCAAAAGGAGGATGAAAATTTGGAGGACTATGTTTCACATTTTTTATACACCATGCAGAAGAATACCCAACATGTTCTAGCGGAGGATTCACAGAAACTAGTCTTCTTGAGAGGAGTAAACGACAACTATTCAAAAGCATTGGACCTCATGGATAGTGTGGACATATCCCAATCTTCTTTGGATGACCTCAATAAAATCTGTCTCAACTACTCCAGATCAACTGGAAAGAAAAGCAGAGGATATCGGTCTAGATTTATTAAAAGGGAGCAGTTCAGGCGTTTCAAAGTTGGAGATATCTAATTTGCTAGAAGATTTCAAGCAAGAAATCATTAATTATGTTTCCATGCATCTCAACATCATGACTGCTAAGAAGAAACATGCAGATGTTGAATTGCAGATAGCTGAGTACTGCCCACATTTCCGTAAACAAGAGAAACACTACAGATGCAAGCTAGTGGCAAACCAGGAAAATCAACATTTGTCTATCGAGTACATGAAGATAGAAGGAGATGATGAGAAAGTGTTCCTTTTTGCTCAACATTGACCATGGGCTTCAAGAAAAGGTATACCTTAGGACCCATTACAATTTTTAAATTCTTACAATAGTCAATGGAAAAACCAAAGTTATCAGAATACTCCTTAGTACTCTTAGCCAACCTAGAATAACCAGTGGCCTAACCAGAAAAATAACCAGTGGCCTAACTAAGAAAATAAACAGTGGCCTAACCAACAAAATAACTTGTGGCTAAACCAGCAAAACCAATGGCAACCACTGCAAGGAAATTGGCAAAAAAATAACAAATGGAGGGGGCCTCCACAATGGCCTAACCAAAATCCTATTTTTCCACAACTGCCACCGCCAGTCCCACCTCCTGCAATAATGTCACCTCCTACAGCCACTTACCCCAATCCAAAGCAAACCTAATTGCCTACTCATCTATAACCAAATCCAAATAACAAGCAACAACAATAGCCAATGTATACAACTGATACACAACAGTATCCTACCCATGCTCTAGAGATATCTGATATCCATATGAGGTCAGGTACTACTCTGCCTGCACCTGAACATCATATTATCATAGAAGTTGTAGACACTCTTGCAACATCAGCACCTCTTCCAGAAGCTACATTACAAAATACCACCCAATCAACTAAAAAATCTAGCAAAACTGATGTTGAAACCTCAGTTGACCCTCCTTTTCCACAAAGGCTCACAATAGAAAAGCCTATATCCCAAGAAGAAATGCCTTTTGACATTCTTGAGTAGTTGAATAATATGCACATCCAAATACATTTGTTTCAAGCTATCAAAGATGTTCCTATCTATGAGAAAGCTATTAAGGATGCATGCCTTAAAAAGCCTGGAAGGACAATGAAGGACCCTCAAAGAGTTCATGTAATAAGGAAACTTGCTGATATCATGTTGGGCAAGGTAGTTATACCCAAGTATTCAGATCCTAGAATTCCAGTAGTAGATTTGATAATTAACAAACAATCTATTAAAAATACTTTAGTTGATTTGGGAGCATCCATAAATGTAATGACTAAAGATACAATGCACAGACTAAGTATAGAGGGTTTGAGAACAACACACCCAATATTACAACTTGTTGATAGTTCAATAGTCACTCTAGATGGTCTTATAGAAGATGTGGTAGTCACCTTAGACTCAGGGGAATACCCTAAAAAATTTCTCATCTTATCACCAAAAGTAAACTTTGCTGGCTATCCAGTCATCTTAGGGAGACCTTGGTTAGCCACCACTAATGAAAAAATTAACTGCAGATCAGGAAGTATGACAATTTCAAATGGTCAGGCACTAAAGAAGCTAGAACTCTATCCTCCTACCTAGCCTCAGCTAGACTTGAGAGATCCTATTTGGCCAGAGCTAGGGGATGAAGGAGAAGAGGTCAATTATGTTTCTTAGTTTATGATGATGCATAGACAGTCTTTTCTGAAAATGGAAGAGGAAGATGATGTAATACATAGTATTCTTACCAATGAGTGTATAGTAGAAAAAGATATTTATGAAAGTGCTATTCTATAACTATGTACCTATGAAGACTATGTCTTTCCAAAAAGCCCTGAGATAATTAGCCATTTGTTACCATTTGAAGTAGCTACAAGCCCAGTACCTGAGATGTCAATGGTAGAGCTAAAAAATACAGTAGAAATTTCCCCAGGTCACAATATCCATGTGAACAACATGTTGTCACCCCCACAATTGGCATTGTTAAAATAATTCTTGCATAAGCATCAAAAAGCATTTTCTTGGGATTATGGAGACATGCTAGGTTTGAACCCCAAACTCTGCACCCATAGGATCTACATTAATGATGGTAGCTTACCACTATGCCAACCTCAAAGAAGGATAAATCCAGCATTGGGAGAGATAGTCAAAAGTGAATTACAAAAATTACTAGATGTTGGTATCATTTATCCAATCTCTGATAGCAAGTGGGTATCACCTTTGGTCATTGTACCTAAGAAAGGGGGGAAATGGTGAATATGTGTGGATTAAAGAGAATTGAATAATGCTACAAAGAAGGATCATTTTCCTTTACCCTTTATTGATCAAGTCTTGGACACTTTGGCTGGTAAGAAATATTTCTCCTTTCTGGATGGATACAGTGGTTACAACCAGATCAACATTTCTTTAGAAGATCAGGAGAAGAGTACATTCACATGCCTCTGGGGCACATATGCCTATTCTATATTACCATTTGGCTTATGCAATGCACTAGCTACTTTCCAGAGAGCTGTAATCCACATCTTTGCTGACACATCACATGATTGTATGGAGATATATATGGACAACTTTACTCAATTTGGTGTCACCTTTGAGAAAGCCCTAAAGAATTTGGAAAGAGTACTAATCAGATGTCAGGAAAATTTTATCTCCAAAGCTGGGATCCAGGTAGATCCTACAAAAATAGATGTAATTCTCACATTACCTATTCCTACAAAAGCAGAAAGATGTTAGGTCTTTCCTAGGACATGATGGCTACTATAGGAGGTTTATCCAAAATTTTAGTCAAATAGCTAGTCCTCTATATACTTTGCTTACCAAAGAGGCCAAATTCAATTGGACAAAGGAATGTAATGAACCCTTCCTGTAGTTTAAGAAACTGTTGTCCACTACACCCATACTTAGGGGTCATGATTGGACTTTTCCATTTCACATTCATACAGATGCTTTAGACTACGAAATAGTTATTGTGCTAGGACAAAAGTCTAGTAACCTAGAGAATGCAATTTACTACATTAGTAAAAGCATCCATAGACCATAATTAAACTATACAGTGACCGAGAAAGAATTACTAGTAGTAGTTTATTCTCTGAACAAATTATGTCATTACATAACTAGCTATCCTATTTTTGTTCATGCTGACCATGCAGTAATAAAATATCTCATGAACAAACCTGCTATCACAAGCAGGTTAGCAAGATGGCTTCTTCTTTTGCAGTAATTCGACATTACTGTAGTTGACAAGCCTAGCAAGGAAAATGTAGTAGCTGATTATCGATCAAGAATCCACTGTACTGAAGAAGATACTACACTGATAGGTGTTGCATTTCTAGATGAGAATTTGTTTCATATTTCTATCCAAAGTACATGGTATACTGACATAGCTAATTACCTTGCAGCAAAAAAAATGTCAACACACTTTTCTTATAAGGATAGGACATTGCTTGTCGAGAAAAGCTTTAATTTCTCTTGGATTGATAACATGCTATTTTACACTGGACCTGATCAAGTAATGCACATATGTGTGCAAGAAGATGAGACATGTGACATTATCCATGCCTATCATAATGAACCATGTGGGGGACACTTTGTAGCAAAAAGAACAGCCCAAAATATTTTAACAACCGGATATTATTGGCCTACACTTCACAAGGATGCAGCCATCTATACAAGGAAATGTAACAAATGTCGGAGAATGGGCTGACCAACTAGATCCAATGAAATGCCATTACATCCATAAGTGGTGGTAATTCTATTTGATATATGGGGCATGGAATTCATTATTCCAATAGATCCTCCATCCAATGGGAAGTTTTACATCCTGGTGTGCACTGATTATTTGACCAAATGGGTTGAAGTAAAAGCTATGAAACATGACCGAGACCATAAGGTTGCAGAATTTTTGTATGATGAGATTTTCACTAGATATGGAGTACCAAGAGAACTTGTAACTGACCAAGGTGCCCAATTCACTTCCAATCTAATAACAGAGCTCATGAAAGAATATAATATCAGACATAGGAAGTCAAGCCCTTATCACCCTCAAGCCAATGGACAGGCTGAAGTTACAAATCGGGAAATAGAAACCATCTTAACAAAGATAGTTCATTTGCATCATTGGCACTGGAGTAGTAGACTAACAGAAGTTGTCTGGGTGTATAGAAAAACTTGGAAAACCACCACAAGGTTCAACCCATTTGAGCTGTTATATAGAAAAGAAACAATGCTACCCATTGAATTTGAACACAAAACATTATGGACAACATTGGAGTTAAATATAGATCTTCCTGTAGCACAGAAGGAGCAATTATTGCATCTCAAATCCTTGGATGAAATGCACAAATCTACACTGGAGAGAACTAAAATAGTCTAGAAATAAAGGAAGAAATGACATGACTGACATATTAAGAACAAACAGTTTCAAGTTGGCAATTGGGCATTGCTATATGATTAGAGATTCAAAGAAATAAAAGGAAAATTGCAGACAAGATGGCTAGGGCCATATGAAATAAGCCATGTCTTCACCAATGGAGCCATCCAATTGACTACAATTGACCAATTGAAATTCAAACTATTAGTCAATGGACATCAGCTAAAGTTGTATCACCAACCTCAAACAAAAGAAGACTTCCTACAGCAATTCCAACAACATATTTCAAATGAGCAACAGGTAACACTTCCTACAACAGAGGGTGCAAACCTTCTTCCTGTAGCTCTTCAGTAAAATTCCATTGAGCATGTCCATAAAAAAAACTTCATGTTTACATGAAGTACATTCCTCCATTCACTTTCTACTTCTTCTTTCAAACTCATCTCATTTCTTTAATCTACCACCCACCCACCCTTCACGTCACCAAAATTATCCTTTCTTTACTTTCAATAAGTGGCAAAGTACACTGACGCACATCACTGCCACTTTTGTTCCACTCACACCACCTTTTAATGCACGTGCAAAGACCGAATGATAGGTACAAGATTTTCAAAAAAAATTCCATTTTTAGCACATAGATTTTGATGATTATATCTAGTACGGCAATAAATATATCATTACAGCACTAAGCCAGTTCCCTTCCTCGTGCCAATTCCACCAAGTGTGGACACTTTTCAATATTACGTAGGGGGGAGGGAGGTGTATTAATTCCAAATTGTCATTTCTCTTTATGCCTAAAATATTTTATGTCACCTCAAATCTTTGCTTAGCCTTGTCTCATTAAAGTTCTAGTGCTATATCACACAACTGTCGTACCTTTATTCCTGAATCCTCCATGATTTTCAGACTTGATGTGACTTATAATTAAGTTAAGTGGAAACTCATGGTAAATACTATAATTTCTCTTGTTAAAATACATCACTATTTTTCATACTAAGTATAATAGAGGAATTCAGAAGGAAGCCCATAGTTTTTCAAAAATGAGTAGTCTGCTATTCAAGGAACAAGGCATTTATCTTTTACGAGGGCAGACAAATTTAAAATTGGCAAGCAAAGATGGGAGGCCAGTTATAGAGACATAAGCCAGTATTACATGGTGTGCCACTTTCAGATGTTGAAGTGGTAAGAATATTTAATGCATGTGGCTGGCTAGGATACTTCTTAAGGTTAAAATAATTTGATGAGAACTCAGTAGCTGAATTTGCATGTACATTAGAAGAAGGGAAAGCAATTGTGTGGGGATTGATAGTGGTCACAATAGAGGAGAAAATAGCAGAAGTTCCTGGATTACCAATGGTTGGGGAACATTACCCCAATATGCATGAAGCCAAATCAGCTAGGGCTCAATTTACCCTACCACGCAACCCTCCATTGCAGATTACCAAACAAGGGTGCAAAAGAATGTCTATCCCTCCACCATATAA
The DNA here is from genome assembly GCA_018584345.1 of Thuja plicata. NCBI lineage: Eukaryota > Viridiplantae > Streptophyta > Pinopsida > Cupressales > Cupressaceae > Thuja > Thuja plicata. Next base: position 912,296 of record MU227080.1, read on the forward strand.
TGATTTGGCTATGCATATCATTAGGTATTTTACATGTGAAGGGAGATTTTCCAATTTTCTTGCACATCATTTCAAATTACTGAATTATGTAAGTCATAATCTACCAGTAAATGTCCCAAATTTCTTGTACAATATGCTATGCATTAGTGCTGAGGAGACCCAAAAAGGAAATGCAAATTTTGTCACCCACCATTCCCTAGTTAAATTTTTAATAGAAAGATCTCTTAGGGATGCCTCTCCCATGGCATGGTTAGAGTTTGTCAAGCACAAAACCCTACAACCACAGGTTAACCCTAATGTACAAATTGGTCAAGATAATGCAATACCAACTGACCCAGCCATTGAACAAGATACCCAAGGGGGAGAAACCATAAATCTTCATGAAAATGTGCCCTTACCTGCTTATGAGAGAAATGTACCTACTTCTTCTTGAACCAAAGGAATACAAAAATTAGAGGAAGAAACTTCAGTTCCTGCAGCCAAACCACAAATCCCTACTTCTTCGAAGGGGAAGAAAATGAAGTCGGTTCCTGCAGTAGCTATTCCTACAACAACTACTCCTACAATAGAGAAACTGAAGAAGGCTACGAAGAAAAAGGTTGTAGAAATTGCAGATAACCCTATGCAAAGGAGTCCTAGAATGACAGGACACCTCCCTAGAGCATCCTCCAAAATCCAACCCACTTCTCCTTTGCAATTTGATGAACAACCCAATGTGCAAATTATTCTAGACAATTCCCCAAATCAGTCTGCAATTGCAGATTTTCAACCGCATTCAATAGAAAATTATGAAGCTAAACCTGATGCTTACCAAAATAGTCCCCAGGAAATCCATCAGGATATTCTAGACTATAACGAGGAGAATGCCTCAGTAATCCATCAGTCAGCCTATGCAAAAACTGCCTTAGTGCCCTACAACAGAACTTGGTTAATAAGTTTCTTAGAGTAGTCTTGGAAGGAATAGAGGAGGCAAATGAATCAGACAGAAGATTGTGACCCAATCACCTTGAAAACACTTCTCTTTGGATTGCATAATAAGTATGTTCTAACAACAACTTTATGGGGAGAGGAGAAGAAGAAACTAAAAATAATAATAACGGAGCAAGGGGAAGAAATTGCAGAATTAAAAGAGCAATTGGAAAAGAAAAAACAAAAGATGGATCATTCCCTCAAATTGGCTTATAAAATAATTGCATGTAGGCCACCTCCTAGGGTTTATACCATCTGTTTGAAAGAAAAATTCCTCTTGTTCGAACTAATGATGACCATTAAAGATATAGACTCTGAGTTCAAGTCAGCCCAACTATTTTATGGCCTTTGCCAGACTCTTCCCTCATGGCAACAAAATCTACTTTGTGAACTGTACATGCATAACTTCATTATCCCAGCTGAGACTAAGTGGAATCCTCTACTCTACATAGGGGATATACACCTAAGGGCATTAATTTCCTGGATGCATAATGAAGACAAATATGATAGACAGTTGGAAAAATATAGGGAACAGGAGAAAATAGAACCATTACCATTAAGAGCAGAAACTGGAAAGCCAGATATACTCCTCAGAGACTGGCTCAATTTGACTTATGGAAAAAATAATGAGGAAATAAGGGATAAAATTTTTGAGATTTGTACAGATGTCTATGCAGAGTATGATGGTTTGTCTTACTTTGTCTTCGAGAGAGCTCTGGCTGGAGCCAAAAGTAGATGGGGTAGGTTATTTGAGGCATTGAAGAAATCAGAGACACATAGTCATATCAACCTCCAAGCAGCTATTCAAAGAGCACCAAAATACATGCAGCTGGGAAGGCAAACTAGATAGGAACTCTGGTGTCCACTCACTATGCGGCCACCGATGCTCCTCTGGCCCCTGTATGACATCAATACTACTAGACTTGATTGGGTGCAGGAAAATGATAGAGTAGATGTCTGGGAGAAAATAAGGGGGTTCTACTACACCAAAGGAGAGGGAGAACAGAGGTTGGACATTTCAGAGCAACTACTAGAAGATTTAATGCTTGAGGACAAGCATTTAGCTTGCCAAAGGGAAAATGATGAGACCATTTTACTGTCTCCATTATATTAATCCTTATACTATGTTTTTAAGTATTATCAGAACAATTGTGAACTGTAAGTCAGTTGAACTTATGTCAAGTACATATAGAACCATTAAACCATGGGTGGAATAGATATGTCATATTATGCAAATATTATATATATGTTGCAGTATTTCATATAATGATCAGAATGTGTGTTCTAACATCTGGATTAATTTGAATAAGCTACTTGTATGAATGTCTTTTACATGATAACTACTCCTGCCAAAAGTAGGAGTCCTTGGGAGTCATCACCAGCATTGAAGGAGGACGTTAAAGACCAGCTTTGAATAGATAAGCCACCATGGCATCAAAAGACATGGCTACCACAAATTAGGAGCAACTGTTTTAGATATACATGAATGTAGCTCTACTATATTCCCTTTGTATTCCCAACAAGTTGACTTGGTCACCCAGACTTCATTGCATATGTCGTGGGCTGTTGCATTTCCTATTTTTTTTCTTTGGTTTGGTTTTAGTTAGGTAGTTCATTTTTCTATTTTACAATAAGAAAGTCAATCCTCTATTTATAGGGAGAGATTGATAGTTTTTAAGTTCGAATATTTTGGAAATACAATGTTTTATTGTATCTTGCACAACAAGTTCATTTTTAGTATCATGTATTATTCTCATGTAATCAGTTTTGAAAGATAATGAAGTAACTTTTGGTTCATATTCTGTGTTCATAGATTAGCAGAAGCCAACCAAGGGGGACCACTTGATAGGTGGATGTGAGTATAAGTAGAATAGATTTACTTTCTACATTTCCAGCATTCTAGATATAAGATTACAGTTTCTTCCTGCAGCATTGTACTTTGTGAATGTTCCTGCAACACCTGGAAGGATAGTTATAGTGAATGCTCTAGGTTGAAATAATAAGTTTAAGTAGAGTTTGAAAGTTTTAGAATTCATTTTAGTAAGGAGTAAGTGTGTTTCATTTCCTACAACCCCAGTATAGATTCCTTTCATGTACTTTACTTTCCTACAACATACGTAGAGTGGCTCTTTAAGGAACTTAGTGCACATACTATGTTGTACCATTTCAAGTATATGTCCATGGGTTGACAAAATAAATGCACCTCATGGTGGGAGAAGTGATCCTTATATTGAATAAACTATTCCTAAGAGAGGCTTTGGGCATGATTACTAAGCACCTATTGTGAGGCAGTTCAATCAACATAGATGCATACCCCTGAATCCTTTACATCCATCCACCCATCTAAACCAGTCATATTCTTTTTTGTCGTCCACAAGTCCCAAGTCTTTTGGAAGAAACTTGAATGTTCAATACAAGAAAAAGAAGCAATACAAGAATCCATCTAAAAAATAATATAACCATGTCTCCTCTAATCGACATGGGGGCATAAAGACAAAAGAAATATCTAAGAAGAAAACTACAAGACAAGTATGGGTTACAAATCCATCATTGAAGATATCCTCTCTAAATCATCAAGAAGAAATGAAAAGCCTACAACTATATGGATTCCAAAGTCTTTCTTGAAAGAGTCTCCTATTGAGCAACAAGTGAAGTTGACATTCAAGCTTCCAAAGGCTTCTACTTCATCTTCTTCCAAAAACATTATTTCATTCCATGCACCTAAATCACAACCTCTGCAATCCATTCACCATATTCCTTCACGTATTCCTTCATTCACATTTCTTCCATCCTCTTTTCACCCTTCAAGGTGTGTGTTGATGTTGATCTTTTCTTCCTTTCCATCTACCTTTTCACAATCCTTCCATTCACTATCCTTCTACCTTCTATTCTTTTTCCTCATTTATTTATTCCTCCAATCTTCCAACTTCACTCGCTTTGCATAAAATCTTATCCTCCATTTTTCGCTTTCATCTTTATTTCCCTATTAGCATCTTTGAGCATAACATGTTGAATCCTTGGCATACCATAGTTTATCCCTTCAAAGAGCATTATCTAGAAAGCTTGCCTTCTTCCAAAAAAGAGAAAAAAATATATTAAGAAAAAAAGAGAAAAAAAAATTAAAGAGAAATAATTTCATCCTATGGCAAAAACCACTCCCTTGTGGCACCTTGGATAGGTACCATAATGAAAACCTAGAAATCAAACATCATGTGTAGTTCTTCTACATCTTTCATCCATTCCGCATTATCTCTTTGATCTTGACAATGTTGACCTATACATGAACATTTTGGATATCTTGTGAGCTGTCTTACGATTATCTTGCTTTCATTCCTTTCATGTTTTGATCTCTATCTTCCTCCATTCATTTTCTCCTATCGCTATCATTTTCCCCTTTGGTCTTGATCTAATAAAAAAAATGAGTAAAACACGGTGCTATGAAGCCTCTTGACATGTCTACTCCTTTGGACTACATCCTTTCCTGCTATTGCATTATGATTTTGTGACTTTTCCTATGCTGGTCTTTCATTCCTCTCCAAATGTGATTTACATGATGTTTCTTTTCTTTTCCATAGCTTGGATACTCTTGGGGAGTTTGCCTTTGAGGATTTCTTGCCTTCATTCTCCTATCTGCCATCTCTTCCACCAGCTTGCTAATCCCTCCTGTTCTCCACCTTGCTAAAAATTGGGATTGCACAATGTGATCTTGCTTGCGAGTTTGATGCCCATTCTGTCTAGGGGCATCCTTTGTACATAATTATTGATCTTGAAAAAATAAAATAAAAATGATATACTGTCAAAAATTCTAAAAATCAGAAAATGTCCTGGAAAAATGATCTTCTTAGTGAAAACCTAGCAATAGGCACTTTAATGTATCTAAAAAAAATTACTGATTCCAAAAAATATAAAAATATTAAAAATTCAAAAAAATCAAAAAAAAGGAAAAAAGTGCCTTGGTGAAAACATGGAAACAGGCGCCTTGGTAGAAAAAATTCAAAAAAATTATAAAAAGTCTTGAAAAAAAAAATATGAAAAAAATGAAAGAGAAAAAATTGTAATAAAATCCAAGTGGTGAAAACCTGGAAACGGGTGCTACTTGAGGCCTTTGCACCCCTGTTTCTTAGTGCGTGTCCGCGACACTTAGCCTTTCTCCATCATGCCTCATCCTTGTTGCCTTGGTTTGGAATTGGTCTTTGTCTTTTTCTAGGTTGCATAACTGTGTTAGCTTTGGTCTCTTGGATGCGTTAGTCTTTAGGACATCTCACAAATGGTTATTTTCAACACCACTCCAACTGTATTTTTTAATACAACCCTTGACATCAAGTTTTTTTCAACACTTATCGGTTTGGTCTTACCCAGTTTTGTTATGTGATCTTACCTACTTGCAAGCATTCAATCCTTGTCCTTGGAACTTAGTATCAGTTAACACACTTAAATTTATAAACACAACACTTAATACTTGAGCTATGTCATGATCTTTTCTTTGTGTGCTAACTGTTATTGATTTTCATTAAGTGTTCTTGTCTCATAAGTCTCTCCGGGATGCATAGCTAGAGGACTTGGGGTATGGGGCATGTTTTTATTTGCATTCTGCTTTATGCTTCACTTTTTTTGCACAACCATTCTACTGGTCATCCTAGCCTCTATGCCTTGATGCAAGCATGGTTTTGCTATATTAAATTGGGTAAGCTAACATCACAGTCATCTTGACCTTTATGTCTTTGATGCTTATGTT
>MU227080.1:918049-932009 GCA_018584345.1 Thuja plicata
TAAGCTAACATCACAGTCATCTTGACCTTTATGTCTTTGATGCTTATGTTAGAATCTTTCCACATTCCAATCTGATATAAATCAAATTCATATCTTCATAGTTGCACTTGTGACTAGTGATGATTGTGTGATTTTCTGATGTCTATTAATAATTGCCCAATGATGAAAATAAGTTCCTTAACATTCTCTAATGAATGGTGAACACAAAGTCCTATGTTATAGTTTCTTTATTGCAAGTACACATTTGCATTTTCATGTAGCTCGCGTTGTTAGACCTCATGTTAGTTTGCATTTTAGGCTGCATTATGAGTTTGAGAGGGTTTCCTTCATCTTTCTTGTGGACTTTTAATCAACTATGATCACGTTTTGATCTTAATTTCCATATCTTCTTTCATTATCTCAATCAAAATCTTCTATCTTAAACAGTTGATTGATTTTGGGGCATTCTCTTTCTTAAGGAAAACTCTCTTTCTTTTCTCTATTTATTTCCACCTCTTCCAAGCTTCTATCATCCATTCTCTTTCACCCCACTTCTTTTCTTCTAATTCAATCTTGGGGCATAATCTTTCATGCTTGATGATCTACCTTGGTTCTGTGATCCTTATATCTTTCATCTTACATCAAGAACCTTATCTTTATTTTGATTTGATCAAATTTATCAATTTACTATTTCTCCTCTATCTCATTTTGATTTTGATCACGAGGTGGCAGTACCTATCAAACTTTAGTCCTTGATTCAGCTTTATCAATCCTATCATTTGTTCCTCTTGGGGCAACCTTGCTTGAGATTCTTATCTCGGACATGTCAATTACTTATTTACAATGGTGTTGACCTTGACTTTTTTACAATCACCTTATCTTTGTTTTGATTTCAATTACTTATTTACAACAGTGTTGATGTCTGTGTTGTTTTGTAATCCCAAATCGATCTCACACTTCAACTGCATTCTTTGACTACATGTGTTCTCAGAATGATCACACATTAGTCAAAGAGGGGCAAATGTATGCACCCTAAAATGGTCGCTTGGACTATGGGCCCACATTTATCAATTTGTCAATTTCCTGAATCAATGTTTTGGAACATTTTCAATTCAAATCAATATCCTTGATCAAATTATAATTAATTCAATTATTTCAATATTTCCTAAGGTTTGATCATTTTTATTAAATTAAAATATTTAATCTCCCTTTTAATTAAATAAAATTCATCTTATTTAATTAAATTAAATTCCTCTTATTTAATTAAATAAAATTCTTCTAATTTATTTAATTAAAAGAAAATGCCTCTTTTAATTAAATAAATAAAAATCCCCACTTAAAGCTCTTCTTTTGATTAAAAAGGAAATAAATTAAATAAAAATCGCTTTTTCTCCACATCTTTCTTAGTGGTGGGCTTTTTTCTTTAAATGAGCACATGGATCAACCAAGATTTAATCTCCACCATTGCTCATTTCTTTTTTCCTCTTAATCTCAACTGTTCACTTTCCTATATAAGTAAACCTCTTATTCTCATTTTCATATAGAATTTTTAGGTATTGTTATGTTGCAGGTTTGGAGAGCAATTTTGGAGGAGAATTTGAGCACTTTGGCTTGGATATTGCAACATCTCTTTTCTTGTCTTCTTCTTCTTGCATCCATAGCTATTCATGTAGATTAGATTCATATTAGATTAAATTCACATTTTCTTCCATAGATTAAGCTTGCATATTTCCTTTCATAGATTAATCTTTCATTGTTATCATATATATTAATTTCCTTTTATGCATTGCAATCATATAGAATAGTTTTCATTTTCATGCATTGAATCTCACATTTCATGGTGTACTTGCATAGGCACAACTAGGTCAATCTGAGGGCCTTCATCACACACCTTTGCACTCCATGAATAGGGAGCTATGAGTCAATATTTGAGCCCTCATTCTTGAGCAACCTTAGATGGAATGACCCATAGAAGTGTGACACATTTTTAGCACACAAAAGTTAGGTGTCAAAGGTATAATGTCCTTTATACCTTTTAATTTATTTTTGTTTGCAGGAGTCAAAGATCTGAGAATCTTTGCAATCACTTCTTCCTCACTATAAGTACCTCCATAGTTCCTGACGCTAGTAACTACTTCAGTAATTCTCTATACATAAGCTCTAATATTCTCATCATCTTTCATTTTCAATGAATCCATCTTTGTTTTCCATTTTTGTAGCTTTGCCCTTTTTGTAAACTCATCTCCTTCATACAGTGTTTCCAATCTTGTCCAAATTAAAGGTATATAATCTAATTCAATTACTTCTATGAATTTTCTATAGAAAGTGCGCTGATCAAAGATTCCCTTGTATCCATATTACATGAAAATTAATTATTTTCATCCTTAGTAGCTTTATGTAATGCATCCTCAGTCTTTATCTTTTCCTTTCTCTTTTTTATCATCTAGTAGTCGATTCCCAAACATAGAAAATATGTTCTCATCTTGTTCTTCCAACTGTCAAAGTTTTCAGGATCAAATTTCATACTATCCTTCCTATAGTAAGACATCTTCAAGATCACCTCAAGGTGTTTATATTTCTCTCTAAGGACCAATATCTCTCATACTAATTATTAGGAATAACAATCCACAAGAACAATTGAGAGGGGGGTGAATGAGTTGTGAGACAGATTATTAAACATTAAACTTTATAAACCAAAACTTCAATTCAAATGATAACACAGTAAATGCCAACACAATAACAAATTTTTTGTTGTCGAGAAAACCATGTTAAAGGTAAAACCCAAGTGGGAATAAGCATCTATAGATGATGTACTGAGAGTATAGTATCCTTTTTAAAATATTTACCCCTGTTAGGAACTTATTACTTCATTACTGTACTTAGTCCTTGTTAAAGGATAGACCCTGTTAGGAGTCAAGAGTAACAATGGGCTCTCTACCTAGGCACACTACCCAAAAAAGGTTAAATCCACTCTCAAGGATTAGCAATCTGAACAAGTGTATATAAGAAATATACAATCCATTGAACTGTTCGATAGAGATTGTCTTTGCTTGGTCAGTTCCAATGAAGTACTATAATCACAAACTCTTCTCTACATTTAGCAGCCAATCAAGCTTTTCAACTTTCACACTTCTCTTCCTTTCAATTACCTTCTCATCATATCACTACCACATACTACACCTTTTCAAAAGAAAAGATCTCTCATATATACCTTATTGCAATAATTGATTAGGTTGGCCAATTAAGATTTCTCAACATACAATAATTATTTAACCTCTTGCTAAGATACACAAGGTACCTAAAATAATTAAACATCAATAAAAATATAACAGATATGCTCCAAGATCGATATTCCATGCTCACAATCCACAATACACGATACATATCTGAAGTCAGCCCCAAATAGGTCTCCTCTAGAGTACACGACACAACTGACGTCACCAACAATCACCCAACTTGCGATCAACAAAAAACATTCCTCAATATGCCTTATGTAATCTCTTAAGCTCCATAACCTGAATCGTCATCACCTGTAAGATATACCCAAAACACAGAGACTCGCTTTGTCAAGCATCACTGTTATAGTCCAGAAACCAATCTTCACTAAAACATTTGTAACATTACCAATATGCAATAAGAAGCCAAGAAACCTTAGGAATAAGGTCATCACACATTCTTCTTCATATCCTCATCTTTAGTCAGTCTAATTCATCCATACAATATCTGTACACTTCTTTCAGTCATCATACAATAGTAATAAAAAGTTTATTCACTCCACAAAAACATATGTTGATATTAGTGACAAAACATGAATACCAACAACATCACTAGTACCCAATTCATATATCATCAAACATAATCTGGAGTTTTTTCTTCCTAACCTTTATTTGTAGTCAGTCTGGCAATTTTGAATCCTAAAATTAGTACAAAAGGGGGGATCTCCTCTCAATTTTTTTATATTAAGTTTATTTAAGATCCCATTTCGGGAATCGAACACAAGATCATACTATTACAAAGAGAAGGAGCAACCAATGCACTGCAGAAAAAATCCTCTCTCCTCTCATTTTGACAAACCTACATGATCCATAATATACATGATCAATATATCTTTCTTTAATATATAAAAATGGAATGAGTTTTGAACAAGTAAGCCCTCTTTAATACTTCACCAAAATGTAATAGATGAGGAATGTAAAATGTGTGTGTATAAAAATGGATATGTGATGATGAGATATGTGTGATGATTTGGGAATGGTATTGAGGGAAGATAAGATTCTCCTCCTAACCCCAAATTTCACAAAGGAAATATCCACTTTGATCAACCATAAAAGAAATGGTTAATGCACAAATGCATCAATTGATCAGAAATAAGAAGAAAGAAGAAAGCCTTACATTTCTGAATTATGGATGAAGAGTATACAATAGATTAAAACCTTCGCTAGAATAAATTGAAGACAAGTATTAACCTCAAAATATAGTAAATATGGAAAAGCCTATTTTCTGATGTATGTATTGAGTTTCAGGAGATTCTACAACATGAGCTAGAACAAAAACACAGAGGTAGACAAAACCCAGAAATATTTTTCTTTTTTGAGTTAGGTTGACCTTGACCTCTTTGTGGGGGTGTAACTGTACCCCAAAATTTTAACCTTGACCTGCACTACTCTGACGAAAATTCTGTTTGTGGATCCTGAAAGTTGGCTGAAAAAGGTATCCAAATCTGATCTTAAATTTGTAGTCATGTACCTCTGCCTGGAAGAAAAATGGTTTTTTTTTAATGGGGGGGGGGAGGGGTTTTCCTTGTTCAAACCCTAGTTTTGGAATTAACCTTATAATATAATTAAAATTGCATAAATAAACAAAAAAAAAAAAATTGATTCACCTTGTTTGTATTGAAACCCTTGTGGAGGATTCAAATCCTTGGATCCACAAGTATGTATGCACCAAATGAATCTAGAATGTAGTATGGAGGAGGTAGGATGTCTCAAATCAATTTTTTGTAGATCTTCAACACCAATATTGAATGGATCTTGGAATAGGAAGAGGCTTGCATGGATGTGGATGGAGAAATCTTCAACAAGAGGGCTCCATAGAGCTTGAATCCTTCAATGGATACCAATGGATCTCCTGGATGAATTGAATGCTTGAATGCTTGATAGTAGATTATTGCTTCAATAGATTATCCTTCATGTGCATAGGTGATCAAGTTCTTTTATGTGTATGTGTTAGAGTCTTAGATAGTAAAATAAAATGAGAGGAGAAAGATTCCTTATATAAAAATCTAGGGCACAATCTTCTACAGAGGCCTACATAGGAGAATTAAATTCCAATTAGACCTATACCCCTAGAAGTGGACCTATATTAAATATAATTTCAAGATTCATTGCCTTGAAGACTGAAATATCCAACCCCGAAGCGAAAATTAAATCTTTCCAAAGCCTGACATTCGAAAACCCCAGAAACATGAAATTTTGACCCTGGGTGAGGGTCAAGGTCAACCTTTACTCAAAAGGTTGACCTTGACCCTGAGGTCAAGAACTTCAAATCTGGAGATCAGGATGCTATAAATGGGCCGGAGAGAAGTCAAAAATAGGGTAGAATGGGAGGAAAAGCACGATCCAAGTCAGAGACCCATTCAGGGCGTTTGACATGACCCCAAACCACTTACTTGGAGGGATAAACCATTCCAAAATGGAAGTTCTTCCATTTCTTGATGATACATTTAGCCCCCACTTTAGCAAGAGTATGAACTCGATGCAAACTCTTGGTAAAGGAGATCATAAAGAAAAGGTAATCTTATTGAAATCAAAAGAGACAAATGAATCCTTAAGCCCCCAGGGACTCGCGTCTTTGTCAACCCCAATATTACAATAAGAGACCCATCACCATTCAAAGAGAAAGAGAGAGGGTGTGATTACCTTGCGCAATGAGAACCTATGTCCCATTTTGAATCACACAAGAAAAAAGTGAAACTAGAAAGATGGAGTTTAACCTCCTAGTGAATGTGGCTACTCACTAATCAACCCATCAAGGATTTACTCTTAGGAATATTGTAGTCCAAATGAGAAAAGTCAAAATATAGAGAGATCCAATCTTAAGGACACCTTCCGACCCTAATAGATCAAAATATTTTAAATTGAAAATAGAGGGATCAAGATATCCTACAAGGTAAAAATCCATACTTTAAGGATTAGTCTCTAATCCATAAAGGGAGAAAAATGTTCTTAAGTTGTAAGCTTGAAAATATTTTGAAAGTGCGTGTGTGCAAAAAGTGAGCAGAGTGTATGCCCCCATGTTAAAGTCATTGCTAAGACTTCAACATGAGAAATGACTTTAATGGAAACATAAACAAATCCACTGATTATGTTTCCACTACGAGATGTCCCCAAGTGAAGACAAATCAAGGGAAATACCACATAAACATACAAAGAACATAGAAGGGATCTACCTACCGTGGGGTCAGCGTGATATACATTATTGCAAATGAATTGACATCATTCTCCAAAGAAAGTAGAACTACAATCACAATGGAGGAAATAAAATGCAAGAGTTACGAAGAAGATTCTTTTCAGACCACAACATGGAGACCAAAAAGAATCAATGCTACCATGTTGCAAATCCAAGTGGACTACACAAGGAAAACATTAATGAACAATAGCACAGGTAAAATATAACATAAAACAACATATAAAAGAATAGAGATACATATAGAGGAATAGTATAATAGGTTTGATTCCTTTATCACCTTGCACCAAAAAAGTAACAAGGGTCGTATAAAATAATCTAACAAACATTTAGCAAGCACATTATGAGAGAAGCACAATACAATAGGCAAACACAAAAAAGGCTACCATGGAGGAGAAGCCAATCAAATGCATCACCTACTCTCCCCATCTTGGTTTATATCATTTAGGGAAGGTGGGAAACTCGTAAGAGGGACTATATCCAACATAGGAGGAATAATAGCCACTTCCCAACAAGGATCCTCTTGTGAATCAGGATGTTTGATACTATGTGTAATTATCAGTTGTGTGGAAAGCATATGAGGTAAATTAGTATAAGGATCAATAGTGTCATATTGATCATTAGCATCAATAGGATCATCAAGAGTATCTTCTTCATCAAGATTAATCGAAATAGAATCTAAGATGTGAATGGAATCATCATAATTATTTATCTTAAGATCATTATTAACATTAACTTCCTCCAACACATCATGCATAGGCTGGTCAAAAGAAGGTAAAGAATTTTGAAGAATAGAAGCACGGGCCCTAGCATGAGCTTGACACTTCTTACGATGTTCATTGGAAGATTTTCTAGGTTTTGTCTTGTTTGAAATATGTTGACAACTAGGAGGAACAACAAGCGGTTCCTTCATAGGTTCTATAGGAGGATTAGTAGGACTCTTAGTAGATTGAAAAGAAACACTAGGAGTTTGATCAATAAAACTAGAAATAATGGATAAACAAGGTATTGAAGGCATAGGCAAAAGACCATGGTTAAGATCTATCATAGGCATGCTTAACTCAAGAATCTTGCGATGTTTATAGGCTTCAAATGAGAAAAAAAGGTTATCAGGTCGAGAATAACATGAATTAGGTAATGAAGGACAAAAAGAAGTCAAGGGTAGCACAATCCATAGGCCTATAAGGTTGATATAAACTATGATTAATAGTTTTCACTTCTTCATCATGAATGAAATTAATACACTTATGGATAGGAGAAGTAATGACACGCATGGAAGTCAACCAAGGGAAACCAAGCTTAACTTTAAATTGATCAGAAGTAGGGACAACAACAAAGGTAGTGTCCGCAACTTTACCACAAAGTTCAACAGGTAAGTTATCTCTCCCTAATAATGAAGAGATTATAAATTGCCAATTTGCAGATGATACCGCTATTTTCTTTGAAGCCATTGTTCACAATTTTGAAGCTCAGTCTTTTTTGTAATATTTCTGGTGCTCCTTTATCCCACTCCAAATCTATACATATTGGATGGGATGAGAAGCCCCCTAATTGGTTTAAAAGCTATGATTTTCAATGGGGTGGTCTGCATAAAATTGTGAGATATCTGGGCATACCCTTTTCTATTGAACCCTCCATCAAGGACATGAGGTCTTGGGTTAAAGATAAAATCACTAAGAAGCTGGATAAGTGGCACAATAGATCTTTATCTTTGGCTGTTAGAGTTCAAGTCTGCCATAAAATTCTTTCTTCCTACAATATCTACTATTCCTCAGCATGGATGTTCAGTAATTACAAAATCTTGGAACTTCAAAAGGCCATCAAAAAATTTCTCTGGTCTGATGGTAAAGGAAATAGAAAGATGCATGATGTTAAATGGGATTGGTGCCATAGTGATTATATCCTTGGGGGCTTGGGCTTGAAGGATCTTAAACTCCAAGGGATTTCCCTTGCCACTAAGTAGATTTTTCACTCTATGGATGGTAATGATCCATGGAAGATCATTGTTAGGTACAAGATAGAAAGGGGATTCCCCAAAAATGATAACTCTTGGAAGAATATGCCTTTTAATGATCTGATTATTGGCAACTTTCCTATTATTTTTCAAGGATCTGTTGTCTTTAGATCTATATGGAAAGCTTCGAATCATGTCAGGAAATATATTACTAACAAGGCCTTTCATGATGATAATAACCTATATGGTGAAAGGTCCATCTGGTGGAACTTGCACTTATCTGGAAAACCCCTCGCCCTCTCCCAAGGCTGCTCTGCTAGATACCGGTCTAATATGGGTATTTCTCAATTGGCTGACCTCTTTGAGCATGATAGAATAATCGGTTGGAATGATCTTAGAAGCAATTTTGATATCCCGGCCTCCTAGAAGAATACTTATTGTAATGCCCACCCTAGAATCTTCCTATGTTAGACAGACATGACTATTGCTTTGACACTTCGGATTTTATGATGGACTATGATTATTATTTAGTTAGCATTTTATGAGACATTTGAGCATATATAATTGGTTACTGCAGTTATTTGGACATATTAAATGAGTTATAATTTAATGATGAATGGCTAGAAATGAACATTCAGTAAAATGTTTTACATTGATTTGTGTTATGATGTTTTTTTATGATCTAACCCTACTAACCCTATTATGGTTTAATGATCACTAGTTTATGTGAGTGTAGGATGAGGAGGGGCATTCGTAGTTACTCCCATGTGAGATCCACATGATATCGCACTCTCCCTCCTTGTTTTCCACCGTTGGTTTATATTTATATATTTGTATATGCATATCAGTTCGTGATGTAGGATGCAGGTACCAGGCATCGTCTCCACCTAGCTACACAGGTCTGAGCATGCCTTCAAAATCCTCAAACTATTGATGTGTGGAGATTTAACCAAGTTACTCTCGAGGCTACCATTGGAATTAGAATTCTATTTAGGAAGCTATCCTAGTTGGGAGAGTAGAATGCAGTTGATGTTATGAGCTTGATTTGATGTTGGTCTGAGTTTACGTTATGAGTTAGAAATAATCTGTTTTATATGTATAGTAAATAATTATGTTATAATTGTTTGTATTTTATATAGGTATGTGTATACGTGGGTGCACACGCATATAACCATGCTTATATAAATAATAATAATTATATGCTTTTCATTAATTGTGTAAATGGTATATTATTTATAATAAGTACATAAAGTGGGTGAAATAAAGTATATTTAATGAATGTATTAAATAAAGAGTAAACATAATAATAATAAAAGGAAAATGACCTTGTAGTAAAATTAGCTATCTAGGAGGGAGTTGAACTCAAGACCTCCTAGAAGTTAGGCTACTTGTTTTCCTATTGTGCTATGTGTTTTTTTTGAAAGGTATTTGTCTATATTCTTGTTATGCTTTCATTTAAATGATATTTTAATTAATTTTATTAAAAACCTTGATTAAGTCTTTACAGGAAATTATTTGGATATTTCGTCAATCAACTATGGAAGTTGGGGAAGTTGCTTCTCGTAAAGCAACTCCTCCAACCACATAGTTGGGGGATAAATAGTTGATGATTTTTGTGTGCAGGAGGATGTTAATTTTTGGGAAGATTGGTTTTCTTTTAGTTGTCTGTAATTGATTTCTCCATAAATTTTGGTGAAATTTTATATGAGTTGAGAGTCTCTGGTTAGTGAGGTCATCTGTGTGAGGATTGCTTGGAATTGATTGAAAGAGGAAGATTTTTAGAAAGATATCTATTCAAGGATTGAAGTTTTGCAGAGATTCTCCTGTCAAGGGAAGAGGATTCTCTGCAGGACCCAAGGTAGGGTCTAAACTGGGAAGAATCTCCATTCTTCCTCTTTTTGTATGAATGTGTTCTTTGTGTGTTTTATTGTCTATATAAATTTCAGAATGGTTATGTTATACATATATATGTTGTGCCTACATTAGTGATTTGGAGTTTAGGATTATGTTTAAATATTTTACCATGTTGTATATATAGGAATATTTCTACATTTGCAAGAGGCTGTAGGGTCCATAGCACTCTCCTCATATCTCCTTTCTTATCCAAAATGTCCATGAGTTCTTCAAGACTTTAGAACTACTGTTTGAACCCTACAGTTTCATATCTATTTTTGCACCACCTCTCTTTGCCCAGATCTACAAAAAATTTGTTGGATAGATAGGATGGATTGATGGGCCATTTCTAAAGGGAAATAGGGAGATCTCAAATGGGTCATGCCCAAATTAGGAAACCATAGTCCCCATAATGCCCAGTTTCACCCACAAGTTGGAGTTGACAGTCATTTCCCGCAATCGGTAGAAATGTGCTTTCAGTGTTAACCGACCAGACCAGTGTAAACCGACCAAAGCAGTGTTAACCGACCAAACTAGTGTCAACCGACCATACTAGTCTCAACTGACCATAGTAGTGTCAACCGAGTAGACTATATGAACCGAGCAGATTAGTGTTAACCAAGGGAAAATAGGCTTTATACAACTTTAATTTCTAATACTTTAAGATATACTTGTATAAAGGGTTTAGGTACCTTCTAAGATGATTGGGAAAGGTTTCAGGTTCATGGGAGTTAAGATGCAATTTCTATTTTGTGATTTCTTAAAAATTTAGACTTAACCAAATTTCAAGATCATGAGGTTTCCATAGATGGATGATGTTTTTGTGCATGCGGAAGTTTGTATCACCTATGTATGTGTGTTATTTTTTTTGTTAAGGCTATATGATTTATTTATGATGTGTTTGCACTTGTCTTATACTTGAGCTTAGTTTTTGAAGCTAGGACTTGTCTCGGTGACCTGTGTGCACGGGAGGGATCCTTTGACCTATAAATGAACCTTGGGAAAGTTTTACTTAGGCATGTGGAAATTTTTATGATTTATTTTGAGATGTTGTGTTAGACCTTCTTCCAATAGTTTCTTGTTATGTATATGGATATGGTTAGGACTCATTCTAAGGGCCTGAGTGCATAGGGAAGTCTCTTAAACCTATGAATCAGGACTTGGAAGTGTCATATTGTATTTGTGGCTTGTGATGGGGTAAGGGAATAGGAACCTTAAGTGAGTGGCTCACCATAGGGTTGGAAACCTAAAGTGGTTGCCAGATGATCCTATGGGTGGGTTTGTAAAAGGTGATAACCTTAAAAATTAACCTGGGAAGGGGGGATTCAAAAGATAATGAAAGAGAACATAATAATGGCCACATAGACCTGATTGGAGTACCGGGACCAGGGATAACTACCAGGATGGATCCCTATTCATAAAGAGGGGACCGGGGCTACATGGTTTCCAGGAAGGATCCCAATATATAGGTTGTGTGATGACACTCACTTAGGTGGTATCCTAGTACCTTGACTTCTATGTTATAGTATGGTGATATTTTATGTTCTTTTGAATCTTGGATTTATTTATCTTTTGAGCCTTAGACTGCTTAGGGCCTTGTGAGTATCTTGGTTCTATCTCCTAGCATGGGGGATGGAACCTCATTAGTTCCACATGGTCTGATGGAAAAAATCTTTCAAGGTCCTGTTCGTGACTCGTGGCTTGGATATGTTCAAATTCTATGAAGACTTTCATCAGTGTTACTAAAAATAAAGATGTAAAGATACGTTGTAGTGCCTTTGGGCCATTTATGTACCTTTTATTATGAGATCTATTATCAGAAAGATGTAATTGAAAAGAAAAGCAATGTAATTGGGAGGGATAGTTCTAGGCTTGATTTCATGGGTTATTATTTGAAAAAACAAAGTTGGAAATATACAATGTAATGTTGAATGATCTTTTCTATCTCTTCTTTGTTGCAATGAAAGAAAAAAATGTTTGTTATGCTAAATTTGAAATGTAGTTTGTAATGAATAGTTATTCAATGTGTAGGAAGGAGAAATGGAATTAGTATATAAAGTAAGGAATATAATTGTAAACAAAATGTTATTTTGTTACCCTATCTCTTAAGTTCTGAAATGTGAAAGTAAAGTAACGAAATGAAATTCAATTTGGATAAGTAATGTAATTATGTTAGTAAATGATTTCATTAAGGGAACCTTAAGGAATGTAAATGTGAAGTATTAATGATGTAATGTTCGAAAAAAAAATTGTTAGTTGTAAATTTTGGTCTTCAGACCTGATTCCTTATGGGTTCCCTGGTGGGGACATTACAGTTATAATATGATTCTTAAAGCTACGAAGGAGTTACCTACTACTTGTCATGTGGAATCTCATAGATATTTAAACTGTAAAAGGCCTTAAGGGGCCATTATACCCAAAATCAAAGCTAAAAACATTTACAATGTGATTGTATATAATGTTGCCATCATTGACCATGTCAATTTTGTTTGGTACTCCACCCTTGAAATCTTCTCTTCAAAGAAATATTATGATATATTATGGAAAGGCTCTATTGAGCCTAAGATAAAATGTTTTAAATGGTTGTTGGTTCTTGACAGACTCCCTATTAGAAAAGATAACTCTGCGACTGATTACTGTAACCTGATTCTGGCAGACATATTCTCTTTGACTGTATTTTTTCTAAGTAAATTTGGCATATGTTTGGTATCACTTATCATATGAATATTAATATTGTTGAAATTATTATGGGGCATATTGATGGGCTAAAAAAGGATACTAATCTATTTTGGAACATTCTCTCTTCTAATATTTTATGATAGATTTGGAAATGTAGAAATGAGGAAAGGTATCAAAACAAGCCCAGAGTTACTGAGTCTTCTTGAAAACACACATATTTTAGAATATTTTTGCAGTTTCATACTATTGTGTTGATTGATAAGGAAAAGCTCAAAAGGTTCTTGAAGATGGGATATGCCACTTTCTTCATCTTTGAGATGAAGGATGGATATGAATGGACGAAGAATATGGATAACCTACAGATGTTCGAGAGGACTTGCAAGAAGCTTAACCAGGAGGTTAAGAAAAATAAAAAACTCCAAAAAGGACGAAATCCTTATGCTTTCTCAAATCGAGGAGAAGAAAAACATCGTGTGGATGGAGGGATCTAAGGGATGGACCGCTTGGGTAGACACCCATGATGATATCTTATAGTAGTCTTTTAGTTTCCTTCTTGTATCTATGTATAGGACTATCTGATATATAGATTTAGTGATACTCTTGATGTGAGGCGTGGCCTCTTATTTTTGTACATTTCGATGTAACTAGTTATGTTTTTGTGACCCCTTATATTTAATACAAAAAATTGTTTAAAGCCAATACAAAAAGAGTTAGCTCAAAACTGTGTTCAAGATAGAATCAACTATTTCAAAGAGAGCTGCAAAGGTGGCCAATATTATTATTTTTAAATGAGTATCATTTTTATATAGATTAACCTCCATAAGATTATTGATTACCATGTATTAGAAACAATAAATAAAAATAAAACATTTTGTTTACTATTCTATCTAACACAAGAACATTAAGAGATATAAATTCAAATCAAATAAATTATATAATTTAAGATTGAAGTGGTGTTTAGAATCATCTACAATGAAGTGATGTAGGAAA
>MU227081.1:138784-149838 GCA_018584345.1 Thuja plicata
TATCTCTATATATCAATGCTGGAACAAATCTCTGCTACAATGCCTTACAATTCTCTCTCAAGTTTGCAACATGCAAAAAAAGTGAGCCAAAAAGAAGGTCCTGAATAATCAACTCAAAATAAGATAAGTAGAATTCATCAAACCCTAATCCGTATGCATGAGAAAAGCCTCCAAAAAGACAAGTCAAATTGTCATAAAGTGAAGTCAAAGTACCCCAATAACTGCCTCAAGTGATGCCTGACTGAACTGCCACTTAAAATTATCTCAAACTGCTCCATAAATCCCCAAAATTATGCAAATATGTAAGGGGTCAGATATAGAAGAAAAAGCTATCAAAAAGTGAGTGTAACTGCTGTGAACTGATGGTAAACTGCTCCAAATGAAACCTCAACTGATATCAACTAATGCTGAACTCAAAACGGAACTCAAAGTGACCCAAACTGTCCCTAATCTGCCTCCAATCTGAACAGAACTGAAAGACTCATCCTTTGATCTAGATGATTATCTTAAGTAATATATTTATTCACTAATACAACCTTTGGTTATATATTCATTTATTTCATATATTCTATGAATAATTTTATATATATATATATATATATATATATATCCAAATTATAATAAATCTATTTAATATCTAATAAATAACAAATTTATATATAAATAGAATAAAATTCTATTTATGTATCTATGTATAAATTTGTTTATTTTATAATTAAACATTAAATAGATTTAAATATAATATCAAATCTAACTTTAATAATATAAATTATAAAATAATTTCTATTTAAGTTAAATAGACAAAGAATTTATCTATTTAATTAAAATAGAAATCTAGAATATAATTTATATTATTAAAATCAATTTGAATAGGAACAATACAAATAAAACTAACACTTAATATATTAATAAAATAGATAAAAAAACAAAAGACTTGGGAAACCATGCATAATTTTGAAATTTGACATATGGCCGACATAACCTGTTGAGATATCTGCATTTCTTACAAAGCCATGTGATTAGGCTGTCGTGGCTTGCTAGGAAGTGTCCGTAGTCTGATACCTTGCGGATTCCAAATTTGTTTCAAAATAGCAAAGGTCTTGTTTAACTTCTCATTTCTATCTTCTCATTAGGTATTTTCTCATCTTATGAAGAGGTCTTTAGGGTTTCAAGCTACCGCCTCTGCAAAAATTTGAAGAAAATCTGTCTTCTGCTGCTATTTGAGCCGCCACCGCTTCCATTTAGTATGATTTGAGCTGGAGTTCTTCTCTGGAAGACTGGTATTTAGGTCTTCTGCATGCTTTATTGTTTTGAGAAACAGTTTCTGAGAATAAACATGGAGTTTGAATCTGCATCTTTGTCTTATGAACTGAAGATTTGACTCGAGCTCCATCAAAACATGAATACTGAGATAAGTAACACTTATCATTTCATTCGCCGCATTACTTACTGTTGAAAATGAATCAAATCTCTACCTTTCCTCTGCATTTTATGCTCTGTTTGTCGAATCTGGAAAACTCAGCTATGATCTGATTTTATAAGCTTTGCTTTGCGGTTAAAGATAGAAGAAAAGAAACCCATTTTCATTACAAAAATGACTGTCATGACATTATTTAGCTGTGCAAACTCAGAAATTTCTTGAGTTTATAATTGTGTTTAGCTCTATAAATACCGTAACCTCTGTTTTAAAGTGTTTCATCTCTATCACGAATATATCATACATATGACCACAGTTTACATTGAGATCACAGGGTGAATCTCTATTTTGCAACCATTACACATATATAATCGACAACTTGAGGATTTCCATTAGTTATTACTACTTCAGTTGCATCGGTACACACTGTAATGGACAGCCCAACAAAACCATATCCTGAACCAAGCTCCAGAACCCTCTTATTCCTGAACATGTCACCATTCATTTTGTTGATTTTGTTCATCTAATGCTGCATCTGCCTCATCCATAAGATAAACAGATGAGTGACTAAATTTTGCCACCATTAGAATGAAGTCAAGGCTTAGAATGGTCCTTTGGCCACCTGAGAGTTCTTCTAGGTTGCTCTTCCATCCGTCAGAGTCATCTTTTGATCCTTCTTTGTTATTGCAAAATGAAACTTTCACTCCATCCTCCACAAGCTGTCCACATTTGATTAGGTCAATCCCCTTTTTCGCGAAGAACATCTCACAACATTCTATGAAAGACTGCCGAATTTCATGATAAGTAGCTTCATTTTCTTTTTGCACCTTGCTTTTGGTATCTTCAATGCCCTCTATCAAGATATCTATAGACTCTGATATAGAGATCCATCTCTCTTTGAAGAGTTCAAGCTTTCCAATCTACTCATTGAAAGCAATCTACTCATCAAGAGAAAAGTGCTTTTCTTGTGGTTTTATTTTCTTTAACTCTTCCATTATAATATTGAGTTTTCTCTTGTTATGTAAATAATCACTCTTATCCAGGATCTGGTCTTTATCCAGAGAAGGGAAATTTCTCTCTATCTGCGGTAATGCCTCAAGTTCTTTCTCAGCCTTTTTAACATCTTCTTGTAGATTTGTAATGCAATTTCTCAGCATTTGAATATTCCCTTGCATTTCAGAAATGACTACTTTGTCACGATCCGCAGCTGCTGTCTCAGCAGAATAATCTAAACACCTACCTTCCTTTTCTCTCCTAACCTCTTCAATTTTGTTTTCAATGTTTGCAAGTTGTTGTGCATGCAGTTGAAGTTCATCCTGATAAGCATGCACAGATTTCACCAATTCACCAATACATAGAACTTTATTCTGCAACTCTATTTTCTCCATCTTAATCGTTCCTTGTTTATACAGTGTTTCATCAAGAATTCCCTGAAGAACAACCTCATCATCATTTGCTATTTTAAGTGCTAAAATCAAAACCTTTGCAGTATCAATACAATGATCTGATTGTTTTATTTCATTCAGTTTCTTTTTGCTTGTTTCCATGTCATTGCTAAGAAATGCAAACATTTTTTGGTTCTCTTCAAGCTCAATTTTTTGTTTCTTTATCTTGTTTTTGAGCTCCTTAATCTGTTCCTCAATATTGTTAATCTCTTGGTGTAAATCTTCTTTTTGTCTCTTGTGACTTTTGAATTTGAGTAATGAAAGCTCAAGTTCTTTGAGTTCCTATTTTATTCTAGACAAGGCCTTTAGACAAGTTTGATCTTTTTCAATTATCTTTTCTAGCAAAACTATAGTTTCCTGAATTTCATCAAGGCCTTTCCTTGTCTTTTTCAGCTCCTGTTGGGCCTTTTCTACTTCTAGATTCCACCTGCTTGCACCTGATTCTTGAGAGATTATAGATGTGAGAAACTTCAATGAGTTGCCATCGGCTAATTTTGTGACCTGTGATAGGTGAACTAGGGCACCTGTTCCTTCAAGATAGAGCCTTAGCTCTTGTAGGATTTCCTGTATTAAAACTGAATGACTCATTTGATAATGTCCTCTATCTTATCATTGAATGCACTGGATATCTGTTAATGATACCTGTATATCTATCCTTTCCTGTTGTAAACAACTAGATTCCTATAGCACTTCTATTTTCATATTGAAAATCAATTCTCTGTCATTCATTGATTTGCAACTCTATTCTTTTAATACTCCATTTTCAGCACTTGATCTTCTAACATATGATCAGTATATGAAAACAATTTATATTATCTGATGCTTTTCACACATTTCAAACCAGCACTATGTACATTCAGCCTTTACTTTGAACAATAATAAAGTATAGAAATACCTTATTTTTGGACTTTGTCAACCTGTTTCAGAATATTGTAGTTAATTACAATCAGCCTGCCTGGTACCTATTTTCAGCACATTGAACCATCACTTACGGGGTTCGAGCATGGGCTCATGACTCCCATAAGTGGTATCCCAGTCATGAACCTCATTCCTTTTTCCTTTTCCTATTCCATTCCAGCATGAAATAAAACTTTGTAACTTTTAACCTTGACATGTTGGCTGGAAGGTTTCATGACGTAAGTCATGTCCCTTCAACAGCCTGTTTACCATAACTCCATGATTTAGCTGAAAGGTCCCATGCTTGTAATGCATGCATGACCCCTCGACAGCCTCCTCTTGTCCATCGATCTTCATGTCTTCGCCTGTCCATGATCTGGATGAAAGGTTTCAAACATGTAATGTACGTTTTCCCCTTCAACATCCTTCTCATCATCTTTGCCCGTCCATGATTGTCCTCCGGTCTTGGA
This sequence comes from Thuja plicata, assembly GCA_018584345.1. Lineage (NCBI taxonomy): Eukaryota > Viridiplantae > Streptophyta > Pinopsida > Cupressales > Cupressaceae > Thuja > Thuja plicata. Next base: position 143,014 of record MU227081.1, read on the forward strand.
CTGATTTTCCCTAAACCTGTACATGAAACAAACGATGTTAAGAAAATAAGTGCCCTTTCCGTTTAAGACTTAGCTTTTCTTTTCTCTTGTAGCTTTATGACTTTGTCCTCTGATTTATGATTTTGAAGTGTGATCAAGTAGAGAATTAGCAGATAGTTTAGTCCTTCTCTATTGCTCAGTTCAAATGAACTGACCCATTTTATCATTCTTCTCTTGCAGGATAATTCGGAAAACTTCAGGATGCGAGACCAAAGATGCTGCAATGTTCAACCCTCCTCGAGACACCAGGCAATGGGGGGGGTCTAACCTATCTATCCTTTCTTCTTCTTTTTGCATTTCCAGAATGTAACTATTCGTTATTCTCTACATTTACTTGTTTATCCAATTCATTGAATTGAAAATGCATGCATGCATCAATACCTAAAGCCACGGGGTGTGTGGTTCATCATTTGTACCTTTGAAATGTACTTTTCTTATATGTTTTTAGAGTCACCACTACTTGTGTGGCAAACTTAATGTTGTACTTTCAATCTCTAAAAATGCAAGCAATTACTTTTATTTACTGTTGAGCTCAAAAATCTAAATATTGTTTTGCTCCAAACTGAAATAACTGCATCTTAAGTTTGTTGTCTAATGTTTACAATTATTTTTCTGTATATGTACTTTCTTTCTTTGAATCCTTTACCATTCTGCAATTTTAAAACATCAACTCTAAAATTCAAACTTGAACAGAAAACACTTGTCAGTTTATCAATTTAGTGTGAACTAAAATGATAACAGTTCCTTGATGATATTCTAATATATTCTCACAATGAGGAGGAGCATGAGGAGCATCTAAGACAGGTTCTGCAGTGTTTGAGAGAGAATCAGTTATATGGCAGCTTGTCAAAGTGTGCCTTCTTTAGACCCAAGGTGCATTATCTTGGTCACATTATATCCGGTGATGAGATCTCTGTAAACCCATCGAAGATTAGAGCTATTATGGATTGGCCAGCACCAACCAATGTCACTGAGGTCAAAAATTTTATGGGCTTAGTAGGATATTACAGATGCTTCATGGCAGGATTTTCTAGAGTAGCTCATCCCGGCACCTCCCTTCAGAGAAAGGGGAAGAAGTATGAATGGATAGAGAAGTGTGAGAGAGCTTTCTAGGAGCTCAAGAGAGCCCTCACTAGTGCACCAATTTTAGCAGTGCCAAATCCTTTGCTAGATTATTTTGTATGTACTGATGCTTCATTGGATGTTTAGGAGCAGTCCTTATACAGGAGGGTCGTCCTATAGCTTTTGAGTCTAGGAAGCTAAAGACTCATGGGCTTAATTATCCAACTCATGAGCTAGAACTCACAACGGTGGTTCATGCCTTTGTGAGATGGCGACATTTCCTTCTAGGTCACTAATTTGAGCTTCATTCAGATCACTAGAGCCTACAGTATATCTTTACACAGCCCAATCTTAATGCTAGGGAGAGGAGATGGATGGAGTTTTTGTGTGAGTATGATTTTGATGTTCATTACATCAAGGGGAAAGAGAATGTAGTTGCAGATGCCTTGAGTAGGAGGTGACATGAGCTCTCATCTATGACTTCTAGTACAGATTTGAGGGACCGTATTTTGCAAAATTTACCAGAGGATGGATTATATGTGGAGGTTTGTCAGTTTATCCATTCTCAGAGACCCCTTGAGGGGAGATTTTTAGAGTATTCTTTGGAGTCTGATGGACTTCTACGTCATAGGGGATGCATCTATGTACCTTCTACGGGTGACTTGCGAGAGTTTATTATGCTTGAGGTTCACATAGCACCTTATGCAATGCATCCGGGAGTTAAGAAGTTGGATGCCGATCTGAGACAGTTGTATCATTTGCCAGGCATGAGATTGTAGATTGCCAGCATAGTTGCTAGATGTCTAGAGTGCCAGAGAGTGAAGGCAGAGTAGAGTCATCTAGGTGGGCTCCTCCAACCACATGAGATTGTCGAGTGGAAGTGGGATACTATATCTATGGACTTCATTGTTGGTCTCCCTATGTAGTCTCACCGCCATGATGCCATCTTGGTGACATTCAACACATTGACCAAGGTTGCCCACTTCTCACCCGTTTGTACTACATTCATAGCACAAGACGTAGCTCAGGTCTTTTTGTGAGATATTGTCAGACTTCACAGAATTCCCCGTAAGATCATCTCTGATAGAGATTCCTTGTTCATATCAACCTTTTGGAGAGAGTTACAGATAGCATTGGGCACTAGGCTCAATTTTAGTACAGCATATCACCTTCAGACATATGGCCAGACCGAGAGGATTAACCAGGTATTGGAGGACATGCTACACATGTATATGATGGACCATCAAGTCAAGTGGGAGGAATACCTACATCTAGTCGAGTTTTCCTATAATAATGGGCATCATTCTTCTATAGGTATGCCACCATATCAAGCCTTGTATGGTAGACCATGTAGGACACCACTAAGTTGGGACATGATTGAGCATAGAGTATCTATTGGACCTCAGTTGGTCAATGATATGGAGCAGTAGGTAGTCTTGATTAGACAGCACCTTAGAGAGGCTCAGGATCAACAGAAGAAGTATGTAGATGCGAAGAGGGTTGATTGTGAGTATATGGTTAGAGATAGGGTCTTCTTGAGAGTGCGCCCACATAAGAGTCCAATCCATTTTGGAAAGGGCTCTAAGTTAGCACCTCACTTTGTTGGAACTTTTGAGATATTGGAGAGGATAGGACCAGTTGCCTACTGTCTATCCTTGCCACCCAGCCTGTCACGCATCTACGATGTGTTTCATTTATCTGTGCTACGGAAATATATTTATGATGAGTCTCACGTTATAGATTGGGATTCCTTTTAGGTGGAGTCAGACAGATAGCTAGAATTGGAGCCCATTCATATTATAGCCTGACAGACCCTTGAACTCTGAGGCCAAGAGCTGAACCAAGTTAGGGTCTAGTGGGATTGTTATGATGAGGTCACGGCTTCATGGGAGGACACAACGCAGATGAGATCTCAGTACCCATATCTTTTTGATGAACACCAGGAGGAAGTTCATGCCTAGTGGGGGAGGATGTGAGGCCTCACCCTGACCCATCATAGCTTTACTGCTCTATCACACTTTAATACTTTATGTTTTGATACATTGATACACTTTTTGATTATCCTGATAGAGACTCGAGATATTATGTTATGATGATGATTATATTGTGTAGATTACATTTTGATGTAGATTAGACCTAGAACAGGTGGTTGATTTTGATTATATATGTTTAGATAAGTGAATTGATGAGAAGAATGAATCATGATTAGACTTGATTATTTTATGGATGTTATGTCATGATGATTATGGAATTATTATGTTTTAAACATTTCTGTATGAAAATTGTAATTAGGAATATAATTCTTCTTATTGATTAATGTTGCTAATTATGAATTGAAAATGTATATTGCATGTGATTTTATTATCTTGGATTACTGATGCTCGAGTTTAGTGTGCAGAAAAGAGAACCATGGAATTATTCAAAGAATCGGGTCTAAACACATGTGAATTGAGTAAGCCAAGGTTTAATCCAATAAGGGGTTAAAACCTCATTGTAATGTGATCTTTGTTGTAAACGTAATCTGAATGTGTGTTAATAGTTTAAAATTTATGTTGTTGTTTGGACATGTCATTGTGAATGTGATGTGTATTTTTTTAGTGTCACTTGACACTTGTATTGTCCATGTGGATAGTATCATGTCAAAATTAGGGGTTGGGAAAGAATCACCAAACTCCATAGGATTTTATATTAATCCCACTTGCATATAGATGTCTTTTAGGGATCACATCAAGTTGGAACTCGGAATTGAACTTTAGGGGTACCTTGGAGGGGTCAAAAGTGACCCTAGAGTGTATTTTTGGCCAGAATTAGTTAACCCTAAGGGGGTACCTTGGGTTAGGGCTAGTTTTTACCTATGGGAGAAACCTAGGTCACCATTATGACTCTCCAAAATGCCTACTTTTCAAAAGTAGCGAAAATAGAGATGGCCACATGCATCTAACTTGTCCCACACTCCTTACTAAACTCACAATTAAGAAGGGAGACAAGAGGTAAGACAGAAGGCTAGATGTCATGTCTCATTATTGCTAGGTCTTGAGTATAATTTTGGGGGTCTTTTTAGAGGGTTTGGGGAGACTTAGTGGGTGTTCACCCACTCTCTAATTTTAGAGACAATTAGGGTTTGGATAGAGGAAGGATAAGGATTTGGGCTCTTCTCAAGATTTATTTTATCATAACACATTTGGAAGGTTGGTCTCCATTGCCATGAAGTGTTTTTTTTGTTGCAAGTAGATTTGTGTGTAATTGTTTTATGAATATGAAATCTTGTATGGTGTTCATGTATGCAATCTTGTATAGTGTTATTGTATGTAGATTTTTTTGTCATGTGTTGGGTTGGGAATACATTTGGATTTTGTATCAATTCTTATTATTTTAGATTGGTAGTGTTGTTCATGGGAGTTAAGGCATTACTCACCCTTTGGGAAGGGAAGAAGTGGCCTTGGGTGAAGGGGTCAGTTGGGCTCTCCATTTTAGTGAGAGTCTCTTCTCATGGAGAAGAGGGATAATTTCATGGAGTATGGGATCCATGAAGCCATGTTGTAAATATTGTTTCGGTATAGAAATGACTAAATGTGTATATGGAAGGAATGTTAATGTAGCGTTAGAGAGGCATGGAAAAACTCTTGTTGAGAAATTTGAAAATGCAATGGCATTCTCCTCCTTGGAAAAGCCCACCTTCACCCTACTTCAATGGGTTTGGAAAACTTATTTGTGAAGCCTTGGTTGGGAGTTTATTATTGTTTTGTGCATATAATATGTTTGTGACAATTTGGGTGTGATATCTTGTTTAGCCTTGGTTCTCCAAGCTCGGGGGTGGTCTCCTTGAGGCCTTGGTTGGGAGGTGAGCTTCCCATGGTTCTCCTCATGAAATTTGCAGGTTTGAAGTCAAGATGATGGTGAAAGAAGCTTGGAAGAAATCCCTATTTGGGTGTAGTTGTGTGTAAGCAACTTCAATGTTGCATAGTTACCCTTTTTGTATTGAAATCCATTCTTGTTGATTGTTGAAATGTTCATATTGAAATCTTTTTCAAGCTAAATGTGAAGATCTCTCATTCTTTATGTAATGATTCATTAAAGGAAGAAATGTTTCATACCATCCATGTATTGTATAGATTTACCATCTTGAAGATGTGTAATTGTATTTTGTAAGATTACCATGATGTTAATGAAGGATTCTTTAGTTCATGCATATTGCATTCTATTTCATAAAAATCTTGAGGGTTTGTGAATCTTGAAATCTCCATAATGTATGTAAATGTAAGTTTTCAAGTTATTGGAACATTCCATTTTTCCTTTGAAAGTCTCTATTCCATCTCCATAGTTTCAACTCTCTACATTAAAAATCTTCATTTCAATCTCAATTCTTGAGAAGAAGAAATAACCTTGATAACAATAACAAATCAAACTAGTTAGTATGTAAATGTAAAAACCAATTAATACTATTAGTCCTCTTAGTATATTTATCTAATAAATCAATCCTAATGCATACAATGATCTATTACAAAAATTAAACCAAGAAAATCAACATGGAAGGGCTTAGAACAAATTAGGCCCATGACACTTTCTAGATTTAGAACAAAAATGCTCTCTGGAATTTGTATGGGAAATGAAATATCCTCCTTACCACAGAGAATATTCCTTTCCCAATGTGCTCTCTCTCTAATTAATTTAGTCTCCTAATTCCACTAGCATAACCTTGAAATTAAATCCTAAATTCTAATTAAGCTCACCTTGCACTTTTACCCATTTTTGTGGGCCCTACATTTACCACACTCTGTAAAGTTTGTAAATGATTAAAATTTTTTTGATGACATTAATTTTTCCATTAGTATACTTAGTAAAAACATTGACAGAGATCACCGACAGACTACAGAGATCATCGGCAGACTACAAGCATTACCGACGGACTACAATTATTACCGGCGAACAACGAGCATACCCGACAGAACACAAAGGTCACAAGAAAAATGCTAAGTATGGAATTGACAAGAATCACCGGTGACTACAAGAATCACTACGACACAATTTTGAGAAAAAAATTGACAGAACAGAAAAGGCATACCCGACGACTAGTTCAAGAAAGGAACATTGACGACTAAGAAAACTGACCGTCAGATTTGACAGTCAGTTAAAGAACCCGCAAAAAGTGGATCTGAGTTTTACATAATGGATAAAGCTATGTAATTCTATTTATAGAGTTTTAATTTATTTTAAATCATAACTTGACGGTCAAGAAAGCTTTATGAAAATATTTTAAAGCATCCTAACGGATCTAAAACATATCTAACTAAAGATCAAGGTCAAGTTGTAAACCTTGGATCTAGAGTTAACTTGTGTAGCATGAATCAAGAATTGAGCCAAAGACTAGTATAAATAGATGTTCAACTCAATTGTGAGTTATAAATTCATTGTTGTTGATAGCCACGAAGAGCATCTAAGGAGCAGAAGGCAGAATTCATGCAAAGTTCAGAAACAGATCACATCAGTTGTCAAGAACACACAGAGGCTATCGACAAGCAGATAAAGGTATTATTCAATCATGGAAGGATGATTAATTATATGTATGAAGTTTAATAGGATGTGTTATCATAAATTATATATTGCATACATCATTAGATCAAAGACTTATGTAGTTGCATTCTAACAAGTGCATCACATCTAAAATCCTTTTGTAGAAGGTGGACTTAACCGTTCTTTACAAATCTCTTAACAGAGTGCACACTT
>MU227081.1:206194-219210 GCA_018584345.1 Thuja plicata
CACATAAATATACTTTGATGTAAATATTATATTTTTAAAATAAAATAAATAAGAGTAATAAATATAAAATGCCTAATTAAGAAAACTCGCTTGTCTAGGAGATTTGTACCCGAAACCTATTACCTCATAGGAGGAAGGCTAGATAGTTTACCATTGGGCTATGTGAGTTATTTGGTAATGTTATTGATAATTATTATGTTTGATAACTTAGTGAGCTAATTAAGTTAATTAAAAATTAAAATTTTTAATTATATGAGTTTCACGGAATGAGGTAGTTGGGTTTGGTTATTATTTTGAACCAAGTATAGTAGTTGGAGCAGTTACTTCTCGTAAAGAAACTCCTTCAACGATATAGTTGTCTGTATAGTTGGAAAGGAAAAATTTACATTAAAACAAAGGAAGTTGTTGGTTACAAGATTTGGAATAGGGGACAATCTAAAAATTATTTGGTGTTAAAATATAATTTATATGCAATATGAACAATCTTGATGGTTTTCCTAATCAAAATCCATATTAAATTTAATATTTATATCAGAGACAAATTGAACACAATAATACTATTTATTAACAATATAATTTTCACAATCTATATTAGAAATATTGTGATACTTTTAGATTCTAACTATGTGACAATTTTTAACTTCATTATATTAATGCTTTGTATTGTATAAAAATAAGACATATTTTTCAAAATATAATTTATGTTCAACTTTAAGTGATTATACATTATAGTTTACACAACTGTAGCGGGAGCTACCGGAGTGGGAAAAAATCAGCAATGGCGACTGGAGCGGTAGCTACCGGAGTGGGAAAAAATCCAATTTTGAATAAAGGTGGGAAATCATCCTTGCAGGCGTCGAGAGTTGCAGAGGGAGGAGGAGATGGAGATGCCTTGGCGGCCCTAGAAAAAGGAGATACAGCAAACAAGACTGGGGACCCACGTGAAAGATAGAAGGATCCAGGTAAAGAGGAGGTGGGGTCTAAAATAGAATAGTCAGAAGCTCAACATGGCGAAAAAGCAGACTCAGACTGGCATCACCCATGGTCAACCATTTTTGGCACCAAATCCCCAGGCAAGTCCCTTTTTCTGATTATAAAAGATCTCTCTAAAAAAGAGAAAGGAAAATATGTTATCTCTTTACCTGATGAACTCATAGACCATAATATCACTATAATGTCTCTCACACTTGTGGGTAAATTTGCTGGCTCAAGGCCGAATATAGATATTATTAGATCCTTTTCCAAGAGGAAATGGCTTCTAAAGGGTCAGGTGGAAATAAAAGCCATGGCTAGGGGCTTCTTATCTTTTGAGTTCTTGTGCCAAGAAGACTATACCAAGATACTTTGTGCAGGGGCATGGGTGATTAGTAAATCCATTCTTGCCCTGCAAAAGTGGTACCCTAATTTGGACCTAAATGACTCATTTTTTGTCCAAGCCCCGGTTTGGGTTTGGGTTTTGGAGAACTCCTTTCTATCGACCCTGTGACTGAGGATAGGAGGTGCCTCACTTTTGCAAGAATCTGAATTGGTGTCAAAGAAGGAACAGATATGCTAGAGGTCATAGAAATCCACTCAAATCTTGGTAAAAGACTCCAGAAACTGGAATATGAAAGTGTTCCTTTTGCCTATTTTTACTGCAAAAAGGCAAGCCATATGGTAAGGAGATGCCCTGTTTTGGCAAAGGAAAAAGCTAAGAAAACACAAAAGTCTGGAGGGAATATAACAGACCAACACCATGAGGCACCAAACCAGGAGAACTCTCACTCTAGCCCTCAAGTTTGGAGGAAAAAGGAACCCCCAAAGCACAGGGGAGAAGCTGAAACGACTTCGGCTACCACATAAGATACTTTAAAGATCCTTTCTACAGAGGTAGAATGTATGGACCTGATGCCTTTTGTAGGGGCGAATCCAATCTCGGAGGATAGCACTGATAAGGCTGAGATAGGGCCATATAGTTTTATGTTTTCATATTTTTTATGGCTACTTTTGAAAGACTTTATATGTTTTCATGATACTTTCCAGACTATTTAATATCTTAGAACTGTTATATCTATGGGTGTATGCAAATATATGTGAAATGTTTTTAAAAAGTTTATAAATATACTATCTATGTGTTGTATGGATATATGGAATTAAATCTGATACCTTTCTGTCTTACCTTAAGTCGGGTGGGTTTCTTGTAGCCATATGGTGAAGAGTGAGGTAGTAAATAAACTTGTTATGAATTCTTTGTCTTGGATATGTACACGTGCTAACCCTTTTTTAGAGGCAATGGATCCATGAGTAAGGAAGGAGTCAACATAAGAGGAATAGAGTAATGCTTTGAAAGGACCAACCATTGTGGAGCTCATAATGGTTCTACTACCGCGGGTGAGAATGAGTCCTGTTGCGGATGAATCACAACTGAAGCGGTCACGATGGAGTCAATCTAGCAACAGAGTGTTCCTAGATTTCATGAATGTATAAATACAGTTTGTTCCTTCAGTTTAAGTTGTTGGTCATGTTCTTGATGACTGCCATAACCCTAATGTTGGGGAAGTCCTAGTCAATAGGAGTTTGTTTCAAGTTATTGTTAAATAAACTGGAAGTTCTATTCCCAGTAGTTAGTTGATAAATAGAGAATTATTATTACAGTAATCTATTGAAGTTTAGAAAGAGATATAGAGTTTTATTTTCTGTATCCTATGTAATCCATGTTTTATGAATAAATTATGAGAGCTTCAACTTCTAGTATCTAAGATCTTGTTTATTCACACTTCCGTGGGGGCCCACACGGGAGGTGAATCTAATTCATAGTTAAGTAGGTTGCAAGTTATTTTGAATAAGTAGGTTTGCAAGTTATTTGAAGCAAGTAGGACTCTGTTGCTCCTGCAGCCACTAGTAATAGCACTAACGGTTGTTCCTGCAGCAAAGGTAGTTAGCTAGTCTATTGTTCCTGTAGCATAGAGTTAAACTTCCTATTCCAAGCAGGTTCCTTCATCTTTAGATTACACTGTTGACATTTCATTTCCTAGTTTAATTCCTTTCAAGCATTTTCCATTTACTATAATGATGGCTTTTAGAATGGATTAGAGCATATACTTTGCTATCACCATTTCAAGTTTACGCCCCTGGTCAATAATTTAACGAGTTTAATGTATTGTTTCTAGTAGGAAGGATGCATAATCCTTAACTATAAGAGGTATTATATAGAGCAGTCATTTTTGGCGCCGCTGCCGAGGAATGGTGTCAATCTAATCTAGCCTAGAGTCATTTTAGGCCTAGTTTAGCATTTATTTTTATGCATAGAAGAAGAAATCATCTTGGGCATTTCCTTCCTCAAGATCGTCAAGCCGAGCCAATTAATTTATTCTATTCTGAGCTTGAGGAACCCCAAGTTGCACCCATAGAAGTTGAAGAACCATTTGAAAACATATTCGCCGATGCATTTGATCACTTACTATCATCTAACAAATCCTTGCAATTAGACTAACTATTTGTTGAACCAGAAGATCTCTTACCATCGCCAGGGCCTCCTCTAAGGATGGCTCAACCAACCTTTCCCTTACCAATTCCACCTCAATAAGGAAATTAGAATTTGAAGAACATACCCTCTGCAGCCTTGCCCAAGTTCTATGGCTTCATCACCGAAGACCCTGAGACTTTCCTTTTTGAGTTCGACATCCTTTGTAGGAGCTATGAATATACAACTGATGCACATAAGCTCAACTTGTTTCCATCCACTCTGAAGGAATCCACGCTACAATGGTTCATGGGCCTTGGTGCTAACACCGTAGTAGATTGGATTGCCATGAGCAACATGTTTCTTTCCAAATACAAAGAATACTATCGAGGGCGAGATTTGAAAGGTGATGACATCTTCAGGATGACCCAGAAAGAGGACGAGACCCTAGAAGATTATGTCTCAAGGTTCATGTACAACCTACATCATAACACTCAGCATCAACTGAACGAGGACTCTTAGAAACACCTTTTCATTAAAGGTGTCAATGAAGGAAGCATTGAGGCTCTGGACCTAATGGCTGGAGGTGATGTTACACAAAAAAATTGGGATGATATAAAAAATATCTGCTTAAACTACTCCTGAGCCACTGTCAAGAAGGGTAGAGGAATCTGAGACCTACCACACAAGTATGCTGGCTCCAGGGTATCCAAGATAGAACTTTCTAATCTCCTATCGGACTTCAAGCAGGACATCATTAACGATTTCGCCACTCAGCTGGATACCATGCAAGCTCGCAAGAAGGAGGATGTTGATGTTGTGCTCACAGAATACTGCCCTCATTATAGGGAGAAAAAGAGGAGCTGCAAATGCAAGACCATTGCAAATGTAGAGTCCCAGCCGATGCCTACAGAGTTCAAAGCTATCGAAGAGAATGGGGAGGTGCTATATGTCGCTCAACGCAGGCCATGGGCCCCCCAACTAGGTATGCCTCAAGATCCTCTTCAAATTCCTAACAATAATAATCCATGGCAGAGTTTACCAAATTCAGGTCCCCATAATTTTGGAGGATATAATAATTGGTAGCAACCTCAACAGGGGTGGAGCTAGCCCCAGCAGGGTTGGCACCAGCCCCAGCAAGGTTGGCAATAGCCTCAGCAGGGCTGGCAATAGCCTTAGCAGGGATGGCAATAGCCCCAGCAAGGGTGGAAGCAACCCAATTAATGGTCTAATCATCCCAATCAATAAGCCATAATGCCCCCTCCATAGCAACAAGCTCTCATGCCTCCTCCTGCAGCAGCTAATAGTCCTCCTAAGCCACCACATCTACCCGCACAACCTAATCCCAATCCCAATAATAAATTGCCCACTCAGCAGCAGAGCTATGCCTTGCATGACATTCATCTCAGGTCAGGAACTACCCTTGCTTCACCACAACCCCCTATCATAACCGAAGTGGAGGAGCCTCTTGTTGACCACGAAGATGTGTCGGCTCTTGTAGCCAAAGAGCCTCCATTTCCTCAGAGATTATCTCAACAAGCTAAACCCATAATAAACCATGTTGTAGTAGACTTACTTGACCAATTAAAGCATATAACGGTAAATATTCCTTTCCTAGATGCTATCAAGGAAGTCCTTGCCTATACTAAAGCTATTCGGGAGGCCTAAATTAAACAACCTGGTAGGAGGAAAAAGGATCACAAGACCATTCATGTCGTCGGCCAGCTCTCTAATCTTATGTTAGACAAGTTGTCTGTACCCAAGTATGCTGATCCAGGAAGTCCTGTGGTTATAGTTACCATACAAGGTATACAAGTTCCAAATGCCTTAGTGGATTTAGGTGCGTCTATAAATGTCATGACCAAAGAAGTCATGTCCAATCTAAACATTGCTGGTCTCCGCAACACACCAATAATTTTGCAACTGGCTGATAGTTTCACTGTTAAACCCGATGGGGCAATTGAAGATGTGATAGTCACCCTACATTCCTGGGATTATCCCGTAGACTTTATGATTCTCTCCCCTAAAGATGATATGAGTGGGTACCCTCTAATTTTAGGACGACCATGGTTGGCCACAGCTGATGCCTTCATAGCTTGTCAGTCAGGAAAGATGACCATCTCAAATGGCGTCAACACCAAAAACTTAACACTCTACTCCCCTTCTCAACCCATGTTGCAGGACGAGGATGCCATGTGGAAAGAATTAGATGAACTTGATCTTGAAACCAACTCAATCCAGCAACTCATGGTAATAGGAAGAGAGCAGTTTCTAGCCTCTAGGGAAGAAGATGAGATAATTTCATCTATCCTCACTAATAGCTATGGCATAGATTCCCAGTTGTGTCTGCAATCAGACTGTGTATTAGAGCTATTTTGACCACTCCAAATGCATCTCCATATTCACTATCTTCCAATTGTCTTCATCTCCTATTACCCCATGAACTAGCTTCACCGCCAATTGCTGAATTAGCCATGATGGATAAGGTCATAAAAATGGAAATTATCCCTGGCAAGGAATTGAATATCGGCTCTAACCTGTCATTGCCCCACCAAAAAGATATCATGTAGCTGCTTCATGAAAACCAACAGGCCTTTGCCTAGGATTACACCGACATGAAAGGGATAAATCCTACGCTTTGTACCCATCAGATCTACATAAGTCCAGATTATAAACCTGTTAGGCAACCGCAAAGAAGATTCAATCCTATCCTAAGGGATATAGTCAAAACTGAGCTCCAAAAGCTCCTTAATGCCAAGTTGATCTATCCAATTTCCGACAGCCAATGGGTGTCACCTCTTGTCATAGTGCCAAAAAAATGAGGTAAATGCCGTGTTTGTGTGGATTACAGGGAGCTCAATACAACCACTAAAAAGGACCATTTCCCACTCCCATTCATAGACCAAGTCCTAGACAACCTAGTAGGAAAGAAGTATTTTTCCTTCTTGGATGTGTTCAGTGGTTACAACCAAATTGAGATAGCTCCTAAGGATCAGGAGAAAACTACCTTCACCTATCCTTGGGGCACTTTTTCATATTATGTCCTCCCTTTTGGCTTATGTAATGCCCCTGCCACTTCCAGCAAGCAGTCATCAGTATCTTTTCAAACATATCTTTCGATTGTATGGAAGTCTACATGGATGACTTCACTACCTATGGGAACACATTTGATGAAGCCAAGGACAATCTGGAAAAGGTCCTCCGAAGATGCCAAGACTGTAATCTCTCTCTCAACAGTGAGAAGTGCTTTATGATGATGGAAGAAGGTGTCATGTTGGGACATTTTATTTCCTCACATGGCATCTAGGTCGACCCCGCCAAGATTTTAGTCATCAGTACTCTTACCACACCAGAGAAGAAAAAAGATGTTTGGAGTTTCCTCGGCCATGCTGGGTATTACAGACGGTTTATCAAGGATTTTAGCCAAATTGCAGCTCCCCTCTATAATCTGTTAAAAAAGGACTCTAAGTTTACTTGGAATTCTGAGTGTGATAAGGCTTTCCAGCAGCTAAAGGAAGTTCTAACCACTGCACTCGTATTACGCGGACCAAATTGGGGTTTGCCCTTTCATATTCATACAGATGCTTCCAATTATGCTATCAGAGCAGTATTGGGCCAACAAGAGGATGCAATTGAACATGCCATTTATTTTACCAGCAAGAATCTGCAGGGAGCCGAATTCAATTATATAGTGACCGAAAAAGAGCTACTTGCAGTAATTTATGCTCTAAACAAGTTTAGGCATTATATTACTGGTTACTAGAATTTTGTCCACACTAACCATCTGTGATCCGGTACCTAATGAATAAACCATCCATCTTAGGAAGATTGGCTCGTTGGTTACTACTCATGCAAGAATTTGACATCACCATCATCGACAAGCCCAGGAAAGCCAATGTTGTGGCTGACTTTCTCTCTCTCTTGCACATTCCTGATGATCCTACAACCATCAATGATAGTTTTCTGGATGAACATTTTTTCGTGTTGCAAGCACACAATCCATGGTACGCTGATCTTGCCAATTATCTCACAACTGGTCGAACTCTAGCCCATTTTTCTTCCAAGGAATGTTGGCTGCTAGCTGAGAAAAGATTCAAATTTTCTTGGATTATTGGTTTCATGTTTTACACTGGCCCAGACTAAGTTATGAGATGATGCATTCATGAGGATGAGAATTATGACATCCTCCGGGCATGTCATGATGAACCATGTGATGGCAACTTTACACCCAAAAGGATGGCCTTCAAAATTTTGACTACAGGGTATTATTAGCCGACTCTCCACAAAGATACCGCTCAATACACCAAGAAATGTGATCGGTGCCAGTGAATGGGGAGGCCTACTAAGACTGATGAGATGCCCCTGCAGCCACAAGTGGTGGTCACACCCTTTGATAAGTGGGGCATTGATTTTGTGGGCCCAATTGACCCTTCTTCTCAAGGTAAGTCTTACATTTTGGTCTGTACTGATTATGCTACTAAATGGGCTGAAGCAAAACTAATGAAACATCCAAGAGACAATAATGTTCCTAAGTTCTTGTATGAGTGCATTTTTACCCGCTTTGGTGTTCCAAGGGAAATTGTCTCTGATCAAGGGGCACAGTTCACTTCCAACCTCATTGCTGCTTTGATGGAGGAATACAACATTTGTCATGCCAAGTCATCTCCTTACCATCCGCAGGACAATGGTCAAGTTGAGATCACTAACCGCGAATTGGAGGCCATTCTTACCAAAAATGTGGCTGTTCATAAGAAGGATTGGGAAGCTAGGCTTCTTGAAGCACTATGGGCTTACCGCACTACGTGGAAGTCTACTACAGGATTCACCCCATTCCAACTATTCTATAACAAAATGGAAATGATGCCAGTCAAGTTTGAACATAAAACCTTGTGGACAACATTGGAGCTCAACCTTGATCTCACTGCAGCTCAACAGGAACGTGTTCTCACCTTGAACAGTCTGGATGAATGGAGGAAATCTGCTTTAGCTAACATCAATTTGGTGCAACAATAGAGGAAGAAGTGGCATGATAAGTTTATCAAAGATAAACAATTTTCCATCGGCGACTGGGCTCTCCTGTATGACTCCAGATACCAGCACACTCCTGGTAAGTTCCAAACCCGCTAGTTAGGACCCTATAAAATAATTGTTGTATTTTCAAATGGTGCTATGCAGTTGTCAACCATTGACCCTATTTGGTTCAAGCTATTGGTTAATGGCTAGCGACTCAAGTTGTACCATAAGCCACAAAGCAAAGTTGAGTTCCTGCAGTAGTTTTCCAGCACTGTAATTCACGATCCTCCTGTAGCACAAGAATGTGAGCCCCTTGCTCATATTTGGTCTTCACTTTAAAAACTGGTCGAATCACCCCATAATAATTACTTTCTTCCATAAAGTACTTTTCTCTGCAATAAACATTCATTTCATTCTTTCTTTTCCACCACCCTTCCACCTCATCATTTCCCAACGTCAGATGAAAATTACTTCATTCATTTCGCGGAGCCGCCACTATGTCATCAGGTGTGTGTAATTTTCCTTGGCATTTAAATTCATTAATACATTTTTTTTATTAGCTTCACTCTCATCGTATGCGCCATGGTGGGACCCTTGGCGTACTTAAGTTGGGGGGAGAGAAAATCTGTGATTTGTCCTATATAACTATGCACATATTGTATGATATATTTTTCAAACTTTTTAAAATCTTGTACCTTTTTCACAAATATTACGCATTGTACCCTTGATTGGACAGCCTCCAAATGAGCAATTAAATTCGCACAAATAAGCCAGCCAAGGTGTCCATATAGACGTCTGTTGAGTAATCATGAATAGTTAAATCTTTTGAGATATGATAGATATGCATTCATTTCTCCATTTAGCATTTGAAATCTCGAAGTCCAGAACTTTCTATTTTCCTGCAACTTTGTTTTCCGACCTTCTCTGCAAGTTTTTTGATATAGCTTGTAAAACATCTCTGCATTGCTTGTACATTATTTTGGTGTGTATCCTTCAAACTCTGCAGACATGGGTGGCAATTTAATTTGTTGTGAACCCACAGTTCATGATGTTCTATTAAACAATCAAGATTGTAGGCTATTATTCCATGCCAGAGGATGGATGGATTACATTATGAAGCTCACTAGTCAGAATGAGGAGGTAGCATTACAATTCTTGAGCACACTTTGTGATGGGGTAGCTACTATTAAAGGACTAAGGGTACTATTTTCACAAGAAATTGTAGCAGAAGTAATGGGGTTACCGCAAGAAGGCGAGGAGTTTTCAGAAAAATTTGACCTAACAACTGCGAGAGCACAGTTTACTTTACACACAGACCCACCACTGGAGATTGACAAGAAACAAGGCACCAACAGATTATCTTTACCAGAAACCTTTAAGCAATGTATGGTTTTCGTGATCAAATATTTCACCTGTGAGGGAAGACAAGCCTACCTACATGGAGTACATTTCAAATTCCTAAACTATTTAAGGCATGACAACAGACCTATCAACGTGCCAAATTTCCTCTACAACATTCTGCAGAAAAGAGTTGCAGTAGTGCAGGAAGGTAAGCCTAACAGTGTCTCCCATAATTGTCTCATGAAGCTTATAGTAGAGAAAGCATTATGAGACTACCCTAATGTAACATGGGAAGAATTCTTGGAAGGAAAATTAGAAGAAACCCTAAGACCATTAGGGAGTAGGGTTGGCAGAAGACTCCAAACAGAGCAGGGGGTTTTTAAAGTCTTTGAGGAACTAGGAGCAGGTTCATCCTCAACAAGGAAGCCTAGGACTAAAAACTCTAGGCATCCTCCTGAAGCTTCTACATCTGGGTCATCCCAGAACAGTGGCAAATGGAAAATTTCAGAGAAAGAAGTCTAGGAGAAAACTGTTCCTCCTTCTGATGATACAACTACTACCCCTACTAGAAAAGGGAAGGAAAAAGAGAAGTCAGCTACCTCTAATAAGAAAGTGGATCCTACAACTTTAGGTACTTCACAGAAGCAAAAGAATGCTAGTAGGAAGGAGGAAAATCCTTTACGAAGAAGCAGCAGGAAAAGGAAGGGTATGGCCACAGATATGTCGCCAGAGAATGTAGCGGTCAACCTAGATTCTCCTGAGTTAGGAGAACTGTCAGGAGGAAAACAATCTTTTGAGGTTGTTGTGGGTGAAGAATGTGTAGTGATTAAGGACAATTCTACCTCTAAGGAGCAAGAATTTAGATTCCAGAGAAGGGATTCATCTACCCATGAAACCCAAATCATTGATGATTTCATTGAAGCAGATAATAATGATGACTTCTCTGAGGGAGACCCTGTTCCTAATGAAGGTATGCCAAACTCACCCCACACAATAGTAGAACAACATTTATTTAAAGACAATTCTGATGTTGCTATGAGTGGGGATACACCTCCTATAGCAGAAGGGGAGGATCTATTTAAAGAAAACCCTAGCATTGATATGATGGTCGAGAAAGTTTCGGATCAAGAGTTGGACAAACTAGTTGCTATAGCTCAGCAATATAGTAATCTAGAAAGGGCCATCATAATTCATTCAAATTTTTCAAAAAATGCAGCTACAGGAGATGATGGATCAGCAGGAGAAAATCATGATGAAGGTGATCTGCCAGAGGTACCTTGTCCTGTAACTCCGTTCTCTATTATTTTTCAGTTAGTTAATCAGTTAATCATGGAAAGAGAACAATGGAAAAGGTAGAAGAAAGATTTACATTGAGTTATTGATCAATTTTTTCAAGAATTGGTAGAGAAGGAGGAAGAGGTAGAATAGCTCCAAGAAAGATTGGCTAAGGTAACGTCAGTTATCCCTGACCTGATGAGCTGTAGGTCCCCTTCCCTAGTATATGCCATTTTTCTTAAGGAACAATTATTGAATTATCAATTGAACAATATAGTCAAGGGCAAGTCTCCTTTGTTAAATGAGCCCATTTAGTTTTTTTGAGCCTTCCATAATTCTCCTGCAGCCATACAAAACTTATTATGTGAATTCTTCCTGCATAATCTAGCTGTACCTAATGATAGGGTTTGGAATCCACTACCCTATGTCGGAGATATCTACCTTAGGGCACTCATGTCGTGGATCTAGAATGAGATCAGTAGAGAGTCTCAGGCTAAAATTTATAGGGAATTAGAGGATGAAATTCCTCTACACTTACGACTAGAGGCTAAAGATCTCAAAACATATTATTATGACTAGATGAAGATAGCGCAGTCAGAATCAAGGGAAAACATCACCAACCCTCTTAGGGATGCAGCCTACAATGAATACCCTCAGATGGCCAAAACTGAATTAGCTAATGCCATGAAATCCCTCCAATGGCGTTGGATTACTATGATAGCAGATATGAGGAATAAGGAACCCCATTCACCACTTAATTTTGCAATGGAAAATAAGCGTGCTCCCTGGTATGTCATGTTGGGCAGAGAAAGAAAAAGCTATTGGCTTCCATTAACATTCCAACCACCTCTTCTTCTTTCACCTCTTTTGCCTAATTCAGAAAGCTTGGAAAATTATGACATGGCAACAGAGGTCAGAAGGTGGGAAGCATATAGGGACAAAAAGGGTTTTTACTGGAGTTTTGCTGATGGAGGAGTTGGTCAGAAAATAGTTGTAGATCTCAGAATGCACGCCAGGCTAAAGAACTACCTCT
Source organism: Thuja plicata (assembly GCA_018584345.1). NCBI lineage: Eukaryota > Viridiplantae > Streptophyta > Pinopsida > Cupressales > Cupressaceae > Thuja > Thuja plicata. The sequence continues at coordinate 218,299 of MU227081.1, forward strand.
TTGCTCAAGGACCAACAAAGGATTAAGCTGGGGGGAATGATAAGGCTGAGATAGGGCCATATAGTTTTATGTTTTCATATGTTTTATGGCTACTTTTGAAATACTTTATATGTTTTCATGATACTTTCCAGACTATTTAATATCTTAGAACTGTTATATCTATGGGTGTATGCAAATATATGTGAAATGTTTTTAAATTTTTTATAAATATACTATCTATGTGTTGTATGGATATATGGAATTAAATCTGATACCTTTTTGTCTTACCTTAAGTCGGGTGGGTTTCCTGTAGCCATATGGTGAAGAGCGAGGTAGTAAATAAACTTGTTATGAATTCTTTGTCTCGGATATGTACACGTGCTAACCCTTTTACAGAGGCAATGGATCCATGAATAAGGAAGGAGTCAACATAAGAGGAACAGAGTAATGCTTTGAAAGGACCAACCATTGTGGAGCTCATAATGGTTCTACTACCGCAGGTGAGAATGAGTCCTGTTGCAGATGAATCACAGCTGAAGCGATCACGATGGAGTCAATCTAGCAACAGAGTGCTCCTAGATTTCATGAATGTATAAATATAGTTTGTTCCTTCAGTTTAAGTTGTTGGTCGTGTTCTTGATGACTGCCATATCCCTAATGTTGGGGAAGTCCTAGTCAATAGGAGTTTGTTTCAAGTTATTGTTAAATAAGCTGGAAGTTCTATTCCCAGTAGTTAGTTGATAGATAGAGAATTATTATTATAGTACTCTATTGTAATTAAGAAAGAGATATACAGTCTTATTTTATGTATCCTATGTAATCCATGTTTTATGAATAAATTATGAGAGCTTCAACTTCTAGTATCTGAGATCTTGTTTATTCACACTTCTGTGGGGGCCCACACAGGAGGTGAATCTAATTCGTAGTTAAGTA
>MU227081.1:271695-288944 GCA_018584345.1 Thuja plicata
TAGAGGAAAACCCCAGTGGGAATTAGTACCCACAAATATTGCACTAGTATAATGAACCTGTTAGAGTTCCTTTGCCCTGTTAGGAGCAGTCTTTACAATGTAAGTACAATGACCTGGTTAAGGGTCTAACCCTATTAGGAATCTTTTACAAACAACCCTATTAGGGGTGAGGACTCATTGTCCAAGAGCTCATTTCTCAAAGAGAAAGAAGGCTACAACCTCCTGAGAATAGATATGCACTATATCCAAAAGTGAACTGCCGTATGTGACACAGATGTCTGATCAGTTCCAGTTATGCGCTTATGCTCTTAAAATCTTTAAGGGCTCTATCTCATACTAATATCTTCACACTGCTCTTCCATACATCTTCTCTTAACTATTTTGATGACACTTCAAACGTATCTTTTCATTACATATATATATCTTTATGCTTGAATAGACGCGACTATAAACAAGACCTTAGTCGGCCCAAAAACATAATACACAACACTTCCAAACAAATTGGCTTAAGCATGTTTACAACAATGTTTAATACATGATTAAAAACTTATTACAATAGGTGCTTAGCCTTTACATAACAAAAGATTACACACTAATCAAAATAATGAAGTCGGCTTCATACTCTGTATTCTGGACTACTAGTGTACTTGTTCTTTCTGTAACTTGTCCATACTTCCATTCCATACCATGCATGTATAGGGTAAGAATAATAACATACCATAGAGCTTAAGTCTAAATACGAATATCCTGAGATGATCGTACGCAAGTGCGTTGATGCCCTGATCGACTGTAAGTCACTATACTGTTCTGTCTTCTACACTTAGTCAATTTTCACTTCATAGTTTACTGTCAAAACTTCATATGTCTTTGTTGCCATAATGACAACACAAAATAAGCCATATACTCCCTGGGAGTCAACTTACCAACACTAAAAGAAAAACATAAATGTACATTATCATAAATATATATCTATGATTAGAAAGCTAAGAAGTAGTTATTTTATCAATTGAAATACTATTTTATTATGACTTTCCTCACCAAGATATAAGATAAACAGGTATTCAACTACTTTCTAGGTAAAATATAATAAAAAATGTGAATTATGGAATGATATTTTGTCATTATGGCCTTCTTAGTATTACAAAAGGGTAAATTTTATTGATAAAAGAAAATTGTTGGAAAAGTATATAGAATTGTGGATTTGAGATCTAGGGAATTAAATGTATAAATTATATAAAGAATGTAGAAATTTAGAATTTTTTGGTTGATTATATAATTTGTGTAATGGTTTGTAAAGTTGATCAACATTTATTATATATGAATTATTCTATATGATAAACTTTTACAATTAAAACTTTTAATTTAGTATTATTTGTTAACTAATTAATTATATGGTAATAATTCTAACATTTCCCTTCTTAATTACATCATATTATTTTTGAAATAGGTATATGATCATTTTTCCATTATGTCTTTTGTTAAGCTCTGTGTASTTCCARTTGTTATTTATAGTATTTTCTTTKTTTGAKCTATTTTTTAGTCTTCTCAAAGCTATTATTTTATATAATCWTGCTTTTCTTAATACAKAAGCTAAAATAAAATTGWACTACAATTCAAATGACTATYTGTTCACTATATCTTCTTTATTTTTTCCTTTCTTGCAATCATCTTTTGTTGAATTGTTATTCTTTCATGTAATTCAACTTTGTTAAATTAACAAATAAAAAATATTTGTTCACTATCATGGCTACTAATTCTTCATTATCCTAGCTAAACCCAAATTCTTCGTCTTTCGCTACCTTGACTACTAAACCTTCATTATATTGGCTACCCAAATAGTTCCATTGTCACCTTCATGAGCACCAATATTTCATTCCATGGGTTTTGATGATTGTTTCTCCTTCACCTATCTTGTACACCAAACTTTTATTACATTAGCTACCAAAAGTACTCCACCGTCACATGTAATGGCTACCTTATTTTACTTACAAATCACCTTCACTATCATGGATGCCTACATTTATTGTCTCTCGAATACAGATAATCTTTACTATCTTGGATGACAAAACTTCTCATTATCTTAGTTACCAAAATTTTGGATCACAACTACAAGCATAACGCTCCTTGATCTAAGGGGGGACTAATTTGAAAAGATGCCATGTGTCTTCTCATACATTTTACCATATATCATTGAGAATCTAGCTTGAGAGAAGATTATTCCTCCAACCTGTTCTTTGATTTTGTTACACACTAGGTCTAGTGAATGCATGTGATTATTTAAAAGCCTTGTTAAATGCAACATGATTGATTACCATGACTTTTACCCTTGTAGGTGTCCATATATGTAAACACTGGTGTCAGTTTCATGTAAAGTGCATTCATTGATAACAAATTAGATAATATCCTTATTTCTTAATTTAGAAACATTTTCATATATCATATAAAATTTACAAAAGAAACGCACACTTATGAAAGTTAAAGGTCAAATCTTGACATCTATAAAATTATTCTTGAAACTTATTATACTAAAATTTTCCATGCCTCAATCTATCTCAATATTTGACCAATAATTAATTTTTGTAGTAAACTGCCCTTAAGCAATAGCTATTAACTAAACTTTAGGATTTATTTCATAATCGTAGTGTAATCATTTCTACAACCAACCCTTAAAAGTATCACATTATTTGACTTGAATAATGTCAAACATTAAATCTTGTAATCATGACTATTTCCCTTATATAAACTCAAGTCCTTCAATAGAATCTATTTAAATGATTAAATCACCTTTAAAATTACTATTTTACAACCTTCAACTAATTAATTTCAATTAGTCAAAGTGTAATTTCAAGTTTTATTTTATTCCATTCAAGTTGGACACCTCACAAAATATGAGAAAATACAAAACTCTAACGAGTCACACATATTAATCTTTGAATTTGGGGTAGGAAAATGCTTATTTAGCAATGTCTTTAGACATAATAATTTAATTTATTTGTGTTGAATAAGATTCCAATTAACATATTTGTCTCTCTTCTAGAAATTCCTCATGCTAGTAAAATGGCGACGGGTGGTAGTAGAGGACTGGCTAGGGTTTTGAATGGCAACAAATGGTCTGAAGGCACCATGGCGGTGGCTGAGGAAGATGGTGATGCAGATGGGGATGAGGATCTAGGGTGGGATGTGCGATAGCTATTCTGCACGGGGCACTTGCAGATCTGCCTCTTTGGCTTTTGCCTATGGCCTCTGTGCCTTGTTTTCCCATGTTTGGTGGAAGATATCCTTGCTAGGGTGGCTAGCAAGGCTGGTGTGGTGGTGGGCGGAGCCCTACCTGGTGTTTCTGGGGAGTTTATTCACTCCTATTTCTTCTTGCCTACCAAATTTTCGGTCTCTATTTTTTAGGCCAGGTTTCTCCCTGTGCTCTGTGTTGTTGGCTAAAGGTGCTTGGCTGAGTGTTTTGGTGGTATGGGCTCTGGGGGCATAGTTCTTTAGTTTGGGGCTTTCTGGTTGTGGCCTCTTAGCCTTGTCTTTTGGTGCTTCTCATTTTCTTTCTTGTTTTACTTTGTGGAGTAGGGTATGTTGGTGGGGAGCTTGCCCAAGCTATTTTTAGCCTGGGTTTCTGGGATTTCCATTGATGTTTCTTCTCCCTATCCCCCTTGGAATACTATAGAGGTGGAGAGATTTCAGGTGTACCTGGTTAAGGTTTGGCCTGACCTTCATCCTTCCTTCTCTTCTTCTTTACCTATAGAGGTGGTGGCTTCTTCTGTTGAGGTGAAGACTGGCTGTGCAAAAAAGATAGAGGGTTGTTGGTTGGGGTTTCTCCTTTATCTTGCTTACTTGACCCAGGGGTTTTGTAGAAGGTGGCCCATCCTTTTTTTTCTTGAGATCTCTATTAACCCTATTGAGGTGGTTGATGCTCCTATTGAGGTGGAGTGTGTTTCTCATGGCAAAGTCTAGGCCAACAGATGGACAGTCTCTTTTGTGGGAAGATCAAAGTCTCTTAGGGTTTATTCTTCTCACATTGTCTCTTCTATGGAGTTTGCCTCTAGAGGGTGTTTTTTGGTTTTGGGGACCAAGCAAAAACTCTTGTTGTTTATGCCCGAGATCCTTAAATGTATATTATCCATTCTAACTATCCTTCTAGTGGCTTTATGTCTTGGTGTGGGAATCCAACTCCCTCCCATGTTTTGTATTAATTTAGAGCCCTTGGGCCCTGTTCTTGACAGCGTGGCTGTCTTTTCCAGTATGTTGTCTAGCTATTGTTTTTGTGCTGCTGGTTTTCAAGTTTATTTTAGCTTTATGCAGCTGCTTGTCTAAGTGGGGTTTCAGATCCTCCTCAAAATATGAATGTATAGGGTTTAGGGGCCCCTTCAAAACCTAGTACTGCGGACCTGTGGTGGTCTGTTTTGACTGTTTGGCTCTGTCCTTTCTATCTGGGATTTATTTTTGATCTTTTGCTCTATTCTGGGTTTCAGGCACCCTTTAAAACCTGTTTTACTTAATCAAAAACAATAATTAAAGTATCTTCCAAGAAAATATATACTTAATATTTTTAGAAACTGCCTCACATTTTATTTTCTTTTATATTTCTAAAATATTGAACTACTCTAATAATATTATAAGCTATAGGATTCAAATATAAAATAAATAATAGATGATTGAATTTATAGATGACTTAAAATAATATGAAATATATTATGACTTATGAAACCTATCAATAATTCTAGTACACCAACCACTCCATAACTACTATGCTAAACTTTTATATAAAAAATTCACATCTAACCTTCCTACCTTAATATTTTTTATATAAACTAACATACATACAATGTAATAATTTTCTAACATGAATTTTAAAAGTGTTCTCCAACTACTTTGTATCTAGATATTACTAGAAGTTGCATTTAATTTATAATGGTCATGTTTATGGGGGTCTGTTGTTTACACAAACATTTTAGAGAACACTACTACAAACCTTGGTTACTCAACTCAAATTTAGCACCACATATCAACTTGAGATAGATGACCAAACAAAGAGAGTTAAACACCAAGTGTTAGAGGACATGTTGAGGATGTATGTCACATGGATCAACAATCTAGATGGGAGGAGTAAATGTATGTAGTAGAGTTTGGATATAATAATAGTCATCATAGCTCACTTGGTATGACATCTTTTAATGCTCTATATGGAAGACCTTATAGGCTACCTTTGAGTTGGGATGAAGTTTAGGATATGATTGTCATTGGAGCCGAGTTGTTAGAAGACATGGAGAGGTATGTGAAACTGAATAGGCAAAGTTTACAGGAGGTACAAATCATCAAAATAAGTATGCAGATGCTAGAAGGATAGATACAAGATTTTCAATTAGTGACAAGGTGTTTCTGACAATGCATCTATAAAAGAGTGATTTTCCATGAGAAGGGCTCTAATATTTCACCTTACTTTTTAGAACCATTTGACATTTTTGAGCATATAGGACTAGTAGATTATCATCTAGCTTTTCCACCCAACTTATTGCATATCTATTTTTTTTTCTATTTTTCTATTTTGAAATTATGTGTTCATGACGAATCTCATGTATTAGACTGAGATTCCTTATGGGTGGAGTTGGATGACCAAATAACATTGGAGCTAGACCAGACTAAGATTCGTTGTGATAAATATGACAAGGTTGTTTCCATTAATATTTTGGTCATTTCCTTACAATGTTCTTGTTGGCAAGTGACCAATTTGGGTAATGTGATTCACTTTTTGGTTGTCATTTATGGCAACACATCTGGGTTTGAGATAGATTGTTTTGAAGATAAGTTTTGGTATGTCCAAAGTAGACTAAGTACAAAAATAGAGATACAATATTGTTTTGGTTAAGTTTATGATAAGTTATAAGGATTTGAAGACTGACAGACAGCAGAGAACAACGACAAAGAGCAATTGGACACCAACAAAGAATAAGGGAGTATGACTTGGACTCCAGGAAATCAAAGTTGTATTTTTTTTATTGATAGTCTATAATTTGGCTATGCAAGAGCGTCGACTATGCATTTGATATTTACTATATTAAATGTATTTTCTATTGAAGGCTGACTTAGTACTGTTTGTAATATTTATTCTGAGAGCTGACTTTGTAAAGTTAAAAAGATATATATGTAAGATCTTTTTGGTAAAGATTGGGTGTTGTTGAGAAAGTGAAGGATATGCAGAGAAGACATGCGAATGGTAGAGTAGAGAATGGCAGAGCTATAAAGGAACTATCAAAGCATTTGTGATGCTTATTTTTGTTCATCACTGAGAACCTTTTGTAACAGAATTACATTGTAAGAGATGTAAGCTCATTGGCCCCTAACAAGGTGTTGTGAACCTTTAACAATGTTGTTATTCCTCTAACAGGGAAATGTACTATGTAATATTCAGCTCCTAATAGGGCTAGGTCTCCTTAGAGGGACATTATACTTTAGTGCATGCTTGTGGGTATCATCCCCACCAGGGTTTTCCCTTGGCTAGGGTTTCCTCATAAACAAATCATGGTGTTATGAGTTCTGTGTTATTTGTTTATGTTCTTTCATTTACTGCAATTGTATGGTTAATTTTCAAATGGTTGAAGAATTTAATTAAATTTTATAATACTGATTCACCCCCCTCTCAGTATTATCCAATCCTAACAATTGGTATCAGAGCTTTTGGCCCTTGGAGAGAAAGCCTAACATCTTGAGGGAGACCAGAATGGATTTGAATAGTTTACAGGAGAACTTTGAAGCTGCACTTGAAGACCTTGATAATGCTAAAGAAGAAAATGGTGAATTGAAGTTCAACATCCGAAGAGCTGAAAAATTCATAAAGAAACTAAAAGAACAACTTGAAATTTCCAGAAGTCAGAGAGAAGAGCTTGTGGTTCAGATAAAAGAAGACTCAGATGAGGACAATTCAGACCAGGTGAAGAAACTAAAAGAAGAGATTGAGACTCTGAAGCTTGAGAACAAGAATATGGTTAAAGAAATGCAAATACAGGAGGATGCTAAGATTAAAGTTGAAGAAACCTTGAACAATGCATTGAATCAAATGAAAGATGAAGTTGACAACTACAAGAAAAAATACTTGGAACTAGAGAAATACAATCAGATTGTGAAAGGTGAACTAGCTGAAGCAAAGAAACACATTGAGAAACTTCACACCAGTAATGACTTGATTGATGAACAGTTAGACAAGCAGAAACCTAAAGGTGACATGACTAGTATTGGCTTCAATGAAGCTGAATGTTCAAAGAATTAGGAAGAGAAATCAGTAGAGAAGATTGATGCTGAGAAACCATCTATTGAAGAACCTAAAGAGTAGATCAGACCTTTTAGAGGTAGATGCTTTGGTTGAAATAGATTTGGACACATGAAGAGAGACTGCAGAGATAATGCCCCTTTTAGAACTTTTTTTGGTTATTGTTTTAACTGTAATGGATATGGGCACAAGAAGACTAAATGCAAAAGACCTAATCAATCTAGATATAGAAAAGACAATGGAAGAGAACCTACAAAGAAACCTACATGCTACAAATGTAACAATATTGGAAACATTGCAAAGTACTATAAGTTACAAGTTAATCAAGAGAGAAGACCACCTATATGTTGCAAATGCAATAATCCAGGACATATAGAAATTTTTTGCAGGTATAATGGAGTAGATAACAAAAGAACACCACCTCCTATGAATTCACAGAAGAATGGAAATGATACTGGCAAGAGTACTGTAGATGTGAAGAATGATTTTGAAAATTGTTTTAAGAAAGTAGAAGACAAAAATAGTGGTAGGATATGGAAGATTAAAGAAACTAGTGAGACATCAGTTCAAGGAGATTCAGTAGATGCTACTAGATCTTTTCCTGAAGGTAGAAAGATAGAATCAACCTAATCGGACGATCATGGCCTTAGGGGAGCATTAAATGCAACACATCATAATTTATCCTAGCCCGCAAATCATGTAGTGAGCTCATGCAAGCTTGGGAATATGTTGAGCCAACATTATGGATCATATATCTAAGAGCGCATCATCAGCTGACTTGTATATTTTGATCGTGAGATTCAGCAACCTACCAGATAGTTTGGATTGAAAAAGAAAAGTCATAACCTAACTTGTATAAAGCACCGTGTTATGATCTATTTTTCTATCATTTGAAAAGGAGCGAGCCAAGGAGATCAGAGAGAAAAAGTATTCAAACATTTCTACACCTACCGTGCATGATCAATCAAAGCATAAACTCAGATTTCCACATGTGAAAGGTATTCTACACTATCTAAGCTATGGATGCACCTGTGATTTTAAATGTTGTTGATCGTCCTAGATACAAATTCAAGAAACATCCTTATAAGTCATGTGAAGAGGATCTAGAAGGAGCATCTTTACAGACCTCACATGGCGTACTGCACATATAAGACATCATGGCTTACATACAATGTAAGTATGACACATTGGAAGACAGAGATATATATACAGAAATTGAAAACATGTCTAAAAATGGAATCATGAAGGAAGAATGGAAACACATTAGTCAATTAAGTATAATGAAGATTATGGACTTGTGCGACTTTGATGAAAATGAATGGTTTAAAATACTTATGAGTAGGGTTCATGACCAATTCATATGCATTGGTAGCCAACTTGTGAAGATATGCAGTGACCTAATTCATGAGATTATTGATTTAGATAACACTGGAGCTGTACCTATTGTGGACAAACATGTTAAGAAGGAAGTCAAAACCCTAACACACTCGAAGTGGGACAGAAGGGCAATGACAGTAAATGATATTTTTCAAAAAGATTTAAGGTTGATTGCAATGACACTTGGTTACAAATTTTTCTACAATAGCAGACCTAATTCAGTATTAGCTGGAGTTATTATGATGGCATGGAGAATGGTAAAACAAAACACATAGTACAACCTATGTGAGGTATTGGCATAGTAATTCCTTGAGAATGTTAAACTTGTAAAGAAAGACAGGACAAAATTTTTTAGATCTGGATCATTATTGGTACACATGTTCATTCATATTGAACATAAGTTTCTTGGTCTACACCCTAGTGGCTGGAAAACTAGAGTTCTCACTAGTATTTTGATCTCACAGAGTTACAGAAGATAGAACACTACTTGGGTAGATGGAGAACTGTTTGCAATGATTAAAATTTTACAAAGACAGATGAAGAATAGATACATACTATATTAGGATATAGTTGAGAAGTACAAGGACACAATTTTTTTTATGGTTGAAATAGACTATGTATGTTTTGAGGCAGTGACCCCTAGAAAGAAATGGTGTTACCCTATGGGTTATGAAGTGAGTTCCAAAGTACTCACCATGCAAGTAGAATATATTATTGCATCAGAAGTTGATACATCAAAAGAGAGATGGGGAACATATGAGGAGAAGTCAGAGAAGGTAAGAGAAGAATAGTATAGAGGACAAAGGAAGAGAAAGATTGCTAATCTTATTCATGACTGTGGAGTAAAGGCTGGTCTATTTGAGGAAGAAATGAAAGATATGAAGCAGAAGATGGCAGACAGATCCCTTTGAGTAGCTAGTGGAAGCACTAATGTCCGTTCCACCCCTGAAGTAATTATGGTTAAAACTATACCTCCATCACAACCATAGACTGAGCAAAAAAGGGAAGTTACTCCTAGAGTAACTAGATCTAGTATGCAGACAAAAGAGAAGAGCACAACTGAGGAAGAAGAGAAGAGAACTAAAAAGAATAAAGCATGGAAACCTGATATAAAGATTCTAAAGAAAAGAGAAATTGAACAAGGAAAATTGGTCTCTATTGATAAATATTATGGCAGGTATGAAGAAGCAGATAAACTGAAAATTGAAGACATTGTGATAGACCACATGCTTAGTTTCAAGAAGACACTTTTGGAAGTTGAAGGAAGCATACCCTCAGTTTTGTACACAAAATTGGAAAATAGAAAATGTTTGGCACAAATTGAAGATGATCAGATTAGAAACAAAGAGATTGATGACTGTTGGAAATACAATAATGGGAAAGCAAGATATTGAGAGGGGGGGTGAATTAGATCTACTAATTTAAACACTTAAAACAAACTGATCCACATTCATACATATATGAATCTAATGTAATCTTAGATAGCATCCACACAATGAAATAACTAACACATAACACAATAACTTGGTAACCCAGAAACCCAAATAGGTAAAACTAGAGTGGGGATGACACCCACAAAATTCTCCACTACTGCAGTAATAAAGTGTGCCTGTTAAGGCTACAAATGTTGATTACAAAATGTAATCTACCCTGTTAAAGGTTTGCCTAGCTAAGATCTAAAGATCATTACAATCTACCCTATTAAAGGATTTCAACTTACAATAAAGTAAGCACTCTGTTAGGAGATAAAGAAAGGTCTGCTAGAACCACTCTGTTAAGAGATTTTTACCTGATACAATGATTAGAATGTCTCAAGTATTGATCCTTTGTTATGCACTCTGATGTTGATGATGGATCTCCGCTTTCCAATACCTTCTATGATCTCATAATCTGATATAACTTTACTCTATTGTTCACTGTGTTGTCACTCTGCTTGATCTCTGCTTCTTAACAAAATAATCCTCTATGCATTTCACTTCAAAAATGCAGTCACCACACTTTGTCTGCTCTCCTTACACACTTCCAAAAAAAGGGTTTTGAAGCAATCTAATATATCCATTCAAGTCTGATAGCAAGATCTAGATCAATGAGCAAGATCTAATACCCATACGTTGATGGTATTACAATTAATGTTCATGCATAGGATAAAACAATTAAATGCATAACTAACTCTGTAGAGGAATATTAAATGCATACTTAAGTCGGCCCAAAAAGCTTATATAAGTTAGCCAGATCACTTATCCTTGAAGTTTGTATCATTTCAGAAATGTATACAAAAACTATCTTGCTTGGCACTTGACTTGTCTGTCGCTCGACACTTAACATCTCTATGTCCTACTTGACTCGGCAATGTAACTAGGCAAATTGAAAACTGCTCAACAATGTTGCTCGGCCTTGCATAGTTTTAGATCGGCCATAGTGATAGCCAACTACAACTGCCTAAATGAATGACTAAGTGTTGGTCACTAATCATCAATAGAACTTAGAGATTAACAATCTCCCCCTTTGATATTAGTGGCAAAAACACTTATCATTACTTCCATTCATTTCATCAAAATATTGCCTAAGTATACAAAGTACTCCCCCTAGGAATATACTCAGAATAATTCATACAAAAAGTTTACATGCCTTCAAAAATTATATACAAGTGTACCTATACTTTACTAATGTATCATACTATATCCTTTCATACTTCCTTACCAACTTCCCCCGTGTTTTTGTCACTGATTGCTAGTGGGGTTAAGTTGTACTTATCCAAAAATTGTTTATGAAGCTGCAAGGTGGATTCAAATGTAGTATCCCAGCTTTCCTTAGAAATCTTCATAACTTCCAATTTTATTTCTAGCTCGGCAGCTAGACTGACTAAACTTTCTATATTTGATAGATTTGCATTACTATGTGATAACTCCTTTGCAATTGAAAGTTCCTTCTGTATTACCTCCAAGTGAGGCAACAGTCTTGTCTGAATAGTTATCAATTTGGCCCTTATTCAACCATCTTTAGCCATAAGCTCAGCTATTCTCCATTGTGCATTTATCAACTTAGTAAGATGTATAGAACTAGAGGTAGTATCTTTACCCAAAGTAGTGCTAGTTGATCTCAAATCTAACTGTAGCTTCTCAACAAGCTGTAGATTATCCTTTGTGAAAAATTCAACATCACATAATTTTTTGTACAAAGAATAAACATTGGCTGTAACTTTCTCTAAAGTTTCTACAAGAATAGAAAGTTCAACCTATTTTGTGGCAATCTCTTCTGAGATTTTCTCTAGAACTTTGCTCTCAAATCTTCTCCTGGACCATTGTAGAAGTTTTTCATTACTGTCTATGTCCTCATCAATTACCTTCTGTACAATGTTGACTAGTTGATCAATGATTGGAGCTTGATGCATTTCATCCTCTAAGTCAAAAGCCTTTGCAAATATGTCTTTGATGTCATGCGACACCTACTTTTTCTTTTGTTCTATCTTCATCTCTTCCTGTCTCTTCTTCCTCTTAAGTAATTCTTAAAGATTACCTATTTGTTCAAAAGATAACTCATTGGGATCCCATTGTGGAATCACAATGACTTCATCTAATGTTACATCTAGAATCTGAGACTTCTTCAAGATTTTATTTTTCTTCAACTCTGGAGAACTTATGCTCGACAGCATAATATCTTTCCCTTTGACAGTGTCAATGTCCAAAGCCTCTTTTAATTCTATCAGTATTGTCTATGGATTGGGCATACCACTAGTTTTAGGACCTGTAGGAGTGGATGATGCAGAGTGTGGTAGATCAACCAATGCTTGCATTGCCTCTTCTTCTTTAGGATTATCAACAGTATCTGTTATCCCTACTCCATTATCTAAAACTATTTTCACAACCTCTAAAATAGGTGGATTCTATGAAGTTACCTCTTGTTCATTTTCTTGCTATTTCTCTTCACTTTTTTAATCATTGACAACTTCAATTATTTCATCAGATGTTGTGGTCTTCCCTTCTTTAGTATCAGTTGCCTTAATAGGTGAATCAATGTTTTTACCACTTGACATCTCTTGTTCCTCGGCATTCAAATTTCTTAGATCATCAACTATAAAATCCATAGGACTATCTGTAGTCAGATCAACAGAATTAGTTGAGTCTAATGCATCTTTGGTTTTGTCCTGTTCTATGGAAATTTGATCTTGAGTTATCTGTGGCTCAGGGGTAGTTTTCACTTCAACTTCTTTTGTCTTTTGTGCAGATGTCCCCTCACCAGATTTCTTGTCTTTTGGAATGATCAGTCCAAAGATTTCCTTTCAGATCCTTGTGCTTTGTTGTACTACACCTTCAATATCATTTTTCAGAAGAGCATAGCCTCTGAGTTTAGGAACAAACCTACTCTTGTACTCCTCAATGAATTTGGCTCTTTGTTTTGAGGTTAACTTAGGTATTACCTTGGCTAGAGTTCCTTCTCTGATCTGTCTTTCTATGGCAAGTGCAAATTCCTATTTGCTTGACAAAAAATCATAAAGTTCATTGGGCACATGATTTCCTATCTCTGTAGGAGTTAATTTGAAAGTACTCATCATATCCAAGAGTGCTTCCTGTACTTTGTGCCTATATGCAGTTTTCAACTTTTCATACTTAATGAACTTAAAAGTTGCTAACCCTACTGAATTACTCAAAGTGTCACATACCTCATCAATACTAGCTATTTTCTTGAATTGTACTATAGGTATGTTACTAGGTTCATTAGTTTCTATCTTTTCCTCATCACTATCTGTTCCCAAATTTAATCTCCTTCTTGGTCTCTTTGTTGGCTTACTCAGCTCAGCCTTAGGAGCAACCTTTGCTTCCTTTCTAGAACTACTTTCTGCAACTTTCCTCTTACCATATACTTTAGTTTGTACTTCTGCTGGAGAAGTAACAGTAGATGCTCTAGTCCTTGGACAATTAGCTACATGAGGTGTAACCTTGGGTTTGGCTTTGCTCGACTTGGTTACTATGACAATTGGTGGTCTTTTCCCCTTAGCTTTCTTAGTAACCTCTTCTGATGCACTCACTTCCTCCTCAGTAGAAATATCCTCACCTTGTCCAGTGGTCAGGCCTAAAGGTGCATCCTTAGGTTCTTCATCACTACCTAAGCCAACCATTTTCTTCAGTTTTTTCACAATCTTCTTTCTTTTCCTCTCCATAGTTCCCTCATTCAAACTTCTAGAAATTTTAGGCTTAGCTTCATCAAAGTTTCCAAATCTCTCTGTTGTAGTATCAATTTCCTCAGCTAGGAGTTCAATGATGGTATTTTATGCTTCATTAATGTTGATTTCATATGGAAATGGTTCTAAGCATGTTATCCTAGGTGTCACAGCCTGGATAAAAGTGTTATCTGTATCAACTAGAAAACAAATTTCTTCATAGTGCTTCCCCACTAGTGACTTAGGAATTCTAGTCCTCAATATCATTCTCTTCTTGAATTCTACAAAATAGCTCCCCATAATGCTATTGAAATTACTTCCTAGTTTCTCAATACATTCACTAATCTGAACTTTTATGGGTCTATCATTTTTCCAAACAATATTTCCCAATGTAGGAAATGTATCCTGAATGTAGAAAAATATACAGACTAGTAAGGAACCAAACTTACATGATGAGATCTTATCCTTTTTGATTGATGCTAGGTTCTTGGCTAATTGTGTCTACTGTAGCTCAAAAAGATCATATGTATGATTTTTCTTGACAATTTTCCATGCCTGATCAACGACTGTACAAGGAACACTATCCAATCTGCTCGACTGATATAACTTATGTGCTATTACCCTTACTCCAAAATCAAGTTCTCAGTTTGTAATTGTAGAGATAATCATACCTCTGTTGTACCATATGGCTCCAGTGTTCAGTGTAATCTCTTCTTTGTTGTTATCCCTCATTGTTCATTTTCTATTCACTACAGGATATCCAGTCACTCGATGAATCATGCTTTTGGTGACCTTGACTGGTCCATTATCCAACCACATACACATGTCATGAATTTGGCTAAGGATAACCTTAATCCATTCATCTTTGAAACCTTGTGGAAAATTTAGGGCACGAGTTAACCCTTTGTCGGCTAGATGTTTGAATTCTACCTTCAGAATTCCATCAACACACAATTTGCTGTAGGATTTCCTCAATTCACTATCACCTACTTCACCAATCTTAACCATATAACATGATTGAACATCATGGATGATAAGTACCTTGGATGGAATGGATGAAAGGGCTCCCATTAAATCACTCTGAATCGCACTTTCAAGAACGGCTCAAAAGTTGAGAGGTTCATATTCATCACTCTGTACTAACTGAATTTGTGGTTGTTCTCCCTCCATACTCTTAGCTGGTGCGGAAGAACTTGTAGCCATAATTTTGAAATTAGGGTTTGAGAGATGAAAAGAAATAGAGTACCCTGGTAAGTAGCTCTTTGTATGATTCACTTTAGGATTTTTGAAGGCACGCTGATGAGATCTTCGATGCTAACTCTGTTAAGATCAATTCTGCAAATTACTTCAATTGCTCTGTAAACAGTAAAAATCACAAGGTAAAAATGAAGTGTCAATTGTTCATCCTTTATAGACTCCGAAAGGTCTAGGTAGGTAAGCAATGAATGTTCTTCCTGTTGAGTTAGTGCAAACCAGCTATCCTCGGCTTTAACACAACTTGCATCCCACTCGGCTTACTAAACTCGGCCTTCACAAAACTTTACTCGGCACTCACTAAAGAACTCGGCTTTAGTGTCCATGAATAGTACTCGACACCAATAGTGCAATTGGCTCAACTTGACATTTGTCTTCAAAATATGTCCTGGTGCATCTTTAACATATGCAAATATGGACTTTTGTACATTTCATGTTAGGAACTGATGTAAGATAAGAGTGTTAGATGCTGTTCCTTACATACCTCTTTTTCTTAGTTGGAGATGATGTGATCACCTGATCCATTAGATTGGGTGACCTCGGCTTCACGAGCTTCACTGCTGCATGGTTTGAACTTCTTAACCCATGTCTTGTTCATCTGTTCTCTTATTTTGTCAACAGTAGGAGTAGGTACCCTAGTCTTGCAATCTTTCCTTGAATGACCAATTTTCAGACAACTATGACAAACTAGGCTTCCATTCATCCAAATTTTAGATTTTCCTCTGAAATGTGTCATTATATAGTTTTCTGGAACATGTCCATACTCACCATAGTAATGACAACTATGCCATGTATTGTAATCCCAATTGTGAGTATTGCCTTTTCTTGGTGTTTTCTCTTGTACCTTTGATGTCCACTGTTGTTTACCTTTAGATTTGCAATCTTGAGCTCTATGACCATACTTGTGACAGTTATAGAAATTACCATTGAGTTTAGGTGCTTTTCTTGCCTTTGTCTTACATTCATGTGCTTGATGTCCAAACTTATTACAGTTAAAGCAATAACCATTAAAGTTAGTTTTCAGATTGGACTTACCATTCTTGCTTCGGCAAATGTTTGTTGTATGACCTGGTTTCCCACAGTGATGGAAAATAGGTTTGTTGTTTCTTGGCTTTGCATGCCTTCTTTCACTTGTCTTAGATGATTCTCCATCTTCAGTGGTTGTATATTGTTCAGTGTGACCTAATCCAGAAGAATCTTTAGGTCTTCTTGATGATTCCACCAATTGTTTAAAGTAGCTCATAGCAGCACTAAGATCATTCACTTTGTTATTAATTTATTTCTCAAATCTCAATTCATCTTTTAATTGACTATTCTCAGATCTAAGATCAAAAATCTCCAAGTCTTTCCTGCTGATCTCCTGATTCATAAGTAGTAGTTGATTTTCCATGTCTAGTTGATTGACTGTCATTGTTTGTACATCATGTGTTCTTTCATCAAGTCTGGTAGTCATCATTCTCTTGTCTTCTTTTTCCATAGCCTTGTCATCTTCGGCTTTCTTTTTCTGTTCAACAACTTCACACATTCTTATTGATTGGGCTTCTTGTTCCTTTTTCAGGTTTTTAACTTCTTCACATAGTGCATTGTTCTTTTCCAGTAGATCTGCTATTGCTGCATCACTCTCAATAGAATCTCCATTCTGAAATAGATTTGTGGTGTCCTCTTCCTGATAATGAGTGTCATTCATTTGTTTGGCTAGGTCTTTCCTTGCAGTCAAGGACTTATTTAATTCTTGTCTCGCGGTCTCAAGTTGTTGTAGTGCTAGCTGAATATCAATCTTTTGATTCTCAATGACTTTACCCATCTTGTAGATCTCCATCTCAAGATTTGATTCTCAAGATGATTATAACCCTTTTAGAGAGCTATGCTCTGATACCAATTGTTGGAAATACAATAATGGGAAAGCAAGATACTGAGAGGGGGGGGTGAATCAGATCTAATAATTTAAACACTTAAAACAAATTGATCCACATTCATACATATATGAATCTAATGTAATCTTAGATAGCATCCACACAATGAAATAACTAACACATAACACAATAACTTGGTAACCCAGAAACCCAAACAGGTAAAACTGGGGTGGGGATGACACCCACAAAATTCTCCACTACTGCAGTAATAAAGTGTGCCTGTTAAGGCTACAAATGTTGATTACAAAATGTAATCTACCCTGTTAAAGGTCTGCCCGGTTAA
>MU227081.1:308873-327526 GCA_018584345.1 Thuja plicata
AAGAGAATGAAATTCCCTAAAACCAAAAAATTAGGGAAGAAACCATGCTCAAATCTATGAGATTGAAGGAGAAGTATTAAAACACTTCAAAATAAAAAATAAAACACCAAGGAAAAAAATATATGATGGAGAGATTGTACATTGGGTAGCAATAAGACATAAATAAGCCATCAAGAAATCACATGACTAAGAAACTGGTGCAGGAGCACATAGGGTTCATGATGTAGAGCAAGCAGCCACACAACCTAGATTGGTATTCCTTGATTAGAAGAACCTCAAATCCCTACCTTAAGCCTTCTCCTTGATCCAGAAATTCCTAGAGGGTCTATACCTCCTCTCTTAAGTGGACTTACTATGCCACAACTCTCCCTGACTCCTAGGGACTTCTCACAACTTGGATCCAATTTAGGCTTTAGGGATCAATTCCCTCAAATAGAAAAAATGAAGGATTTATATCCCAACTATATGGGAATTCAATTAAATGGTGGGAAGGTCTTACCCTGACCTAATGCACTAGGAATAACTCACTTTTAGAGTTCCTAAACACCCACAACCTATCCTACTCAAATTAGGACAGACAACCTAGTAGCCCTTCCCTTCTATTTTTGGTGGATAAATCCCAACTTCTCCAAATGAATTGGTAATATCCTTACCTTTTACGATACCCTTTATCCTCTTCTTATAGACCGTACGAGATGGATTTCTTACTTCACTCCTATAGCATCAAACTCTCACTTTGTCCACTGACCTAATTGACCAAACTAGGCTTGGATAACAAAGCAATAGTTTGAAAATGGGTTCATGAAACCAAATCAACCCCTTAGGAATCTTCCCTAAAATCCAAATGGTTGATCCCAACCATTCCCAAAGTCTCTTCAATCACTAAAACTAGTTATCCACTCTATCTCCTACTTTCCTTGTCAAATACATAGAGATATTTGACCTAGGGCTGGGTGGCAAACCCCTCCAACAGAATCCTCTACTTCTATGCTTTAGGAATATCCAAGATGACTCCCATAACTTGCATTTCCCAAAGGGAAATTCTTTTTCCATTGTGGGAAAGCAAGTTAGGCCTCCATGACCAATTTACCCTCAGTTTCTAGGATTTACAGAACCAATGAACTTGCAATTTAGTGTTCTCTCACCAAATCAAACCAAATCAACCCAAATCAAAAGAAAAAATTATATAGATGACTAAAAAAACAAAATAAATTGGATTTTCCTCCGTACTAATCCGTACAGTTCCTGCAAACTCAAAAAAATAGTAACTGTACACAAAAATAACATAATTCTTTATTTGTTCACCCTTCCAAAAGTCTGTACAATCAATTTCAACCCATGAATGGGATTCATACATGTTTAAATACCATTTTCAAAGGTAATAACTATAATTAAAATCGTTATGGACTGATTTTTCAACTTTCCAACTATACCGAGAAACTTTTTGAAAAGTTGTCAATGTTGTCAAACAACATTTTTGACAATTTTGCCAATTTGTAACTTTTTGCACACTAGGCTTATGTAATGCCACAAATGGGTTCAAAAACATGTCCTAATGAACTAAACCTAGTGGGAAACCTAGAAATCACAATATTATGCCCATTTGATCATTTTGACATCCTGGTTTATAATTGCACCTAGGATCCAAAAGGTCTTACACTTGGGCTTATTACATTTTCCTCATCTAGCATCTGTTTTACTCTTCTACAAAATGATCCCAAAGGATACTAATCTACCCTAGGGAAGGACATAGCTTTTTTTCCCTGCGCCATACACCTCAGGCCATTGAAACTCAAGTCCCTTGAGTTGTAATGGATGCAACTTGGAGTCCCATTTTCTCAATTTCCTTCTCGGTTAGCTATGTAGCATCTTTCAATGTCTTGTCTTTCCAGTTGATTAGATACTCATGATATTCTCTCCTCCTAGTTTATTTACTGACCCTTATATCCAAGAGGAATTCAAATTCATGTTGAGTTTGGTTTGGAAGTTGTTGAAGTACTGCAACTTTTTGTGTTTCTTCTAGACCTGCATCAAAGACATGAGAGCCTTTATAGGCATAAATATCAAATACATTGAAGGTTTTAGACAATCCGATGTCTAGAGGTAAATCAATTTTATAGTAATTGTTTCCACAATTATCCAATATCTTGAAGGGTCTCATCTTCTTCATCATCAATTTCGTATACATCCCTTTAGGAAGTCTCTCTGCTCAGAGGTGGATCATCACCATGTCCCCTACCTTATATTGCACATCCCTTCTTCTTTTATCTGATATCTCTTTGTACTTCTCTGAAGTTTTCTCAAGTCTTCTCCTGAATTCTTTGTGAATTTCCTTCATGACATCTACAAATTCTTAAATGCTTGTTCACTCCTTCTTTCCATACTACTAATGTTTCTTAACTCCATTACACCTCTAGGGTGTGTCCTATATACAAGTTGGAATGGGCTATGACCAGTGCTCCTATTTACTAAGTCATTATAGGAAATTTTTTCCTGTGGTATTAATGCATCCCATGTGGCTCCATGGTCCTTTCTCAAACATCTCAATAGGTTTCCAAGGGACCTATTTATGACCTCTATCTGGCCATCTGTTTGAGGATGATATGCCAATGAGTATGACAGGTTGGTCCCTAATCTTTTCCACAGTGTTCTCCAAAAATGTCCAAGGAATCTTGAATTCCTATCATAGACTATGGTCATTAGTAATCCATGCAACCTCACTACTTACTTAAAGAATATCCCTGCTATATGAGAGGCATCACGGGTTGTTTTTCAGGGTAAGAAATGGGCCATTTTGGAAAACCTATCTACTACCACATAGATACTATCATAGCCCTGTTTGGTTCTTGGTAGGCCCAATATAAAGTCCATGCTGATGGAGTCCCAAGGCTTCAATGGGATGGATAAAGGGTTATACAATCCTGCAATGGATGATCTACCCTTGGCTTACTGAAAAAACATGCACTTCTCAACAAACTGTTTTACCTTTGTCTGCATTTTGGGCCAGAAATAGAATCTTCTTACCATTTCCACATTTTTTTCCAATCAAAGTGACCTCATAAGCCTCCATAGTGCTTCTCCCTTATGATGTTCTATCTCATGGATCCTCTTGGAATACAAACTTGACTTCCTCTAAAAATTAATTCCTCCTGCAACATGTAGTCTACAAAATCACTGTGATATCTGTCACTCATATCCTTTTATACTTGGTATGCCTCTAAATTGTCTTCATCCTATTCATACATCCCTTTCATGGAATTGATTCCAACACTCTCCAATCTGACCTCTTGAATGGTCAGATTCCTTCTACTAAGGGCATGTGCAACCTTATTGGTTATACCCGTCTTGTGTTTAATTGTTAAATTGTATGCTTAGATGTACTCCATCCACTTGATGTGTCTATGGTTTAACTTTTCTTGTCTATTCAAAAATCTCAAAGCATGAATATCAGTATAAACTATGAACTCCTTAGGAAACAAACAATGCCTCCATTTCCTTAAATATTGAACCATTGCATACATTTCCAAATCATAGGTTGAGTACCTTTGTTTTGCCTCGTTCAAATTCTCACTAAAGAAGGCTACTAGTTTTCCTTCTTAACTCAGGACCCCCTATGGCCCTATGGATGGCATCACATTCTATTATGAACATTTTCTTGAAATCAGGAAAAACTATTATGGATTCTTCTCCTACCCTCCTTTTCAAGTAATCAAAAGATTTCTCTGCTTCATTTGTCCATACAAAATGACACTTTATTCCACCCTTGATTATGTCAATCATAGGGGCACAAATATTGCTAAAACCCCTAATAAATTTTCTATAAAAACTGGCTAGTCCATGAAGACTTTTTACCTCACTAGCATTCCTTGGTGTGGGCCAATTGAGTATTGCTTCCACCTTTTCTTGATCCATTTTGAGATTTCCCTTTGAGATGACAAATCCAAGGAAAACCAACTCTTCCTGCAAGAAGACACATTTATCCAAATTGACCTATAACTTTTCTTGTTTGAGCCTTTCCAAAACTAACTCCAAGTGGGTTAGATGTTCTTCTCTATTCTTACTAAAAATCAATATGTCATCTAGATATACAACCAAAAAATGATTAATAAAAGGTTTCAATACTTCATTCGTGAGCCTCATGAATGTTCTTGGAGAGTTTGAGAGGCCAAAGGGAATCACCAACCATTTATAGAGCCCTTCATTGGTCTTGAATGTAGTCTTCCACTCATCCCCTTGGCTAATCTGGATCTGATGGTACCCACTTTTCAAATCCAACTTGGAGTAATGTCTAGCCCGTCCTAGGAAATCCATTAAGTCCTCCATTCTAGGCATAGGGAATCTGTATTTGATAGTGATTTTTTTTATGGCTCTAGAGTTAGTACATAGTCTCCATGTACCCTCTTTCTTTGGAGCCAATAGTGTAGGGACTACACAAGGGATGATGCTCCTTCTAATGAACCCTTTCTTGAGAAATTCTTCAACCCGTCTAGATAAATACTCATTCTGATCTAGTGTCAATTTATATGTAGCCTTATTAGGAAATGTGGACCCTGGTATAAGATCAATACAGTGACTTACATCTCTGACTAGTGGAAGTGTATTTGTGGTGCTATCTGCAATGATCTCCTTGTACATCTTTAACAAAATTTGTACTTCCTTGGGACCCACTATCCTCTCTTGTTCGTGTTCTCTTACTACTTTATTTTCTTCTCTTCTTGGTTTTACCACAATGGAAAAACAAGGGGTGTCCCTTCCTTTAAGGGTCTTCAAAAACTCCTTTTCTCCTACAACTACCACACTAGTCACTTGGTGTGTTTCTTTCCCATTATCTGGTAGCAGTCTCATTGTATACTCCCTTCCATCCTTAGTAAGCACATAAAACTTTCTTCTCCCATCATGTTTTGATTTCACATCATATTTCCAAGGCCTTCATAATAATAGGTGGTAGGCATCCATCTCTGCAACATCACACAAAATCTTGTCTTTATAGTCTCCTACCTGAAACTCCACATAAACTTATTCATTTACAAGTGCATGTTGCTCTTTGATTAACCAAGAGACCTTATAGGGGTTAGGGTGAGGTAACTTCTTCAAACCAATCTTTCTAACCATTTATATGGATGAAATATTATCTGTTGAACCAGAATCTACTATTACCTTACACTTTTTACCTTTCACCTTACATGTTGTCCTAAAGAGAGTCTTTCTCTCAAGTGGTTCTTTGTCTACAACTGTCTTTAATAGATTCCTTTTGAACATCAAGCATTCACCTTCTTCTAGATCAACATTCCCTCTTGGCTCTTGTACACTTTGTGTGTCTTCTTCTTGAGCAAGGTGGACTCGTCTTCCTCTCCCTTGGTTATTAACTCCATTCTTCTCAGGACATCTAGAGGACTGGTGTCCTATCTGATTGCAAGTGAAACATCTGCCAGTGAATACTTCTAGTGTCCTTCCTCCAAACCTTCCTCTCCCATTGGATCTCCTTCCTTTGAATCCTCCTCTAGGATTTGTCTCTCCTTCCTAGTTTTCTTGACCACAGGTTTCTCCAAAAAAATTGTTAGATGGTCCTCTACCACCAAACCTTCATCTACCTCTAAAATTTCCATCTCTCCCTCTATTTTGGGAGTCACTCTTCCTCCTTTGTTTATCCTCTATCTTTAGTGCCATTTGATTGATGACATATAATTGATTGAATGTTTGAAGATGTTAAGTTGGTCACCAAAATGCAGAAGGATAATGCAAGACATTAAATCAGTTAATGGATTGTATTGTCATTGATGTCAACTTGATATAATCTATTTGGTTATAATCAAAGTGTCAAAGACTTCAAAGAATCATAGAGATGAAGATTATGCTTTCAGTAATGCATAAAAGACAAGTATTCACAATGTGACTTCAAACACCGATGGTCAGTGGAACCCAACGGACAGAGATCATCGACAGTCAAGTCACAATAATGCCCAAGAAAGAACATCGACGAGCAGAATCAATCATACCCGATGACCAGAAACATAGTGTAAACCAATGGAGAAGCGCGAGGAGAGCTGAAGTGTTGACCAAAGTTATCAAAGAGTTAGAAAACTAAAAATAACTGGAGTTCAGAAATGTCAAAATATCTAGCTAGCAGAGATAAATATAGACTTAATTGGTAGTTATCATTATTTTCATCGACAAGATAAGCCAGAGATAAGTAAAGGATTTAAAGATGTTTTATTTAGTTGGAAAGAAGATCTCTGCGAGATAAAACATGAGTTTTTTTTTAAATCTACTTGGCTAATATTGTGGATAACACCAAGATCAAGAAAATCAAGAACCTAACAACGGTGATATCATGTCTATATAGAGACAACCTAATTCATTTCGAATTATGGGGAGTGAATGAAAAAAGAGCATGCTAAAGAGAAACTGATGAAGAGAAACTTCATACAGTCCTGATCAATCAAGCTGAGGAAAGAGATAAAGTTTTCTTTGGACACCGAATAATAGAGCATAGAATCACTGAGCATAATAATAGTGGAGTGAAGGTATTAACATAGATATATTTTTCATATTAGTTTTATGAGATCACAATAGATCTAAAAATATGCAAGTATAAGTTGTATATGTGAACAGATCATATTGTTTCAGTTTAACCATTTATTCAGAAAGTCTCTTAACTGAGTAGGATTTAAAGATCCTTTCTATATTGACATACATCCTAAAAAGTATCAAAAAGTTTGATCATGAAGATAGCATAGAGATGCCAGATACCATTTGATAAACCAACAAATTTTGGACAAGGAAGGTAGCATAGTAATGCCCGATATCAAGTGACAGACTAAACTTTTAAATACTCTAACAAGGTCACACCTAACAGTGTGTTTGTAACCTTTAACAGGGTTGGCTCTACACCGAGCTCACTTCAGAAGAGTGAAAATTTTGGGTTGCTAGTCCCAAGTGATTTTTTCCTTAACAGGGTTTCCAAGTTAAAAATCCATGTGTCAATGTATTTACGAGTCATTACCTTAGTGTTTTTCATTACACATAACTTAACTAGATTGATGGTATACTCTAGATAATTTATTGTCTTCCGGTAAATTAACAGACTTCTTTTCAGTAAACATACAGTAGAAGGTTTTACAAAAAATTTTGAGCAGTAGTAATTTGATAATAGTAATTGGAGGCATTCATCTTATAGGACTGAAGATAACTAGAGCCTTAATATTGTGGTACTAAGTTTCAAAGGTTGATTATTAGAATATTTTTTAGTCCACTAATTCACCCCCCCTCTCATTTATTACTAACATTGATAGCATAGATGCACTATTTTGGGGTTGAACAAAGACAACTCATCCCTTATGGAGTACTTGAGCCCATTCAAGTGCCTAGCCAACTTTTTCTTCTCATTCTCAGGAACTTTGGCTCTCAATGTGAGTTTGTGAAACTCCTCAGTATATGCACTCACATCTAAGTCATTTTTCCTTAAACTTTGTAACTTCTTGTCCATTAGGATTTCATAGTCTTCAGGTATGAATTGTTTCCTGATCTTTGTCTTCATTCTCCTCCAAGTGGTTATTTGTTCCTTCCCTTCATCAAGTCTCTCATTCTAAAGGAAGTTCCACCAACTAAGGGTCGAGCCCTTCATTTTTGACTTTGAAATTCTCATCTTTTGGTTCTCAAGTAGCCTATCACATTCAAAGTGATTGTCTAGTGCTTCAACCCAATCCACACATTCTTCTAGGTTTAATTTTCCACAAAACATAGGGAGGTCAGCCTTGGTGTCTTTTCTTCGTACCCTTTCAAGGGCTTCCAATATGGCTCTCTGATTTGTAGGTAGTGCTTGTCTATCTAGTATATATTTTTCCTCTTCAACTTCTTCTTCTTCTTCAGAGTCTTCTTGTACTCCTTTGTCCACTTTCCCTCTCAGTTTATCCAACTCTCTCTTCATGGCTCTGTTCTCCTCTCTCACTTCCTTTCTCTATGCCATTTGTTCCTTGACCAGTTTAGCCAACTCAACATTGGTTATTCATAGAGGGATCTCCCTCTCTCCATCCTCATTTTCAGACATCTTGTCTTCACTTCTTCTTTCCAATCAGGTTCTTAGTGGCTCTGATACCACTTGATGCAGAGCAAGCAGCCACACAACCTAGATTGGTCTTCCTTGATTATAAGAACCTCAAACCCCTACCTTAAGCCTTCTTCTTGATCCAAAAACTCCTACAGGGTCTATACCTTCTCTCTTAACTGGACTTACTTTTCCACAACTCTCCCTGACTCCTAGGGACTTCTCACAACTTGGATCTAATTTAGGCTTTAGGGGTCAATTCTCTCAAATAGACAAAATGAAGGATTTCTATCCCAACTATATGGGAATTCAATTAAATGATGGGAAGGTATTACCCTGACCTAATGCACTAGGAATCACTCACTTTTAGAGTTCCTAAACACCCACAACCTATCCTACTCAAATAAGGGCAGTTAACCTAGTAGCCCTTCCTACTCTCTTTTTGGTGGATAAATCCCAACTTCTCCAAATGACTTGGTAATATCATTACCTTTTAGGATACCCTTTATCCCCTTCTTACAAACCCCAAGAGATGGATTTTTGACTTCACTCTTGCAGCATCAAACTCTCACTATGTCCACCGGACTAATTGGCCATACCAAGCTTGGATAACAAAGAAATGATTTGAAAATGGGTTCATGAAAAAAAATAAACCCCTTAGGAATCTTCCCTACAATCCAAATGGTCTATCCCAACCATTTCCAAAGTATCTTCAATCACT
The DNA here is from genome assembly GCA_018584345.1 of Thuja plicata. Taxonomy (NCBI): domain Eukaryota; kingdom Viridiplantae; phylum Streptophyta; class Pinopsida; order Cupressales; family Cupressaceae; genus Thuja; species Thuja plicata. The sequence goes on from MU227081.1 coordinate 317,639, forward strand.
GAGACTGGTTATCCACTCTATCTCCTACTTTCCTAGTCAAATACATAGAGATATTTGACCTAGGACTGGGTGGAAAACCCCTCCAACAGAATACTCTACTTTTGTGCTTCAGGAATCTCAAGGATGACTCCCCCAAATTACATTTCCCAAAGTTCCATGCTTTTTCCATGGTGGGAAAGCAAGTTAGGGCTCCATGACCAATTTACCCTCAGTTTCTAGGGTTTACAGAACCAGTGAACTTGCAATTTAGTGTTCTCTCACCATATAAAACCAAATCACCCCAAACCAAAAGAACAGATCATATAGATCACTAAAAAAACAAAATAAATTGGATTTTCATCCATACCAATCTGTACAGTTCCTGCAAACTCAAAAATACAGTAACTGTACACAAAAATAACAAAAAAAATTATTTTTTCACTCTTCCAAAAGTCTGTACAATCATTTTCAACCAATGAATGGGCTTCATACATGTTTAACTACTAGTTGCAATGTTCATAACTAAAATTAAAATTGTTATGGACCAATTTTGCAACTTTTCAACTGTATCGAGCAACTTTTTGAAAAGTTGTCAAACAACATTTTTGACAATTTTGCCAATTTGTAAATTTTTGCACACTAGGATTATGTAATGCCACAAATGGCTTCAAAAACATGTCCTAATGACCTAAACCTAGTGGGAAACCTAGAAATCACAAGAGTATTCCCATTTGATCATTTTGGCATCCTGGTTTATAATTGCACCTAGGATCCAAAAGGTCTTATGCTTGGGATTATTACATTTTCCTCATCTACCAACTATTTTACTCATCTACCAACTGACCCCAAAGGATCCTATTCTACCCTAGGGAAGGACATAGCTTTAGTTCCCTTCACTAGTTCAAAGCCCTTCATTTTTTTTTGTTGTATTTCCTTTTAATATTTAAAGGAGTTTAGGGAAGTATAGGACGATTTTGAAATATTTTAGTAGTGTTTAAGTTTGAGTTTTGGTGGTTTTGGTCCTAGTGACCTTTGTATGCCCTATTTGAAAAAATGAGTCAAAATGTGGGTTGAGAAACCAAGATGCTTAGGGGGCCATTTTTAGGTTGTTTTGAGTCAAAAGACACAATTTTAGACATTTTTTAATCTATCTATGGAGGTGGAGGCATGAGAAAGAAAAATTGCAAAAAGATGTAAAATGTTTCTTGATCAACATAAATAGATTATGATATTAGTTTACTAATTGTATGTATAGTGATTTTAATTTTGTAGTTCCATTTTGTATTTTTAAATAAAACTTCTTTTAGTTTTGTGTTCTTTGGTCCATTCTGGATTGTACATAGAAGAATGGCCCCTTTGAGAATTTTCCACCATGGAAAGTGAATGGGCCTGGGAGGAATGATCGAGGAGTCTTTTTATGTACTTTTTATTTTGGTTTTAGTTTCAGAAGTGTTAAGGATGAATTATGAGCTCTTGCCCTAGGTGAGCTTAGCAATAGCCTGACTAGGGAAAAAGAGAAACATATAGTTGTATCTTGCAGGGCTGGATTGAAAAGTGAAATCCAGTGGTTGGAGGATGGTTTGGGGAAGTTATTAGACCCTCACAGAAATGGTTGAGGTTGATGAAACCAATTCATTTGGTTATGAGAAGAATTACAAAGATTTTACCAATTAGCCTTACTTTTAAGGACACAATCCCTAAGACTTTTGAGGTAGTGTATAGAGTAGATGAGGATCCCTAACCCTAGAAATCCATTGAGTTTTCCAAAAGGGTGTCAAAATATGATAATAGTTTGGGGGCTTGTATGTACAATTTGTGAGTTAATCTAGTTTGGAGCTTGGATAGGGCTATAAGAAACCATTATCCCTATTCCTAGTTTTTAGGAATTCGATTGGAGAAAGGATGAATTATTACTCAAGACCTTCAAGAATGGAGTCAAATGACCTAATGTGAAGTGATCACAACCCTGTGAGACTCTATGAGATATTTTCATAGGATTAGTGGAATATACTCTTGTAGATTGAATGAAGAATGAAAGAATAGTTGGTAGAGAGGTTCTTGGATTGTGGGGTAATTGAACCCATTATTCCACCCTTGGATTAGGGTTTGAGAATAATCCCTATTGGGTCTAGGGAAAGGCCTAGTAGTGAGTCAAGTTGACTCTTTCAAGAACACCTCTATCAAATTGGTATCAAATCCCTAAAAGATTTAGGCTAGAAGGTACATGAGTGACCTTGAATCCATGGGTGAATCAACCATGGTGACCAACACATAGTTGGCTAAGAATATGGATGAAAGATAAGAAGAGAATAGAATCCTACGAGAATAGTTGCTAGAGATGGAAATTAATATTGATTAAGTGCAAGCTAGGAAAACAGAAGTAAGTCATGAGTTGGTAAGAGAGACAAAAGGAAAAGGAAAGTCCATGGTAGAAGAAGATGTTGGTGGTCCCACTAAGAGGGGGAGGCGAATTAGACAAATCAAAACTTAAACTCTTAAAACTGAACTCACTGATTCACTCAGTAAATATTGAATACAGTAAATAACCAAATCACCAAATAACATAAGCAACAATCAATCATTCAAACTTAGCAACATTAGATTAACTAACAGACACATGATATAACTCATTAACACCAGATTTAACAAGGAAACCCAATTTGGGAAAAACCTCTGTGGGAATTTTAACCCATAATAAAAATGTACCCTTCTGAAGTACGCTCGGTTAAGAACTTATCATGTTAAAGATTACAAACACATTTGCTAAATGTGACCCTGTTAGGGGATTTAGCTCAGATCTGTTAAGATCTTCACCCTGTTTGGAGGGGCCTTGTTAGAGGTCTTCAAACACTCTTTTAGAATGTCACATAAGTCTATCATTTACAAATAGGATGGTTAAATCAACTAGGTTAAGATATTTATCTGTTACAAATATTAATAAGGAACAATAAACTTTGATCTGTAAAAATAGAAACTCACTATTGTTGAATCAGATCCTTCATGCTCAATTGAATACTGGCATCACATACTCCATTAATCTCTTTCTCAAACTGTAGATTCTTTAATCTGAATTTCTCTATTCTTCTCGGTAAATGTTGTTATTCAAATTCTTTCCTTCTCTGTTCAATTTTCCAGTAGCCTTACACTTTGTGTAATTCTCATTCCTTATATAGACATAGTTTTGCCTCTTAATTTCCTTAATTTGATTTTCCTTCCTCTACACTCAGTCATTCAATCATCTTCTTCATATTTCTCAACTGGGTAAGCCAAATCACTTTTACCTCGGAACTTGTAACTATTCTTGGAACTTTCATTTTTTTGTTGAACCACTTGATCTTCAGCTTAGATAGTCATATTGAATATTCTCATTCCTAGATCTTGTCAAAAACTTCATTTAATTCATTTCCTCATCCATCTTATTGAATCGCTTCACATTAAATTTGATTTCATCATCATTTAATATCAGGATACTGTACTCAGTAAAACTTGCTTTGCAACTCGGTAATTGACTTCTTCACTGCTTAGTGTCTAACTCATTCTTGATGCTTGGTGCTCGATAATTGTAACTGACTCACATAACATTATACCGTCTGACTCAATCTAGCTCAATAAAGTATCTCTTTCAGTCATAACTTAATTCATTATAGTTCTCGACTTGATCAATCAAATGTATCGATTCGATAACATCAAACATATAGTAGAAAACAAATATAACATAGTTACTTCATCATTGTCTGATCTATGTTTGTCACCCATTGAACTTCTCCTCTTAAGATATGGTAACACATTAAAAATCAATTAATCAATTGCTTAACATCAATAACAAAATAATAACTAATCTAACCATTTCTACAATCATGATACTCGGTCTTCATCATCTCCATTAGATATTCATCAATTAATCAACAATCTCCCTCTTTGGAATTGATGAAAACCACTATAACAGTGTTATAGCAATTGATGATGGTAACTCTCAAATACATAATTGTACTCCCTATGAGTTGATGTATCTATTTCCACTTTGATATTTCTGATTTGAATCTCCCTCTTGGATAAATCTTATGTTCCTATAACATACATTCTGAATCTCCTTCCTGAGTAAATATTAGCAATTCTTTCTTCCTTAATATCTCTTTGTAGATAAATGTCATCAATTCATTATAATCCCTCTTTGACAAAAATGCTAAAAAGTCATACTCCTGAAAACTTGTTCTAGTAGTGGATTATACTTGACATGTACTCATAAAACATTACATATACAAATCTTTTCACAACTGCAGGAATCACCTAAAGTGTCCCTTTGAATTCACATATTTCAAATGTTCCTTTGAATTCACATATTCCAATTTAACATTCTTCTCTTGAACTTGTTCTCTTAAGTAGTGATACTTGATAGAAATGTGCTTGGTCTTTGAATGCATAACTGAGTTCTTTGATATGTTAATAGAACTTGTATTATCACAAAAAAATAGTAACCAGATCTGTGATCTCTTCTTGCATACCTTCAAGTAATTGCTTAATCCATCCTATATTTGAACAATTCATAGCAGCAACAACATATTCAGCCTCGGCAGTATATTGTAAAATACAACTTTGTTTCTTTCTCAGCCAGATAACAATCTTTCACCTAGAAAGAATGCACCTCCACTAGTACTTTTTTTGTCATCAACATTTCCAGCCCAATCTACATCAGTATATACTTGCAGATCAAAAGTACCTGGGTCTATGCACAAAGTTGAGTGCCAATTCCACGGAAGTCCGCGGCTAAAAAACTTTGACAAATGAAACGGGCACCCATTTCATAAAAAAAGGGTACTTGTTATGGCTCGGGTGCCTGAGCCATAAATATAAAACAAGCGCCTGTTTACAAAACGGGCGTCCGGTCCTAAACAGGCACCCGTTTTGTAAAATTATTTAATTTTTTATTTTAACCATTTTGCAAGTCATTTTCATGACTTGCAAGACGGGATAGCATTCTGAAGCAACCGAGTGCCCATTTTCAAGAGCTACCCCTGACCCCCTTGCTCTTGTTTCTCAGATTCCCAGTACGTATCATTGTTTTTACTTCTTTGTTATTATGTTTTTCATTAAAAATATTTTTTATTGTTGTTTTAAACTTGTTTAATGTTTTAAGTTCATTTATTTAATAGGATTAAAATAAATTGTTAAATATTTAGTTTTATTTTACTTTCTAGATTATTGTAGAAAACTTTCAAAACTTAAAACCCTAGGTAGAAAACTAAAATTTAAACAGGTAAACACAACTGAAACAAGAAACCCTAGGTAGAAAACTAAAACATAAACCTAAATACAATTGAAACAAGATACCCTAGGTAGAAAACTAAATGTAAACCTAAACACATCTGAAACAAGAAACGCTAGGTAGAAAACTAAAATGTAAACCTAAATGTGCAACTGAAACAAGAAACCCTAGGTAGAAAAAATAAAATGTAAACCTATTTACACAACTGAAAGAAGAAACTCTCTCTCTCTAGTGTTTTTTAATTTATATTTTCTAAATTAAATGTTGCATTTTTAATTATAAGTCTAAATTAGATTTTTGTAAAGTAAAATGTAAATTATATATTTATTTTAAATTCATGTATTTAAAATTTCATTTTCATACTCTCTCTCTCTCTAGTTTTTTAAATTTATTTTGTTTAAATTAAATTTTTCATTTTTAATTATAAGTTTAAATTAGATTTTTGTAAGGTAAAATATAAATTATATATTAATTTTAAATTTTCATGTTTCTATACATACATGTAGATTAAGAACAATTAGTCCTCCAATAGGATCTCTCTCTCTCTCTCTCTCTCTCTCTCTCTCTCTCTCAAGACCTAATAAGACCCTTAGGGCCTATTACCTGACCTAAAATTATTAATAGGATCTCTCTATCTCTCTCTCGTAAGACCTAATAGGACCCTTCAGACCTAATATGACCTATTAAGACCAATTAGGACCAATAGGACCTATTAAGACCTAATTTAGGAACAATAAGACATAATATGACCTATTAAGACCAATTAGGACCAATAAGACCTAATAAGGCATAATAGGACCCTTAGGACCTATTACGTGACCTAACATTATTAATAAGACATAAAATATGTAATACCTACTAATAAGACATAGTAAGACATAATAGGATCTCTCTCTCTCTCTCTCTCTCTCTCTATTATGTTTTTAAATTTATATTTATAAATTAAATGTTGCATTTAATTATAAGTCTAAATTAGATCTTTGTAAGGTAAAATATAAATTATATAGTAATTGTCAATTTTCATGTTTGTATATATTTACATATTATATACCCATGGATCATTTTGATATTGAGGAGATTTTAGCTTAGTAGGCACCTCCACCTCCACTCCCTCCACCTCCACCCACTCCTGGAGACTTGAGGGAGAATATTAGGAGAAATATAGATGCCATCACACGTGACATTAATACCATTAGACATGAGTCTCATCCACCTCCATAGCTACTATGCCTTGCAGACAGCATGCAAGGCATTTTATATTTAGTGCAGTCATTAGACTCACAACTGGATAGTTATCAGTCATGGAGGGACTCCATGCGTGACTTTTATGCTGACAACCTCTCTTATAAAGAGCTCAATAATTCAAAAATTACCAAAAATGATTTGAAACCTTATTTTGTGAACCCGAAAATGGGCGAGGAGATAGTTGGCAAGAAGTCACACATTTCTATTAGATGGTGTCGTCACCCACAAATAGCTGCACATTTTTGGGAGCGGTGGTGGATGGTATTTGACCATCCACCACACGTTAATCATGAGGTCCCCTTATATTTTTGAAAAAATTATGGGCAAAATTTGAACTGGGTAGGAAACCGAATTACTTTGATATGAGATATTTCCAGGGGGTCGGTCAGGCTATTCCATAGAGCAGGCCAGGAGCCAAATTGAGTGATAGAACTAGAAATAATGTTCTTAATAAGCCCCTTGCTCCTCTTCCCACTTCAATAGTGCTTGCACCTATCCACCTTCGAGTAGTTCACTCAACTCTTGGTTCATTTAGTGCCCTTTCAGGGAATTTGTTAGAGCAGATGACGGAGGTGAGGGTCGTCCCTAGCATAGCACACATTTGCACGAGTTGTGAGGATATATGCATGGGTCCCTAGGGTGAGCCTAACAGTGATGGTGCTGCCCATGGTGGATATGATGATGTTGACGATGGCACACATGGTTATTTTGACAATGCACATAGGGTGATGTTGGAGATGACATCACATAATATGTTGATTTTCTATGTGTAGACGAAAATCATCCTGCAGAGGTAAATTTAATTATGTAATTTATACTACAATATTAAATTACATATTTATACACATATCAACCATAACATTTGGATTTTAGGTGAACAGAGGAGGGTTGCCACGGGGTCATTCAGTGGCTATCATCATATCACCTCCACACCTCAAGATCTCAGCCACCCATTCACAGTCTGCACTCTCATCTAGATACATAGATGAGTACATTTAAATTCTAAACAATTAAAACTTGAATTGATGATGTGTTTGATATATTTTTTGCAATTTTTTAGGGTGCTTCATGTACTATTGAGGTTGGAAGTTCTTCGTGCTCCTCCCCACCGGTCACTGAGACTCAGCCTCATATACATGTAGTATGTTTTACATTCAGTAATTTAAAGTGTTTGTATGCTTACTAGTTTATGTACAACTTTTATTCATGCTTATACTTTTTGCAATTGTAGGCTTTTGGATTATCTCATGTCGTATCGCATTTATGTCCTGACTCATTAGTGACACTAGCTATGCATAAGACATCTAATGTAAATGCTTATGTTCGATAAATTTATAGTCACGTTCAATATAAATCAAAATTTAGGTGTGTACAAGTTTTCAATTCATGATTTAAATGTGTTCAGGTGGATACTACCATGAATCTTGGTATGGCTATAGGATTGAGTCAAATGCAGCCATCGACATTGTCCTTTGAGGTCATCATTAAAATTAATTTTACATTGTCTATTGTGTACCTATCTTTATAGGTCTCTATTATCAAAATTTTGTAATTTGTTTGTTTTTACAGGACTTGACTGCATCAAATTTTTATGTTGGTGAGAGTGGACCTCACTGTCCCATTGAGGGCATTACACAACATGGACATAGGGTAAAATTTTAAATTATGTTCATTAATATTACTTTTAATTTTAAAGCGAATAATGCAAGTCATTTGAATTAAACACACTTGGTCTTCTGATGCGATCTTTTATAAATGTACAAGAGGACGAGGTGCATCATGATGGTGCATCCCTGTCACCTTCATGTGGAGTGAAGAGGAGTGCAGATCAGCTAGACGAGTAGAGTTAGACAGTGTTATATTATATGATGGACATTTTATACTCTTTTTTTCACATGTTAGACCTTGTTATGATAGTTAGACCATGTTATTGTATGATGGCACACACGTTATACATGGTATCAGGACTTTTTATCATTTTATTTTGACTTGTGTTATCAAGACTTGTTATCGTATTATTTATATCATGTTATTTGGACTTGTGTTATCATGACTTGTTATTATATATTATCAGGACTTTTTATCATATTATTTGTGCTTGTGGTTTGAATATAGATATATGTGAGTTTACATGTAATATATGATTTTATGTGATTTTACATGTAATCAATTATAATTAAATATTAATTACATAATTTTATCATTAATAGTAGTTATTTCTTCATGTAATTGACAAGAGAAATTGATTTTAATTGACATGAAATACTATATAAATACATAACTAGTACTGAATTCAAGATTAACTATAAAAATACCATCTATCTTTTAAAACCATGACATATTAATTTGAACTATGAAATATGGATACATACTTGAATAACTAAATTCAATTGTAATTAAATTAAATATCAATTGTAATTAACAAAATTAGAGGGTAAAAGCATAATAATCTGTCACCTTTTAAGGTAACTTGATTGACTCGGCCCATTCAGACTCGACCTAGTTTAGCTTGGCCGAGTCAACGTGGCACTGAATGGGCACCTACGTGGCCAATTAGGATCGTGCACGAGCCAATGCGAGGGCCAGGAGGTCTCGGCCGAGTCTGACTAGGCTGAGTCTGCCTGGGTGGCATGCCATGTTGGCAGCCAAACCTCCAAAAATACAAAAACCAGAAGTTTGCACTTCTGCTATTTTTTTCTCTGCTCAAACTAGACAATGTCAAAAAATTAGAAGTACCCTTTTCTAGATCTCAGAGCTACAATTCTTGACATATAAATTTTATATTTTTTTTTACTACAAAACATTGAACAAATTTATTAAAAACTAAATGTAGGTTATTAAAGTTTTCAGAAGTTGTTGATTCAGATAATAAAAAAAAATTCTAAATCAATTAAGAATTTTTTAAAATTATAGATAGCACTAGAGAAGAGAGACCTCTTCAATAATATGTAATTTATTTAGTGTTTAGTATAGTTTTGATAGGGTAAAAATGATGGGAGACAAAAACTATTGATTTCAAGTAAGTTCGACTTTGAATACTTATAACGGGCAAACTATACATCGAAAACACTTTTTTTTTTTCACTAACTATACATGTCATCTAAAACATATTTTTAAATAGGAGGAAAAAATAATGTTTTACTTATAATGATTTGGCGGGAAGTAAACTCCCTAATTTATAGTATTTTTGAGAAAATAAAAAATAGACCTAAAAAATTAAAAAAACATATTAATTTTGGTTCAATTTTTTTAAAAAAAATTATAGGCATATAATTCATCCTATTTCACACATTTCATCAGTTTACATCATCTTCAAATTCTCAATAGAAATGTGACTTTTATGCCCTTGAAGTTTTACAGTTTTGGTGTTGTTAACCTTTTCCTTTGTAAAAGGGTGACAA
>MU227081.1:556404-569586 GCA_018584345.1 Thuja plicata
TTTGGTTTTGTGTTTGTTTAGTAGTTTTATGATTAGGGTTCAAGTTGATTTAGGGTTTTCATTATAATTCAATTTGGTTTAGGTTTAGAATTTATTTTTGTTTATTGTTAGGAACTAAGTTTCAAGTTCTTATGTGTTTGGGGTAGGGTTTAATCTGGATGTTTAGCTTTGTCTAATATCATGTTTAAGATTCAATTTGTTCTATTTTTAGCTTTAGGATAACAATTTTTGTTTAAAGATTGTAATCACATTAAGTTCAAAGTCAATGTTGTTTCTTATTTAAGCTTATGGTCGAGTGAGGTTTGGGTTGCTAGTGTTGAAGGTTATATTTTAAAAGGGTTATAAGATTTGATTTGATTTTGTATCCTATAGATTTGTTTGGATTAAAAGAGCAACACAAATTTGATAATTTCTAGGTTTAGTTTCTTATACTGTTTCATCAGGTTTAGGGTTAGGGTTCAATTTTCTTTAGTGTTCAAATACTCTTAGTGTTAGGGTTCAATTTTCTATATTATTAAGGTTAGGGTAAAATTTGGTTTAGAGCTAGTGTTTAATTTGGTTTAAATTGATTTAGGGTTTTGATTACAATTCAATTTGGTTCATGTTTAGAATTTATAATTATAATATAATTTTTTATTTTTCACATTTAGATTCTACCTATAATTTCCTATGAGCTTATCCCTTGAACCTTCTTAGTTGCAAGTGCTAGTTAATTTTATACTATTTCTACCACAATGATGTTTCTAACCATGTGAGTTCTTATTCTCTCTAATGTGTAGCATATCCTGTATTCACATTATAGTCGATCTATCATTATTTTGTTATCCATTGATTAATTAATATGGGTTATCAATTCATTTCATCACAAGCTCGCAACCATTTTCCTTAGCTGCAATTTAGGCCTATGAGGACATGATAAATTAATCCATTTATAAATATAAATGCATAATTTGTTGGTTAAGAGGTTGTGGGTCCCACATGGTGGCATGGTTTAATGTTTCTCTTTTCCCCTCGCATTACTAAGCTACGTTATTTGTTGATTAATTAATATGGGTTATCAATACATTTCATCACAAGCTTACAACCATTTTCCTTAATTGGTTAGCATATCATGTATTCACATTGTAGTCAAACTATCATTATTTTTTTATTTGTTGATTAATTAATATGGGTTATCAATTCATTTCATTGCAAGCTCACAACCATTTTCATCAACAAAATTTAGGTCTGCGAGGACACATAACTTAACCCATTTATAAATTCACGTGCATAATTTATTGGTTAAGAGGTTGTGGTGCAGGAGCACCCCAAGGACTTTAGTTAGATCTTTGAAAAAAAATTCTTGTAGGTTGGTTTGGCCAAACATCTAATAATAAGGACTATAATATAAAGTCCCTAGTGTGATTTTGAGGTGTGGTTAGTGTTAGGAAAGGTTAGGGTTGGATGTTGATTGAGTCTAGTTAATTCTAGGGGTCTAAGGCCTAGAAGTCAACTCAAAAGTCAAAGAGTTGACCAAAGTCCCAAAGTGGGAAAATTTTTAAGTTTTTAATGTTCTTTAGTCATTTTAGGTCAATTGGTAAGGTTTGAAACCAATTAGGACACTCAAAATGTGAAAATTGTTATTTTGACAAAAAGTTGTCAAAGTTGTCATGACAACATTTCCTAGTTTTTAGGAATCAGCACTTATGGTGCCCAAATCCCACCCAGAGGGTCTAAAAATGTGGGAAGGAGGTATATAAGTTGTTCCCAACCCTAATCTGATAGTTAGAGTTCATGGTGTATGGCCTGGTATTTGACAAGAAGGATTTTACACTGTAATTAAGTGACAGAGCCATCATCCATGACTTGACTGGATTGAATGGACTGAATTAATGATTGGATAGTGTTTTAAATGTAGTTTCTAAGTTTTTTGTGGCATTATTTTGATAGATTAAACTTTTTGGTTAAGCTTTGTTAAATTTATTGTGTTTTGTAAGTTCACTAGCCAGTTTTGGTCCAGTCATGTAAAAGAAGGGTTTCTTTGGTGTTCCTGTGGTTCAAACTCCATGACCACTTCGAAACCATTAGATCCTTGTATATACTATGTACATATTTATTTTGGAGTGTGTGTGGACAAGGGAATCTTGAGAACAATCAGGTCCTAGGGAAGTGTTAGTCATTCTGGCTAGGGTTCCTGAGTAGTGCAACAACAATGGAGGTTGCAGAGTGATTGGTATGTGCCAATAAATGTTGGAGTGTAGGGGAATTAGGTGAAAATATTTTGATGGAAGGAGGAGTTTAGAGGAGTTAATTATATTAGTGAAAGAAAAACAAGAAGCCAGACCAGTCTTCATGCCCTAGAAACCCTTATTTTTAGGGGTTTGGCAAAAGTCCATTGTACAGATAGTAGTGTGACAAAAGACCTAGAAAGTCCAGAAGGGGAAGAAAAACCCACTAAGAATATGGAGTTTGTTTCTAGGGTTGTTAAGGGATTTTAGGAGATAAATCACCTTTTCTATGTTTTGGAGGGCTCATAGGCCTAAAAAGGCTATAAGGCCTAAAAGGCTTGATTTTAGAACCTATTTGGAAAATGAATGGTAAACTCACAAAATTGAATCCTTAGAGAGGGAATCAGACCTAAGGGGAATGGTGGAATCAATCCTCAAGAGTTTGACACCATAGGAGTGGAAGATGGTTAGTGGAACCATGAATGCAAGAGGGCTATGGAGAGGGGTATAGAGAAGAGTTGAAATTGGTGTAGAGTTCCTAGTGAGTTAGGGGATTAGTAGACCAGTCTCTAGATAGGGTAGAGAAGAGACCCTAAGGAAGTCCAGTAGAAGGACTTGGAGAAGAGCTAGGAGGCTCTAGGAGAGGAGCTCCCCATCAAATTGGTATCAGAGCCATTGAAAGGTTTGGGAATGACATTGTGCATGTTAGATTGGAGTGAATCCATAGGTGAGAACATCATGGTAACTAATGCAGAGTTAGCCAAGGATTTGTCAGAGCAGCAATTCAAGAATAGGCTTCTTGAAGAAGAAATGGAAAAAATAAAGATCAAGATGGAAGAGGTGGTAGAGACTGCCAATAAGTTGAGAGAGGAAATGCATGAAGGGATAGATAGACGAAAGAGACCAGTAGAAGAGGAGATAGAACCAGAGCCTGGCCCTCTTCTACTAGAGGAACCATTCCTCAAAATAGTCAAGGCATTGAGTGGAAAGGCTCTAGAAGGGATACCAGTATTCTCTGGTAAGATGGACACTAAAATGGTTATGGAATGGCTTGAAGGGATGGAGAATCACTTTGAGTGTGATGGGATTACAAAAGCCCAAAAGGTGTAGATAGCCAAATCAAGGCTAAGAGGGAAACCACTTACATGGTGGAAGTTCTTGTAGGAAGAAAGAGAGAAAGAGGGCAAGAAGCCCATATCAAATTGGAAAACTATGGTTGCAAAGGTGAAGGAGAATTACCTTCCAGAGGAATATGACATTCAACTACATAAGAAGAGGTAGAACCTTAGGAAAAAAGACCTAGATGTGCCAGCCTATACAGAGGAGTTTTTAAAACTTTTCCTTAGATCAAGAATTCAGGAGATAGAGAGAATTAAAGTGGCAAGATACTTAAATGGTTAAAGGTGGAACATTCAGGAGGAAATCAATCTCTTTACCCTAAATTCCATTCATATCTACTTTCAAATGGCTTTGAAAGTGGAAGAGAAACTAAAGAAGAAACAAGATTCTATTTCAAGAAATAGGGGAAGGGGTAGAGATAATAAAGGTGGCCATAGAGGAGGTTCAAGTGGAAGAGGCAGTGATAGTAGAGGAAAAAGTGAATCCAGATATGTAGAGCAAGGAAAAGAGACAAATAGTAGAGGTGGATACAATAACAAGGGAAGGAGTTCCTATAACAGTGGCAGAGGAAGATCAGGAGGCTTTGGGAGAAGCTCTCACTTTTCTTCAATGAAATGCTACAATTGTGGACAGTTAGGACACCCTGCATATAGGTGCCCAGATAAGCCAACATCTTCACAAGGAGAGAAGAAGATAGCCTATTTCCAAGAAGAATATTGTTCTAAACAATCAGAGGTGAGTCTGGATTTAGAGAAAGGAGAGCATCTAATGTTGAGGAGGATCCTAATCAAGACACTCACCAAAGATGAGCACAAACAAAGGAGGTCTCTTTTCAAAGTCAAATGCAAAATATTGGGAAAGGTATGTAAGGTGATCATTGATTCAGGGTCAATAGATAATGTCATATCTAAGGAGGTAGTTGAGAATTTGAAGCTCACCAAAATCCCACATGTATGTCCCTATAAAGTTACATGGTTGAACAAGGGTCAAAACATCTTGGTGACTGAACAAGTGTGGGTAGAGTTTTCTATTGGAAAGTATCAAGATAGGATACTATGTGATGTGTTGCCAATGGATGCTTTCCATCTGTTGCTTGGCAGACCATGGCAGTATGACAGAGAAGCTATCCATAATGGGAAGGATAACAAGTACACCTTCAAGAAAATGGGGTAACATTCAAGATACAATCCATACTAGAGGAAGGCGTAGTGGAGAAGGAAAAATCCAGTGTCATGATCATGAGTGGGAAAGATTTTCTCAAGGATATGGAAGATGAAGAAGTGGGTTATGCAATTTTTCTAAAGCCAAAGGAGGAAGAGACTCATAAACAATCACCTATGCCAAAATAGGTGGGGGAACTATTGGATCAGTTCAAAGACATAATCTATGAGGGTACACCAACTTCATTACCACCAAAGAGGGAGATAAGTCATCAGATTGACTTCATACCACGAGAATCCTTTCCAAACAAAGGTGCATACAAGATGAAACTAGAGAAAAACAAGGAGATAGCCAGGTAGATGCAAGAGTTGTTAGATCAGGGATTGATTAGGAAAAGCATCAGCCCTTTTGTTGTCCCAGTAGTGTTGGCTCCTAAGAAGGGAGGTAAGTGGAGAATGTGTACTGATTCTAGGGAAATAAATAGGATAAATATCAGGTATAGATTTCCAATTCCTAGAATAGAAGACTTGATGGATTGCTTGGGGGGTGCTAAGTAATTCTCTAAAATTGATTTGAAGAGTGGGTACTATCAAATTAGGATGAAAGAGGGTGATGAGTGGAAGTCTACATTTAAGACTATAGAGGGGTTGTATGAATTGTTAGTGATGCCCTTTGGGCTTACCAGTCCACCAAGAACCTTTATGACGGTGATTAATGAAGTCCTGAAGGACTATATAGGAGTTTTTGTAGTTCTCTATTTAGATGACATCCTAATTTTCAGTAAAACTAAAGAGGATCACATGAAACATTTGGAGTTAGTATTGAAGAAGTTGCAGGAAGAGAAACTCACCATAAACCTTGAGAAGAGTGAGTTCATGAATGAAGAGCTAGTCTACCTTGGCTTTGTGGTTTCCAAGGGTGACTTAAAAATGGATAAGGAGAAGGTAGAGGCCATATTGAATTGGCCCACTCCTAAGACAAGGACTGAAGTTAGGAGCTTCCCTGGGTTAGCCCAATTCTATAGGAAGTTCATTAGGAGATTTAGTGAGATTTGTGCTCCAATCCTAGAGACTATAAAAGGAGGACTAAAAACAAAGTTTGTGTGGACAAAGGCAGCTAATGATGGATTTTAAAGGTTGAAGAAGGAAGTGGCTACTCAACCTATATTATTGTTACCAAGATTTGACAACCCATTCATTGTTGAATGTGATGCAAGTAGCATTGCAGTAGGAGTTGTCTTAAGTCAGGAAGGTAGGCCTCTGGCCTTTTTCAGTGAAAGGCTAAATGAGGCTAAGTCTAGGTACTCTTCCTATGACTTGGAGATATATGCTCTTGTACAAGCCTTAAATAAGTGGAGGCATTATCTTTTTCCCAAGGAGTTTTTTTTCTTCACAGACAACCAAGTAGTGAGTTATATAAACACTCAAGACAAGCTTAACTTGAGACATCAAGTGGATGGAGTTCCTACAATCTTACACCTTTACCATAAAGCATAAGAAGGTGGTGCAAAACAAAGTTACAGATGCTCTTAGTAGGAGACTACTCACCATCCAAGAGATTCAGTTGCAAAGTATAGGACTTGAAGGTTTTAAGGATCTATATGAGGGAGATTCAAATTTCTTAGAGATATACAAGGTGTGTCAGAATTTTGAGAATCACTTTCATAGTGAGTTTATAGATTATACATTATAGATGGGTTGCTATTCAAAGGCAAGAAACTTTGTGTTTAAAAAGGTTCAATGAGGGAGAACCTCATACAAGAAAAGAATAATGGAAGCCTAAGTGGACACTTTGGATTGAATAAGACATTGGACTTAGTAGAGAGATTCTATTGGTGGCCAAAGATGCAGAAGGAAGTGAGAAGATATGTGGATCAGTGTGGCATATGTCAGAAGGCTAAAGTAACTTCATCCAATGTAGGACTTTACCATCCATTACCCACCCCAAGTAGAACTTGGGAGTGCATAAGTATGGACTTCATAGTGGGGTTACCTAGAACTCAAACTGGTTTAGACAGTGTATTTGTAGTGGTAGATAGGTTTAGTAAAATGAGCCACTTCATACCATGCAAAACAACACATAATTCCAACCATATTGCCTACTTCTTTTTCAAAGAAGTATAAGGATACATGGCCTACCAATGAGCATTATTGTAGACAGGGATGTGAAGTTCATGGGTCACTTTTGGAAAACCCTATGGAAGAGACTAGGTACAAACTTGTCTCATGGATCTACCTATCATCCTCAAAGGGATGGACAGACTAAAGTGATCAATAAAGTTCTTGGGAACCTACTTAGGTGTCTGACAAAGGAATATGGACAACGATGGGATCAAGTAATACCACAGGCAGAATTTGCCTATAATGATAGTACAAATAGGACTACAGGAAAAAGTCCATTTGAAATTGTGTATGGGGCACATCCAAGGGGTGTGATGGAGCTTAGAGACCTCAAAGGATATGAGGGAGTTAGTGGGCATGCTAATGACTTCACCCAATCAATGAGGGAAGTCCATGAATAGGTAAAGAGGACCTTAATGGAAGCAAATCAGAAGTTGAAGGCAAAAAGAGATGAGGGAAGAAGAGATTTGTAGTTTGAAGTGGGTGAACTAGTGATGGTGTTCCTAAATAAGGCAAGATTACAAAAGGGGATACCTAGTAAGCTACAGATGAAAATAATTGGACCTTTCAAGATATTGGCTAAGTATGGGCCTAATGCTTATAAGGTGGAGTTACCCAAGGAGATGTCAATTTCTCCAATATTCAATGTGAAATATTTGATCAGATATAAGGGACCAGAGATGGATGAGTTGCAATATAGTACAGGGGTGCATAAGGACATGGGAGAGTTCAAAACTCTGGAACAAGTTAAGCCAGAAGTGGAGAAGATATTGGATTCAAGGGTGAAGAAGAAGAAGACAAGACACAAGGTCTATATGGAACATCTAGTAAAGTGGAGACAACAACCAGGGTCAGAAGCCATTTGGATAGCTGAGAGTGACTTCAAGAAGCATGGAATCAGTGAGGAGTTCCTGACACCACAGGTACCTTGAATTTCTTGTTGTAGGGGGAGGATGGTGCAGAAGCACCCCAAGGACTTTAGTTATATCTTTGAACATTTTGGCTTGTAGGTTGGTTTTTCCAACCATCTAATAATAAGGACTATAATATAAAGTCCCTAGTGTGAATTTGAGGTTTAGTTAGTGTTAGGAAAGGTTAGGGTTGGAAGCTTATTAAGTCTAGTTGATTCTAGGGGTCTAAGGCCTATAAGTAAACTCAAAAGTCAAAGAGTTGACCAAAGTCCCAAAGTGGGAAAATTTTAAATTTTTTAATGTTCTTTAGTCATTTGAGGTCAATTGGTAAGGTTTGAAACCAATTAGGACACTCAAAATATGAAAATTGTTATTTTGACAAAAAGTTGTCAAAGTTGTCATGACAACATTTCCTAGTTTTAGGAATCAGCACTTATGGTGCCCAAATCCAACCTAGAGGGTCTGAACATGTGGGAAGGAGGTATATAAGTTGTTCCCAACCCTAATCTTATAGTTAGAGTTCATGGTGTACGGACTGGTGTTTGACAAGAAGGATTTTACACTGTAATTAAGTGACAGAGCCATCATCCATGACTTGATTGGATTGAATGGATTGAATTAATGATTGGATAGTGTTTTAAATGTAGTTTCTAAGTTTTGTGTGGCATTATTTCGATAGATTAAACTTTCTGGTTAAGCTTTTTTAAATTTATTGTGTTTTGTAAGTTCACTGGCCAGTTTTGGTCCAGTCATGTAAAAGAAGGGTTTCTTTGGTGTTCCCATGGTTCAAACTCCATGACCACTTGGAAACCATCAGATCCTTGTATATACTATATACATATTGCTTTTGGAGTGTGTGTGTACAGGGGAATCTTGAGAACAATCAGGCCCTATGCAAGTGTTAGTCATTCTGGCTAGGGTTCCTGAGTTGTGCAACAACAATAGAGGTTGCAGAGTGATTCGTATGTGCCAATAAATGTTGGAGGAGTGTAGGGGAATTAGGTGCAGATATTTTGATGGAAGGAGGAGTTCAGAGGAGTTCACTAGATTAGTGAAAGAAAAACAAGAAGCTAGACTAGTCTTCATGCCCTAGAAACCCTTATTTTTAGGGGTTTGGCAAAAGTCCATTGTACGGATAGTAGTGTGATGAAAGAGCTAGAAAATCCTGAAGGGGAAGAAAAAAACACTAAGAATATGGAGTTTGTTTCTAGGTTTGTTAAGGGATTTTAGGAAAGAAATCACATTTTCTATGTTTTGGAGGGCTAATAGCCCTAAAAAGGCTACAAGGCCTAAAAGGCTTGAGTTTAGAACCTGTTTAGAAAATGAATGGGAAACTCACAAAATTGAATCCTTAGAGAGGGAATTGGACCTAAGGGGAATGGTGGAATCAATCCTCAAGAGTTTGACACCATAGGAGTGGCAGATGGTTAGTGGAACCATGAATGCAAGAGGGCTATGGAGAGGGGTATAGAGAAGATTTGAAATTGGTGGAGAGTTCCTAGTGATTTAGGGGATTAGGAGACCATTATCTAGATAGGGTAGAGAAGAGACCCTAAGGAAGTATATTAGAAGGACTTGGAGAAGAGATAGGAGGCTCTAGGAGAGGAGCTCCACATCAGGTTGTGGGTCTCGCGTGGTGGTGCAGTGTAATGTTTCTCTTGTCTCCCCATGTTACCAAGTTGCATGATGTCATTTGAATGTGCATGTGGTGGTAAGATGGGAGCTTCTTTCAGTCTTAGTGTATTACCAAGTAATTTCTTTGTTCATAGGAGTTCATTATAACATGGCACACGGTTTCATGGTCTAATGTTTCTCCCATCTCTCTGTGTTACTGAGATACGTCCTATCATCCAAGTTGGAATGTAGTGGTGCGATGAAATGAATTGATAACCCAGGTTGGTTACTCAATTATCTTGTGGTTAGGTTGTTTACAATTGCAGGGTTGTGAGTAAGTCCCTAGTGGTTAATAATGATTAAGTTGTGGCATTGCAGCGGTTTGATAAATGAAGCTCTTTGGGCTACAAGCTTGTAAGGCACTGACACATGGCAATATGACTTGGTTTTGATAGATGAGTTGTTAAAAGGAAAGGGGTTTTGAGAATAAAATGAGTCTATTTGGTATTTTTGCATGGATAATTGTTGATGTGGAGTTATATTCAGTTGAACGATTCAAATTTGGTCAACAACTCAAAAAAAAAAATGGACTTGCCTTGCTTGTTGAAGTAAAATCAGAAGCATGTGACATAATGAGTACTAAAAGGATAGCTTTGATAACAATGAGATTGAATCTATAAATGCATGGTTTCAAACTCATTTGACACAAAATTAAAGCTAAAGAGTAGAGTGCGGAGCTAGTGATTATGCAGATGATGGTAGAGGTGATTTTTTTCAACATCGAGGAAAAATTGCGAGTAACCGGATTTTCTTTGTTCAGAAAGGATTTTTGGTTTTCTATGTTCAATTGTCTACAACTTTTGTAGCCATGAGTCGAGTCGGTTCCACTAGTTTAGGAATTTTTTCAAAGGATACTAAGCTCTACTGGGAGGAATTTATAGATTTATTGTCAAAATCATCAATAGTTAGGCCAAGAATGAATTTGAATGAAAAGATGCATGTAGCATGTGTAGGAACCCGCAAACACAATCATTTTTCTGGTCTCTCTTTAATTAATTTTTCAATAATAGGGAAAGAGAGCCACCAGTTGTCAACCCTTGGGAGTTGAATTTGGAAAAATTACATGTTCCTGATGTGCTCATAGATGTTGAGTTTTTAAGGGAATTAGCTAAAGAATATTGTTTAGTTACTAGGGTTATTAGGAGGACAGACAAGAAATACCTAGTTACCATAAATAGAAGAAGTTTGGTAGATGTATTTCAAATTTGAGGTGCTACTTACACAGATATTAATTTTTACAAAGAAAAAAGTAACTATCATGCGCATAAGGAGATGTTGAGTAAAATGGTAATTCCCAGATATATGCCCAAAGAAGACAAAAAACTTATTCCAATTCCAAAGAATGTCAACAAACCTTATGATCTTACCACTTTCCATAATTACATGACTAATAATGTGCATCATTTATGTAAGGTTATTGGTTTTTATGGAGATTAAAAAGTAATAGAAGATTTATTGATGATGGCTATGTAAATTTAAAACCTTGAAGTAAACACTGATTACTATTTTGTGGCGTATTTGGTTAAGAATATTCATGAAGGATTGATAGAGATTCAAAAGAGTCCAAGGAAAATAGATTTTAAGTTCTATTCAATCATGTTTCATTTCATTTTATTTCATAATGATGATGAGATGGATGTTGAACTTATTTTAAATAGGGTAAGTGATTTTGGTGATCCAGTTCCTGTTTAATTGTGGACTAGAGTATGGGATTCAAGTTATGCTCAGTCATGTTTCTTATATTTTGAAAATTGGATTGTTACTCATAACATGGATTTTCTTCATGTGGATAGAAAAATTTTGGATATATTTTTTACAATATTGTTGAGGACTTTTCACTTTGTTCTCAGTTGGCCTATCTCACATAATTGGAGTGATTTCTACTTTTTGGATGATATTACTAGTTACAGAGTTTATGGTTGATAACAACCACCCCATATTATTCCCATATTTTTTAAACTTAGAGTTGATGTGATTGAATTTTTATGGAAGTTGTTTTTGGTTGAGAAGGAGTATTTGGAAAGACATAAGAAGGGCACTTTTTTGCCTAGATTGTGGAATTTTTTGGACTTTTCAGTTGGGAAGAAAGTATTTGAAGAGTTAAACACTTTTCTTAAACAATACATATTGGGTAATGCTCTTTCCAAATTTTGTGACCCTGAGAAGTTCATCAAGGTTGTAATTCCAATGATGACTCCTTAGAAGAAGAACATTCCTGATCTTGAGCCCTTGGATGACGAAGATGTTGTGAGAAATATTCTGGTAAGAAATGAGGTGCACAAAAGGGGAAGAAAGTGGAATGATTTGATGAGAGTTGAAGATGAATTTAAAGTTGTTGAAGATACTTTTCTGGGTTTCTATTATGACTTGCCTTATCTGGAGAGAATTGATCAAATGATTGATAACTATAGAAATATAATGGAAAGGATTCCAAAAGGGATTGTTGATGTTGAACAGCAAATTCTTGTTGAGATTCACTCTTCTAGTGAAGAAAGTGGAAAAGAGTTTGAGGAGGATTCAAGTGATGGTGCAGCCTCTACCCATGAACCTTCAATAAAGAAGATTAGGGTCATCTCTCCTATTAGGGAGCAAATCAAACCAAATTTTTTAATAATACCTATTGAAGAAGAAGGAGAATATTTCAAACCAATCAGAGAAAGATTGAGAAAAGGGAAACATGAAGAATCGGGAAAAGAAGAGGGGAATTTTCCCTTAGCCAAAATGATTGATGATAGAGTTGTTCTTTCCCAAAATTTTCTTGATGATGATTCTTTTATTCAATCTGATGAGTTCAAGATCTTTCTTGTGAAATTGAAATAGGATGAGTTGAGAAAACAAATAAACTTGGATGATAATGACACTACCAAAAATGAGCAGGTTATAGTTGCAATGCCACAATTTGATCCAAATAATGTACAACTAGTAGTTGATGAGGCAAAGGCCTTGGTGAAGAAAAGAGGTATGTTGATGCTCCCAAGATGGGACTTACAGTCCTCATTTATTTTTGATCAAGTTAGGAGGCAACATAACCCACTTTTTAAGTCTGAATTTAAATATGGTGATTCACAAGAGGATCAGGCTTTGATCCAAAATAAATAAATATTATTACTTTATTTTCATTCTTTAAAGGAAAGGGACATTTGTTAAGGGTAAATTAAATTTATATGTTGATGGTTATCATCTATTAGTTCTAGCTATTTAAGATAAAAATAATAATTTTAAATCTATGGAGACTTGGAGCACTATATTTGATTTAATTCTGGTAAATTTTGAAATGATGTTGAACATGGACGGTGATGTTGATGTCCCAAATTTTAATGATGTATTGGACACCATGTTCAGAACTGGAGTTGATTTTTTCAAGTTCATTTCAAATACTCGAGCCATAGCTAATGCTATGTGGAATGAGGTGGTTAGTTTGAACATTTGAAAGCATTCAATTGGCCCAATGACAAGGAAGTTAGCAAGTGGGAATATTCCTGAAGGTCAAGAATGCCCAAACTGAATAAGTGCTAACATGGTTTTATCTTATTATTTTTTGTTATGATAGGGCATAAAAGTTTTTCAAGAGGGAGATCAGTTATAGTTGTAGGCATCTTGAATTTGTTTTGAAAGCTACGGATGACCTAGGAGCTTCAAAGAAAAACTTATCCGAAGATTTGAAGACATGATTTGGCCCTTATTCTAGTTGTGGTCTTTATTTTTTCCTGCTGCCACATCATTATGGATTTAAATATTTTTTGTTGTTATTTCTATTTTGTTGATCAGTTGAAATTTTGTTACCATCAAGTGATCTAAATCTTGTTGCATCCCTTAGTCTTATAAAAGGGATTCCAAGATCACTTTATAGGGGTTCTTATATTTTTTTTTATGTCAATCAAGTTCATAAACAATTTGATACATTTGAAGTCATACAATTTTTGGAAAGCATGTATTATGTTTTGATAGCTAAATGAGCAATGGATTTTGACACTATTGTCTTTGTAATAG
>MU227081.1:596661-608084 GCA_018584345.1 Thuja plicata
ATTCTATTGCAAATGAAAGCTTTTAACTAGAAATGAGATGATAAAAATATAGGAACAATTTAGTATTCTAACAATGCATATTTTCTCTGGGGCTTTTGAATGAGGAATGAGAGTTCTTTTATAGACTTAGAGATGATCAAAATAGAAACTTTCCTTTTTGAAATAAAACAGATAGAAAAGCCAGTTTAGAATAGAAAGCTTTCTTCAAAAGAAAACAATAAATTGTTTTCCCTTTGCTTTAACTGTTTTCTTTCTTTGATTTTAATTGTTTTCTTTCTCTTTAAAGCATAATTAATTCAAAGATTCTATTTCTGAACAGAAGAAAGATTTTTGAGAGAATATCCAATTAATTAAATAAATATGACCTCATAAATATGTTTTTCTCAATTATTTGAATAATTAAATTTAATTATTGAAAATGAGGATATTTATTTAATAATTAAATATCATTTAATTCCTTTTTATGTTTTTTAGCTAAAAGGGGTGAATTTAATTTAATTAAAGTGCTAGGACTTTATAATTAAATTAATTTAATTATATGGTTTGTTTTAGCCAATAGATATTTAGGAATTAAACATAATGTGTGATTAATGCAGATTTAGGATTTTCTACATTTGACACTCAGGTCGAGTAGAGTCAATCAAAAACTTAGAATTGCCTAGTACAATAGGACCTTGATGATTTAGAAGAATAACAAATGCAAGAAAATTGGTTAGGGTTGCAAGATGCCAATTTTGGGGTGTTACATTTTGCCCCTCTTTGAATTGATGTGCGAGCAATGCATTGATTCAAAGAATAGTTTGATGCCTGAAGCATAGCAGAATAGATTTGAACATTGATAATGCAAATATCGAGTGATAAAGATTTTCAGAGCCATCTCTAGGATAGAGCTTGACTCTCCGAAGTCTAGGTTAGGTTGCCAAGACGCCGGTCAAGTAGAGTTTTTGAGAATCATCTTCAGAATGAAGCTTGATCCTTAGGGATCTGGGTTAGAATGCCCTGATACCTAATAGATTAAGATTTTGAGAATCATCTCCAGAATGGAGCTTGATTCTCAGGGATTCAGGTTAGAATGCACTGATACCTAATAGATTTGATATATTTCACAAGACTATCCCTAGAATGAGGCTCAACCTTCAAGAGTCAGGATTAGATTGCCCCGATACCTGTCCAACAAGATAATCAATAGAGATTTTAGGACTATCTCCAGAATCAAGCTTAGTCCCCCAATATCTAGGTTAGATTGCCCAGACACTGGTTAGATTGATATCTTTCACCAGACTGTCCCCAGAAGGAGGCTAAACCTTCAGGAGTCAGGGTTAGATTGCTCTGATACCTGTCCAACAAGATAATCAATAGAGATTTAAAATCATCTCCAAAACGGAGCTTGATTCAAGAGCCAAGGTTAGAATGCCCCAATTCCCAATAGATGAGTTTTCGAGAATAATCTCCAGAACGGAGCTTGATTCTCAAGAATCTGAGTTAGATTTCTCAGACACTTAATAGATTGAGATTTTTAGAACCGTCTCTAGAACGAAGCTTGATTCTTAGGGATCCGGGTTAGAATGCCTCGATACCTAATGGATTTGATAAGGTGTAAGGAACAAAGATGCCCTTATTGATTGAAAGTTTGTGGAACACCCAGTTTTGACTGTGAGGTACGAAAAACTGAACATGCCCCAAGTGATGAGATGCCCCTAGCGATGAGGACTTTTGAATTTAGATTGGATTGATTGGAAATAGATTCAATGATGTAATCATCCTACCCCCTCGGGAGCGAAATGGAAAGATGACACATCATAATGATGATGGAGAGCCAAAAATTGCAGATAGATGTTGAATCGGAGATCAAGAAGAACTCAGAATAGATTATGGAAGAATTTGGAAGATTCAGAATTGATTTCGAGGTTTGGTTGACCAGAGTTGACCAAAGTTGACTTTTGAGGAAAAAAGTCAAAGATTTTGAGAAAATGTTGATAAGATATGATTCTGACAAGAAAGCAACGTCAAAAAGTTGATTGCACAAGCGTTCGATCGCGTCGGTCCCAAAAAATTTTAAATGCGATCTTGAGCTATATAGAAGTGTCAGGTTTTGATTTCAATCCTGAAAATGGATTCAGAGTGGTCAAATTAGGTAATGGTGAAGTTTTTGCGCAAAACGGAGCACTTTGAAAAATTAGGTCAAAACCTATATAAGGACGAAAAGGTCATTTTCAAATCATTTCAACCTTTTGACTTTTGCAAATTGAGCTCTAAGAGAAAATGGTGGTCCCCTACAACACGCATCGATTCAAGCAATCGAGGAGGCACAGTCGGCCGGCAGCGTACGGACCTCCAGTAAGTGATCAATGAACCCTGCCAACATTTTGAATTTCATTAATTTCTGTCAAATTTTGCACATTTTTTGCGTTTTGAGAAACTAGCCACGGGTTTTAATGCGAAGAAGTAGTTTGTTCGCGTGGCTCATTGGGAAATCTCGCGCGAGAAAGTGCCTTCCTGTGCCATGCGGTGGGAAATCTCGCGTGGGAGAGTACCCATGTTTGCATGAAAAGCCCTTCCATAGGGTGTTTTCTTGTGCAAAATGCCATAAAAGTTTGCGCAAACATCAAATATCGCGCGACCCAAAAAACTTCTTCGTGCAAAAGAGTACTTTGTCGCACAAAAATCTGCATCTTCGCATGGAGAAAAGTGAGCAATTAGAACATGAAATCAGTCTGCGCCGCGTCCAATAGCATTTGCGTCAGCGTTGTTACTGTTTGTAGGATGTCTTTAAAGCTTAATTATCTCGTTATGCTTTGATTATCTCAGATTACTGATTGTGCACTATTGTTTGCATGTCTTGCAGGTGGAATTTCCAAATATTGCCTTCAGATCACACCACCCAGCCATCAGTAGACTAGTGGCACAGCTAGATTTTGTAGAGACAACGCATCTGGGTACTTTGGGCCTGACCTCTCTATGTGATGTACCTAAGATTCAGGTAAATCACGGTTTACTAGGAGCACTGGTTGAGCGTTTCCATTCGGAAACAAACACTTTCTATCTGCCATAGGGTGAGATGACCGTGACCCCCGAGGATATCTATCGGATATTGAGGATTCCATTCCACGGAGCCAGGGTGAAGTATGAGGTGCAACCTAGAATAGGGACCCTGGCATTGAGAGAGATTTTATAGGATGACCTTGTCATGGGGAGGGCTATCCCATGGGAGGATCTTATCAATGTGTATGACCCAACGCACAGATTACCAGTGGTACTAGCATGTTTCCTCGGTTGTTACCTGATGCCCGATCATGGACAACACGGTCTGGAGTGTGGCTGGGGTAGGATGCTATAGAAGATGTTAGCACGGCTGAGACATTATGGATGGGGTCAGTGCATGTTGGCCCACATGTATCATGAGATGCATGAGATCGTCTATCAAGAGGCAAAGAGTATGATGGCCAGAGTATTTTTACTACAGGTATGGGCATGGGAGCACCTGCCCGTGACTAGGCCGATATGTGAGGACTTGAGGTAGCATTTAGAGCTGTACATCTTTAGATATAGGGGCATGATTACTCAGCCAGCACTCGGTAAGATAGATCAGTGGTGAGCCCAGCTCGATGACCTAGCAATAGTAGTCTGGAAGCCATGGAGACTGACAGAGGTATGGGATGATGTTGCAGAGCAACTTAGTTATATGTTTTGTTCACATGCTATGATTGGCCGAGCCATTACAGTGATAGAGAGATTCTCGCAGAAGCGGGTATGGCGACAGTTTGGCCATCCACAAGACATCTCACAAGAGTATACTGCATATGTTCAATTCATAGATGAGGTGAGGAGGGGCTGGTTGACGAAGCTAGACCAGGGTCGGACGATGATTGATATACAAGCATTGGCCCCAGTACAGTGGGACTACTTGAGAGATGTAGCAGATGGTGATGTGACTGCAGAGTATCAGGAGCACTTTGTTACACATCCGTTCTGAGATTTACAGATCCAGTCGGGATGGCAAGCCGAGGGTAGGTAGTACCCCCATAGGTGGCCTAGCAGTAGGTGTTGATGCCCCCACCACAGGTAGTATAGCAGCAGGTGTCGATGCCCCCACCATAGCAGAGACCACAACCGATGCCACGTCCACGTACAATACAGGTGGACATACCGGCACGTGAGATGAGGATAGATCCCAGTGCCAGTGGCAGTGGGAAATAGAGTTGGAGGAGGATGGCCGCACATTTGGAGGATATACAGGATCAGGAAGAGTAGCAGGAGGTCCCATAGGAGGACCTGATGCAGGAGGACTAGCCTGTACAGGAGCCAATACAGGATGACGCACTGCCACAAGCACAGGGGCCCTGTGTAGAGCCAGAGAGAGGGTCAAGTCACTGACCAGACAGGTTGGAGATTTGACGGTACAGGTGGTCATGCTAGATGCATGACTCTTAGATAGAGATCACGAGGTGCAGGATCTCTAGGAGTAGCTACGGGCAACACAGGAGGAAATTCAACATCAGACTGCTCGAGCGGTGTACTATTATGCATCATTTATAGGGGTGGTGCTTGATGAGGCATCACAAGTTGCTAGATTCTCGATATATGCCAGAGGGTTGGAGGGTGCATAGGCACCACCTCCACCAGATAGGCCTCCACCTCCACCTCCTCCGGGTGATGAGGGAGAAGGCCAAAGTTAGTTTTGATTGATAGATAGATGAGATCATAGGATGTATCTGATGCGTTGGCATCCATGTATTGTATCATCATTTTGAGATAGATCATGCTCAAGTAGCACCATTTTGCATTTGTATCAACACATTGGATATATATATATATATGAGCTCATCTTTTGGTATCATCACATGTGTCATATTGTCTTTTATGAGATGTTTCCTATATGCTTAGATGTTTAGATGATTTAGAATAAATGCAAATGTATGAACATGGTTGGAATATATGTAAATTTATGAAATGCACATGTATGTATATAGATGAAAATGCAATTATGAATGAGAATATGCAAATGCAATATGTAGATGATAATGAGTTGTGAATATGAATGTATATGGTACTAACATCTCATGCAGGACGATGAATGCTAACCAAAAGAACATGTCAAGAATTGAGAGCGAGGACCAAACATTTGTACAGTCATGATCAAACCAGGACAGTGAAGAAGAAATCCACAATGTATGAACCTAGGAGAATGCAATGAAGAGAACACCGAATTGCTGCCACAATGCAAGTCTAGAATGAAAATGCAATCCTATGCTAGATGCAATATGAAAGTGCAATGCTAGGACATGGTTGTGAGACCCATCATAAAATCATCATCATGGAGCATTTTTTGGAACATCAAAGTTGATACAACCCTTACTGGAGCCACAATGCAACCATAAGGATATGAATATGACCTTTCATCGGATAAAATGTAGGAAACGAACGTAAACACTAGGGAACAAAAGCCAAGATGACCTGAACATTATTTCCAGTTAATGTTGGAAGAGTACACCAGTACCGAGGCATGCAAAGCCAAGATAACCATGAGTGCGATCATGTGTAAACAAACAGAGCAATAACAACCAAAGCAATAACAAACAGAGCAACAACAGGTAAGGAGATAGTACTAACCTCACCATGGCATACAAATAAAAAAGATCAAGGGATGTGAGGTTGTTCCACCTTAGTGCGGGAGCTCTTATCACATACACCCTATTTATTTGATGTTGCCAGATCATCAGGACTACACCAACAAGCAATAGACAGAGAAAATATCAATGAAATCCATGAGAATAGACAACATTCAAAGAAAGATTCAAGCATAGCTCAGCCAGTTTCAAAGTTTGTGAATGTATATATGTATGAGGTGTTGAAAAACACCGTTGTGCTTGTGAGTGCATTGTGTTTGATTTTTATCGATAGATATTTACGTTTAAGATATCCAATGTGTGTTGAAAAACACAGATGTGTCCAAAGATAGTGTTGAAAAACACTGTTGATGGTGGTGTTGAAAAACACCAGTTTGTGTCAGTAGAGTGTTGTCCTTCAGAAATGACAAGATTAATGACTCAGGTGTAAACCAAAGATGTGATCAAATGGGGGGCCCATACCCCCAAGTAATGATGACTGACTTGACATATGTTGCAAGGAAAAACCAAAGTTGGTTGCCCCCAAGCGTATAGTGTCAAATCAGTGTCAAGTCGAAAAGGTTCACAGAGGAACCAAAGTGTCATGAAAGTGACCAAAAGCTATGTACAAGCTAAAGCAAAGAATTGTCAAGACCAAGTATCGATAGATAGAGCATTTGAGTATAACTCCAACTGTAACGGATGTGAGAAATCTCAATAGAATGGCAATAGTAGGCAGATGCAGTGAGAACCACTGGTGACTGACGCGAGAGAGATGCTCAAGTGAAGATATCGTAGTACTTAGCTAGACATCAGTAGGAAGACGCACCAAGAACCACTGGTGATTGATGTTAGGGAAATTCTCAAGGAGAGAGACCTCAATATAAGCTAAGCAATAGTAGGAATACGTAGTAAGAACCACTGGTGACTATCGTGAAGTAGATCCCAAAAGGTAATAGGACATTGCCCCCTAGACTAGGAGGGTTGCCCTGAGAGTATGACCAGTTCAATCCATATAAGTTGGTGTCTTGATGGGTAATTGAAAGCATGCAGAAAATCAAATGCAAGTAGGAAAGTAGAAAAGCAGGAAAGAAAATGCATAAAGCCAAGTGGTGTTGCAATAGATATAGCAATGTGGAACAAGAGGTGCCTATTTACCAGGTTTTCACCTTGTTGGTAGAATTCTTTTTTTTGGCTACCATGACACTTGTTTGTCAGGTTTTCATCAATGGCACTTTTTATCTTTTTCTCTTTTTTTGTATTTTTCAATTTTTTAAATTTTTTTTTGTATTTTTGGAATATATGATTTTTTTTGGAGATACATCAAAGCGCCTATTGCTAGGTTTCCACTAAGATGATCATTTTTTTAGGAATTTTTTCAGATTTTTAGAAAATTTTCAAGACTTTAGTATATACAAGAGCATACTGAAGATGTCTCAGTTGTAGAACCGTTTCAGATGAAGAGCGTTGATGGGATCTTTGAGTTGTTCCCCTTCAATAGTAGAAATTTGATAGATACTAGACCCAAACATTGCAGTGACAATATATGGACCAAGCCAGTTCGGTTCAAATTTTCCTTTCTAGATCTGATGTTGTTGATTCTTAGGGTTCTCCCTCAGAACAAGGTCACCTGCTTGGAAATCCCTTGGTCTAACCTTCTTGTTATAGCTCTTGGACATCCTTTTCTGGTATGCTCTAAGGTTATCAAATGCCACTTGCCGACATTCATCAAGTAGTTCTAGCTCTTATAGTTGAGATATTCTGTTATCTTCATCAGTAATGAGGCCTTTCAGAGAGACTTGTAGAGAAGGAATCTCAACCTCAATTAGTAACACATCATCTACTCCATAAACTAAAGCATAGGGTGTAGCCCCTATTGGTGTTCTTATGCTTTTCCTGTATGCCCAGAGAGTTGGATTGATCTAGAGATGCCAATCTCATTCGGATTTGTGTACTGTGTGATGCAGGATTTTAAGGATTGTCTTGTTGGATGCTTCCACCTGTCCATTACCCTGAGGATAATAGATGGAAGACCAATGTTGAGTAATTTTGAACTTAGAGAATAACTCTATCAAATCCTTGTTTTTGAATTGCCCCCCATTATCAGTGATTATTGCTAAGGGTACACCATGCCTGTAGATGATGTAATTGAAAATGAACATAGCTACTAATTTTCCATTGGCAATGGTGAG
The DNA here is from genome assembly GCA_018584345.1 of Thuja plicata. Taxonomy (NCBI): domain Eukaryota; kingdom Viridiplantae; phylum Streptophyta; class Pinopsida; order Cupressales; family Cupressaceae; genus Thuja; species Thuja plicata. The sequence continues at coordinate 604,460 of MU227081.1, forward strand.
AGGGACTACCTCCACCCACTTGGTAAAATAGTCTGTAACTGTGATTATGAACTTATGTCCATTTGAGGATGAAGGGTAAATTTGACCCACCAAGTCAAAGGCCCATTGTTGAAATGGCTAGAAAGTAATGAAGGGAGTAAGCTCCTTGGCTAGAGAATGAATCAGATTACCATGTAGTTGACACTATTTGCAAGACTTAGCAAACTGTGTAGCTTCTTTTTCTAGATCTGGCCAATAGTAACCAGCTCTAATAAGTTTACAGGCCAATGTCAAGCCATTAGAGTGAGACCCATAGATTCCTTCATGCACCTCTACTAGTGTACATTTGGACTCATCGAGTTCTAAACACCTAAGGAGGGTACCATCTAGACTGCACCTATACAAGTCATTAGCTATGATGACAAACCATGAAGCACTAAGGATTAAGTGACGTTTCTCATTCTGAGTGTAAGTGTCTCAAACAATTTGGTCATGAAGGTAGGAAAAGATATGATGGTAGTGAGATGAGTGATGTCCAATGATAGAACAGATCATCTGAGAATCAGGGGAATCATAGGTTGGGTAGCGTAACATCTCCACTAGGAATTCATGTCGAAAATCATTTTCAGGCATTTGTAGCATGGAAGCAAGGGTAGCCATGGCATCTACTACTTTATTATCTACCCTTGGAACTTGTTGAAATGTGATGTGAGTAAAATAATTTTGAGGTCATCAACTAACCATTTATAAGGCACCAACTTGTCATCCTTTGTCTAATAGATATCATTTACTTGATTGATGACTAACTTTGAATCTCAAAGGACATTGAGTTCATCTACTTGCCACTCAAGGGTGATCTTCATACCATTGATTAAGGCTTCATACTCAAAAAAATTTTTTGTACAAGGAAACAACATCTTATATGCTTTTGGTAAAGAGTGACTTTGAGGTGTAATGAATAGTATCCCAGCACCTGACCCCTATTGGGTAAATGAACCATCAAAAAACATAGTCCATGATCGATGTGTGAGAAGTAATATGGAATCATCTAGGAATTCAATGTGAAATGGTTGATGATCTACTAGAGGTGCTTCTACCAGTTGGTCTACAATTGCCTATCCCTTAATGGCCTTCATTTCTACATTTTCAATATCAAATTCATTGAGGAGCATGACCCATTTAGCTAGTCTACTTGTGAGGGTAGCTTTACTGAGAAAATATTTCAGAGGATCAATTTTAGCAATTAGACGTGTAGTATGAGCCAACATATAGTGCCACAATTTTTGTGAAGAAAATACCACTGCAAGGAAAGCCTTCTCTATAGCAGAATATTTTGTTTCATATGAGACCAGAGTTATACTAATGTAATAGATAGCCCTTTCTTTGTTGTGTTGATCTTCTTGAGCCAATAGGATACCTAATGATGTATCTGTAGCAGAGATGTAAAGTATAAGTGGCTTCCCATGAATAGGAGGCATCAAGATTGGTGGGTTCACAAGGTACTCTTTGATTTGTGTGAACCCTTCATCACATTCTTTGTTCCATTGGTAAGTCACACCCTTGTGTAAAGTCTTGGTGAATGGTTGTGACTTGTACACCATTTGTGAGATAAAATGTCAGATAGACTGCAGTTGGCCTTGAAGTCCTCTCATTTGTCTAATATTCTTTGGTGGTGGCATTTCCATGATAGCTTGTACTTTTGTAGGATCCACTTCGATGCCTTTGGCAAAGATGATATAGCCAACCAATTTTCCAGATGTGATACCGAATGCACATTTCTTAGGATTGAGCCTCAGACTAAACAGTTCCATATGATCTAGTATAGGACCTAGATCTGTAAGATGTTTATTTCGATGCATGCTCTTAGCTAAAGTGTCATCAACATAATCCTCCATTGTTTTATGCATCATGTCATGAAATATGGTGGTGACAGCTCTTTGATATGTAGCACCGGAATTTTTGAGTCCAAAGGGCATGACATTCCAACAGAAAGTGCCCCATGCACATGTGAAAGCAGTTTTCTCTTGGTCCTCTAGAGCAATTTTTATTTGATTGTAGCCAAAGAAACCATCCATTAGTGAATACATTTCATACCCTGCTGTCATATCTACAATCATATCAATATTGGGCAATGGAAAGTCATCCTTAGGACATGCCAGATTCAAGTCTCTGAAGTCTGTGCAGACTCGGATAGATTTATCATGTTTTGATACTGGAACAATGTTAGAGATCCATTCAGCTTTGACAAGTAGAGCCACATGTGGATGCATTTTTTGAAGCTTTTGTTTAATAGGCTTGACACCTGGTGTAATAGAAAAATTGATGCAGGGGCATCCGGCAAGTGGAAATATTTCAAAGTTTTTCGTCTATGCATGGTTAAATTATATTGTAACATGGCTCCTAAGCCAGTTTTAATAGTTTTGGGTTATTTCTTAGTAGTTTGAGTATCTTAGATATAATACATGGTTTATGTAATCATGCAACTCCACGATCCTTTACTAGTGGTTTAAAGAGATAGGATTTGAACTTACTCTAGTCGGTCATCCAAAACCGTTAGAGAAGTTTAGTGGTTTTAGAGTTGGTTATGGGAGTTATCAGTTTTTCAAAATCTTTTTATATTTACCATGTAAAACCGAGAATGGGATATAGGGGGAAGTAGAGAGTAGCGTAGCATAGAGTGTTATGAGATGGAGAACCAGTGAGGGAAAATGTATCAATTATAATGAAAGATGATTCAAGTTTTCCATTCATTCTTGGTTCTTCAGATTTCTTATTCGTGATTCTCTGTTCTTAATCTCCTATGGATTATGTTGATGGAAGATGGCTTAAGCAATGCTACAGTATTAGATGTATTCAAAATCTTAATCATCTAATGGTGTCGATTTCAAAGTTCTCTGATTTATTTGATATTTGAATCAGGTTTCATATGATTTATTGTATTGAAGGATCGTATTGAAGTGAGTTTTAGAATATTAATGTTTGTTGAGTATCAGGTTTGAGAACCGATTTGATAGCTATCAGTTTTGATTATGTCAGTTGATTCATATATTGGTATTGAGTTTTATTGAAGTGTAATGAATTGTTGAAGTGTTCACTGTTTGGTAACCGATATTGAAGAATCAGTTTTAATTGATTTTTTATTTTTCAAGAACCGTTACATGATGTTGTTGTTGGTGTCGAAATTTGATAGCAACACATTGATGGATTATTCCTGCCACCGGATGGCAAAAAGGAGTGCGATGACAGTCATGTTTGGAGGAAACCCATGAGTATGGTGTTTGCAGAGATTAATAAAGGATATTAGAGAACTACCTATTTTGTATTCCGTATTGATGAAATGATAAAAGGTGGTGAACTGTGAGCACTGTGTTTATCATGAGAGTAGATTCAAAAGTTATCAGTAATCTTTTGTATTCGGCATCAAGAGATGCTAGAAGGTGGCGACAATAATGTATGCATGCGTAAGGATCTGATTTGGGCTCATTTACCTTACTGTTGTGCTCTCTGCATCAAGTGGTGTCAGAGCACACTAGTAGATCCTTAAAGGGATAGAGGAACACTTTTCTAAAGGAAGTTGGACTATTGTTTGTGAAAATGCCTCCAAAGAATGCAAGTACTGCCAGGGAGATCCAGGAGTTGAAAGAGA
>MU227081.1:614076-627717 GCA_018584345.1 Thuja plicata
ATCATATAGAATAATTTCATATTGCAATAAGATAGTTTCAATTTCTAGACTAAATTGCATTGAAATCATGTCTTAGCTTAATCTCTCATATTTCATTTCTTAGCATAATCTTGCATTGCATTACATTTATCATGATAAATACTTCGTTCTTAGATTGGTCCATGGTTGTGAGACTCTCATCCTGAGAGAAATTTCAAAACCCCATCTAGATAGAAGGCAATAGGTCAAATCACACAGACAGATAAGATGAATAATCTCATATTCAGTCTTGTTTGTACCTGGTGAAGAAGGACTATGTTGAAGTGTGTGGTTGATTAACAAGGCCAAAATTAACACATACATTTCTAGCGCCTACCGAGGGGCAAGTATATTTCTATCTGGTCTCATTCCATTTCATATTTTCACTTTTCTGCATTTTGTCTGTATTTCCGTACAGGTTCTATTTTAATTTCGTGCAAAATTTCTCTTCGTTTCGCGCGAAATTTCTAGTTCTTCGCGTGACTTAGAAAAGTTCTTCGCGTGATCTAGCATCCTTTATCACACAAAATTGCAGTCTAGAGTTTCAATTTGATATTTTATTGCCTCATTTTTCTAACCACCTTTTATTTTCTGACTTCTGTGATTCTTTGATTTTATCTTTTGAAACAGCATAACAGTGGTTTGTAGGACGCTGAGACAAAGAAAATCCATCATAAACTTGTAACATGTTTATTGCAGGACCCTGATATGAAGAAAGGCATTACAAACTACTAATGGGTTTCATTACAGGACGTTTATCAAAGACCTTGCTTGTTTTCACAATTTCCTTTATCTGTTTTCAGTAGTTAAAACACACTTCGGTTGGTGCTTAAAGTGAATCATTGTCTTGCATGATTGAAGTGTTTTTTAGATTGTAATTCTAAGAACTACATGAATGTATCCTTTCCCCTCACCTTTATGGATCTTGGGTGTAAGAGAAATTAATGTGATTCTTCTAGAGTGGCTACCTCCCAAGAGCTTTAGCAGAGCCAGTGAGAGTGGATGCCCAACCGGTAACAGGCTAAAGCCAAGCCCTTCCAAACCAGTATACAAAAAATTCTATTGTGATTAGTGTCACAATAGATAGGTGTGAATTTTTTGTGGCAACCAAAATCTCCTCCAGTACCCTAGTGGTGCGTTAAAGTCTTGACATTGTTAAGGTGAAAGCCTTTCTTTGAACGGATTGGGAGAGCCCCCTTTATTGAGAAAATGACTTGATCACAACCACCTGAATGGATGACCTTACTACAAACTATTGTTCTAGTTTCCAAAAACCCTCTATCTATTGGCGCGAAAGGTTAGAGACCGACTAAGACACCCCACATTTTTACAGCTTTTAGTAGAGATAACAGCCCTTTGGGAAATAATTCCTTTGGGGTTCGAAGCTTGGTATGCTTGAGAAGTGAGTGCATATGTAAGGAGGAGCCCGTGCTTCCAAGCTTCTAAGTTATCTGCTAAGAGTAAGCATAGCTGAACTTTGGTTCAAGTGGGGATTCAACAGATATTGTCTTGGCTATCCTAGGATTGTAATGTGCTTGTTCTGGTACTACAAACATTATGTTTAATGTGTTTTGCGTGGGTGTATCACTCGAACAATCGAAACTATCACCAAAACACACAAACTGTCAATCTTGAACATGTCCAAAACAATCTGTAAATTGATCTATCTGTCAGAAAATAGCATGATTTCATCTTGGAAAATGCAAACTAGTCTTAATAGTCTAATTCTGTAAATGTACTTTTTTCAACATTTGCATAGTTTCACGCGAAGTTTCCAAAACTTCATATGATTTGGTGAAAATCTTCGCGCGATACAGAATTATCTATCGTGCGACATTTGGCAATAGTGCCACTTTCTGTCAGTCATTTTTTTTTTCTCTGGTGTTTTTTTCGTGTGAATCAAGCATTTCTTCACACGGCCTGGTGAGAATCATCGCGCGAAATTATAGCCTTTTGTCTAAAATAACGAGCTAAAATTTGCCAATCAGTTATTCTTCTATCAAATCTGGTCTCTGATATGGGTCTATTTTTTTTACACCTATCTTCACACAGTCTGAAACTTAGTTTCTTGGGTTGAGAGCTACATGATTCTTACTTAAACTGGTCTTGTCTCATGTCCTTTTGATCTCTTTCATCTATGTCATCATGCCTTGTGTCGCAATAGTCATCTCTTGGCTTGTTTTAGCCTCATCTTAGATGATTTGCACCAAGGATACTTCACCTTTTGGCACGTTCATGAAATCTTTGAGACAGTTTCAAGTTTGATCCTAGTTCACTTTCCTTATTTAAAACTTTGTCTATGACTGTCACAACTCGAAGTGGCAAAACATTTCCTTCAATCAATCCATACGAATCTGTACTTTCCACACCATTATTGGCTACATCTAGTGAGGAATCATCCCGATCTCCTTCCCCGGTACGATGACCTTCCAATAAACGGTCATTTCCTATGGATCTCAGTAGGGTTTGAAATCTTTTATTCCAAGAAGACTCAAATTCAGAGAACACTCAATCTTTTCATATCAAACCTTTACACCTTGAATCCTTGCATTCTAGCAAGATGACAGATCATAACCAATCAGGTGATGAGGTTACTGGAACTGCCCTCTTTAAAACTTGGGGTAAGTCCCATTCTGAAGACCCCCCTAATGATGTAGAAGTTGAAATGGCTCCGCACACAGGCAGCTCCGCTTCTAGAGAGGCAGCTCCGCACATAGACGGCTCCGCTTGCACATAGGCGGCTCTTACAGAAGGGGAGTTTCCTCTTTTAGTTTAGCTTTCTAAATTGTTTAACTTGCATTTTTGGTCATCTTAGGGTTAATTCCTTAGTGCATATCCTCATTAGAATCATTCTTAGGCATTTTCAAGTATATTAGGTCTTAAATCTTGCTAGTTCTAGTGGTTATTCTCTTTCTGTCTCAGATAGGTGTCTCTGTTTGTACAAAGGCGGCTCTAACAGAAAGAGTTTTTCTTGCATATAAAATCATATTTTAGGGTTTGTCTACACTTTTAGGAACTTTTAAAATAGTTGCATGCTGTACTTTCATAAAAAAATATCATTTTAGAAGCTTTAACTCACTTGGGTCTTAGTTTTTTACAAAGTTTAGGGTCTTTTCTACCTTCTGTCCCAGACAGGCGGCTTTGCCTATACACAGGCGGCTCTGCCTGTACATAGGTGTCTCTGCACATAGGTGTCTCTGCCTGTAGACAAGCGGCTCTGCTTAATTTTTCTTATTTTCATCATATCTTACATGCTGAGTTTTGCTAATCTAGTTTTCTTGTAGAATTTTGATGTTCTCTGTCTTCTAACAGTGGTTTTGTAGAACGATTGACCAAGATTAAAGAGTTTTTAAAACTACTAATCTATTGTCTTGTAGGACGCTTGTGGAAGACTTGAGCATTGAAACTACTAATCGATCTATTTTGCAGGTTACCTTGGAGATACAATAAAACTTTGTGTCTTTGATTTATTGTTTCTCATTTTTTCTACTGATTGCATCATAGGAAAAATGAAACATATCAAGTATGAAGAGCATGGTAAAAAATTTTAAAGTGCAGATCATGGCTTTGAGATCCTTCCAGAAAGACCAAAAAATCCTTCAAACCCTCATTATTCATGGAGGTTTGTACCATGGGAGTGCAGCCAGCAACAAATGAATCACAAGATAAACCCTAGGTCATGGCGACTCTTTCCCAGGCTTTCTTTGTTTAAATTCTGTGTTTTACTGCGCAAAGGAGGTCAAAATCCCTTTTTAAATTATGTCTTAGTCTAATCTCTCTATCGTGTCAGTATTTCTGAAATGTTTTTAAGTTGCACGAGTGCACGACGAGCTGTAATGAAAGTCATCACGCAATCGCGATCTGTTTATGAGTAGTTCTGTTCTGTCCGCGAGTTGGCGATGAGCTATTTTGAATGGTCATCGCGTAGTCACAATCTAACTATGTCTAGTTATGTCTTATGCGCAACTGAGTGGGTTCAATGATCTAAAGCGTGTATCACGCAGTCGCGATGTCTTTTGCAATTCAAGTTTCAAGTCCGCGAGTCCGCGATGAGTTAAATCATGTACATCGCACAGTTGCTATTATGTCACGCTATCTATCTCATGCTCTGTGACTGAGCGAGTATTTTCTGTAATTGAAGCAGTCGCGCACCCGCTCACTATTTTATGTCAATGTTTTAAGTCCCGCGACTGCGTGACGAGGTCAAGTCATAGTGGTCACCCAGTCGCTTATGTTTTAACCCGTTTGTCTTTTGCAGTGTGAGTGCGCGACGAGGGCACAAGTACTGATATCAGACCTCATCGCTCAATCACCAGTAAAAAAGGAAAAAGAGAGATCAGCTCGCGAGTATGTGACTGAAAAAGGAGGAGACTCGTCGCTCACTCGCCAATCAACTTAGGTAAAAGAAAAAGAACCCGCGAGGATGCGACAAGCAAAAAAAGTAAGGACATCGCTCACTCGCCGATCAATGAAGATAAAGGGAAAACAGTTCGCGAGTGAGCGACTGAAGAAGGAGGAGGTATCATTGCATGCTCGCAGTCAAGGGTAAGGTAAAGTTTTCACACTCACAAGTTTGCGACCGAGTAGAAAATGGATGTCGTCGCTCACTCACGCACAAGATGGAAATAGAGTAAAAAGTGGAGCGAGTGTGCGACCGAACAGAATGTGCAATGAAGAAAAGGGATGTCGCTCAGTCACTCAGAATCCAAAGGTCAGTTAAAACAGCCAGTGACTGTGTGATGAAGGAATAGATGAAAGGTAAAATGCATTGTCGTTCAGTCGCCGAGACTTAGGTAATATCAGAAAACAGCTCGCGAGCTTGCGACTGAGGAAAGAAAAGACAACATCGCTCACTCGCGCAGAGGATAAAAGCAGAGCATAGAAGCTGAGCGAGTAGGCGACAGGCGGGAAATGAGGATTAAATAAAACTCATCACTCACTTGCAGAGGCAAGGATAAGACAGTCAAGAGATGGAAAAGTGATTTTCAGAGCGAATGAGAGGGTGCTACTTGCCGATTTCTGCTGTTTTCTAGGTAATGTATGCATTAATCTGGAATTTTCACAGAGTTTTGAGTGTGCACAAGATTAATTATAATAGGGAGTTTTATATGTTTAATTGCAAATCCATGTTTTATTCCTGAAGGTTTTTAAAAACAAAGGCAATGATAGTCAGATTTTTTCAGAGACAGAAAAATATCAGATTGCTCTCAGACACTGGAAAGATCAGATTTTTAAAAAGATCAGAAGATGCATTTTTGGGGCTGCAGAAGAGTTATTGCAATTCAAAGACTTGTGTGAATCTTCTAGAGGGATAAGACTGCTTCTGTGAGGGAGCATTTATGTTGATATTTCTTGGGTATGAGTTTTGGGTCATCAAATTGTATTTTTGTAGACTTTTAAAGGGTTAAACAGTGGCTGGACAGGCCAAATCTGATCTAGAAGTTATTGCTTTCAGAATGCAGTTGGCTTTGAAAATACATAAATATGAGTTGAAGGACTCATTTGTAACAAGTTCTAATTATGTAGGAAGGCATGCTTTGTGACATTTTTCTGTGTCCTTGGTGTATTTTGTGCATGCATCTGCAACTCATTTTTGAGAAATAATATGCAGAGTTTGAATTTTTGGAACCAATTTATTGAATTGTGTCAGCCTTGTCTCTTTTCTTCTTGTTTGTATGCATTGTAGATGGTTGATGGGTCAATTGTGAATGATTTTATTTCCTTTTAATCATGTCCCATTTGTAGCACCTACTTGCAGAAGAGTATGTTTGCTTGCAGGTTGTAACTAGTGTCTTGCATTTTGAGCTATTAACTGTGAAGTCTTTCCTCTTAACAGGTTTAATCATGACCTTGTTATGAAATATTAATGCACGCCTATACAAGAGATTTGTGTTTCACCTCCAATTCAGTTAGTTGACCCAGGGCTTATCCTGTGTGTGTTATGTTTTCATGTCAAATTTGGTGGATCACCTTAGTTTAGGTTTCATTTTAGCTATTTACGTTTTCATGCAATCCTTCTACCCCTTTTCCCTATCAGTTTTCAGTCTTTCAAAAAGCAAACAGGTGATCATCATATAGGAACCGGCCTAGAACCCAGAGATTCACTCCATTTTTGGGAAACCCACAGCCCAGGAGTGTTTCCATGTTTCTCCAAAAGGCTAGATTCTGGTTATCTAGCAGGGTGCAATTTTGAGAGACAACAGTTTTTGGCACGCCCGGTGGGACTCAAGAGCTGTTTCTAAGCTCTTCTGAGAAGACATTCTGCTGCTGTTTGGTGTGGATAGCAGTAATTTCTGCCTTTGGAGGCAAGAAAAAAGCACATTTGGCGACTCTGAGGTCATTTTCTACTGGTTTCAAGCAGATTCAGTGCTGGTTTATTTTTTTTCAAAGTATTTTATATTCAATTTTCCAGCTTACTACATGCATAGAAAATGTCAAGTTATTTTAGACAGCTACAATACTCACCCTCATGTCATGAAAATAATCCTCAATTGACCAATCTTTGGCCATATGAAAATCATCCTAAACCTGTCTTTACTCCAAGCTATCATACATTAGGAGGTTATGAATACATCTAACATGCCCCAAATCAATATGCCCTTACACATGCTTATGAGCAGGCTCTCCAACAAGAGGGATCATGGGCATACAAGAAACAATAAGAAAGCCTAGAGCAGTAGGCTCATTTTACTTGTCACGCACCCACCCCTGCCCAATTTCCTACTCAACCTGAGAAGTTCCAAGTCCAGCAAGTATTTCAAGACTATAGAAATAATCAACAACACCTAGGAGGTCTAGTGCTAGATTTAGCCAAGCAGTTGGCTGATTCTAGTCCAAGGACAGGAGGTTGGTCTTCAACAGGAGGAGTTGGCTCACCAAGCTTATCTCCAACAGTAGTAGATAGATGCTAAAATGTATGAGTGAGAGTTATTTGCCCAAAAAGTTGCAGAAAAAGAAGAATAGATGAGGCAATTAATTGCAAGACATCAAGATCTAGAGGCTCATGAAGCTTCTCATACCCCAAATCAATCTGCAATAGAGGCCAAGCTGCAATGGCAACCTCAATGGACTCGGCAGCCTGACTATCAGATGCCAAATCTTACCAAAGATACCCCTTGTGCACCAGTCCAAGGTCAGGAGGTTGAAGGTAAGATTCACGTTGCTGTTTTAAATTCAATTGAACAGGAGGCAGAGATTCAAGAGTATGAGCAGCAAAGGAAAATATTTGAAGAAGATCTTGATCGCCAAATTGCTGCAAAGACAGAGGAGCTAAGATTACAAGCTGCTGAACAAAGGGGTCATGAGTTCATAATTCCAAGTTGGAAGACTCCCCTACATCAAAAGCCTGTAAATGAAGAGCCTTCCAAGCTTTCATTCCCAAGATTTGCTGATATTCTTCTAACACAGCCTATTATAGAGCATTCGTAGTCTTGTTGTGATCAACAATAGAACAAGGATTATCAGAGAAGGATAGTTGCAAATGAACAACAAATAAGTGAATATGATCAGTTGAGGCAGCCAGTTCAAGATATAGCAGAGAAGGCTGGTGCAGAGGAAGAGTCTATGTTTTTTTTTGATGAGCTCCCTGATTTTGTTGAGCAAGAAGAAGAGGATATGGTCATTACCACATTGGAAACAAGTTTGCAGCAGCAAGAGGATGTGATCATCATGATGACTTGCTGATCCATGAGGCTACAATTATAGAAGAGGCTGCCCAAGATGAGGAAGTAAATGAAAACCTTGAAGAGGATTATTTTTCCAACATCATAGAAGGTTTTTGTGAAAATTTAGGTGAGGAATTATTGTTTCCTATGGTAGAGGATTGTGAGCAGCAGCAACCAAGTGTTGAGGCAACCATGTTTCTTTTTGAAACACAAGAGCCAGGTATTTCCACCCAACAAAGTGATGAAATCAAGGTGTATTTTCTCCTTACAAGTGAGACGATTGAAGAAGTTGATCTCAATCAGCAAAAAAGAGTAGAGGAAACAACTCATCAGAATGGAGCCAGCCAAAGCAACTCTATTTTTTCTCTCTCAAGAGGATGCCCTCTCTGGTATTTATCTAAGGTGGAAGGTATCCGAGACTCATTATTCATGGTGACACTCAAACATGATGTTTCGGTTGGAGATGCAATCAAAAGGGATCGTGTTCAATTGATCAATACACTCTCAAGCAGTAGTGTGCATGCACACCAAGAAGAGGTGAGTGAAGTGGCCTATCATTTCCAGGAGGAGTTACAATTGTTTGTTGATGTTATATCCAGCATGTCTCTTTCCCTATTTGCTTATGAACATGTCAATAATTGCAAATTGAAGAGGAAAGGGAGTTACTTCAGCCAACTAGTAAATGGTTTTGTTTAGCAGGGTTTGCAGATTGGCTGGGGTGGGTTAGTTTTTTTTTTTTTTCAGTTTTCCCTAAGTGTTGTTTATGCACAGTTTTCCTAGGTTTTCCTAGTGTTTCCCTGCTTTCTATAAAGGTTTCCAAGTTTTTAGAAGAGCTGTAGAAAACAAAAAACAATCACTCAAGCAAAGAGAGAAATTTGGAATTTGTTAAGACTCTGTGCCCATTGGACTGGATAAGGCTACTAGTTTTTATGTCTAGCAGGCAAACATTGAGCAGAAATCGCCAAAGATGTTTCTCATTTTTTCTACTGATTGCATCATAGGAAAAATGAAACATATCAGGTATGAAGAGCATGGTAAAAAATTTCAAAGTGCAGATCATGGCTTCGAGATCCTTCCAGAAAGACCAGAAAATCCTTCAAACCCTCATTATTCATGGCGGTTTGTACCATGGGAGCGCAACCAGCAACAAATGAATCACAAGATAAACCCTAGGTCATGGCGACTCTTTCCCAGGCTTTCTTTGTTTAAATTCTATGTTTTACCACGCAAAGGAGGTTAAAATCCCTTTTTAAGTTATGTCTTAGTCTAATCGCTCTGTCGCGTTGGTATTTCTGAAATGTTTTTAAGTTACGTGAGTGCGCGACGAGCTATAATGAAAGTCATCGCGCAATCATGATCTGTTTATGAGTAGTTCTATTCTGTCCGCGAGTTGGCGATGAGCTATTTTGAATGGTCATCGCGCAGTCGCGATCTAACTATGTCTAGTTATGTCTTATGCGCGACTGAGTGGGTTCAACGATCTAAAGCGTGTATCGCACAGTCGCGATGTCTTTTGCAAGTCAAGTTTCAAGTCCATGAGTCAGTGACGAGTTAAATCATGTACATCGCACAGTCATTGTTATGTCACGTTGTCTATCTCATGCTCTGCGACTGAGCGAGTATTGTCTGTAATTGAAGCAGTCGCGCACCCGCTCACTATTTTATGTCAATGTTTTAAGTCCCGCGACTGCGTGACGAGGTCAAGTCATAGTGGTCACCCAGTCGCTTATGTTTTAACCCGTTTGTCTTTTGCAGTGCGAGTGTGCGACGAGGGCACAAGTACTGATATCAGACCTCATCGCTCAGTCGCCAGTAAAAAAGGAAAAAGAGAGATCAGCTCGCGAGTATGCGACTGAAAAAGGAGGAGACTCGTCACTCACTCGCTGATCAACTTAGGTAAAAGAAAAAGAACCCGTGAGGATGCGACAAGCAAAAAAAGTAAGGACATCGCTCACTCGCCGATCAATGAAGATAAAGGGAAAATAGCTCGCGAGTGAGCGACTGAAGAAGGAGGAGGTATCGTCGCACACTCGCAATCAAGGGTAAGGTAAAGTTTTCAGGCTCGCGAGTTTGTGACCGAGTAGAAAATGGATGTTGTCGCTCACTCGCACATAAGATGGAAATAGAGTAAAAGGTGGAGTGAGTGTGTGACTGAATAGAATATGCAATGAAGAAAAGGGATGTCGCTCAGTCGTTCAGAATCCAAAGATCAGTTAAAATAGCCAGCAACTGTGTGATGAAGGAATAGATGAAGGGTAAAATGCATTGGCGCTCAGTCGCTGAGACTCAGGTAATATCAGAAAATAGCTCGTGAGCTTGCGACTGAGGAAAGAAAAGACAGCATCGCTCACTCGCGCAGAGGATAAAAGAAGAGCATAGAAGCTGAGTGAGTAGGCGATAGGTGGGAAATGAGGATTAAACAAAACTCATCGCTCACTCACAGAGGCAAGGATAAGACAATCAAGAGATGGAAAAGTGATTTTCAGAGCGAATGAGAGGGTGCTACTTGCCAATTTCTGCTATTTTCTGGGTAATTTATGCATTAATCTGGGATTTTCACATAGTTTTGAGTGTGTACAAGATTAATTATAATAGGGAGTTTTATATGTTTAATTACAAATCCATGTTTTATTCCCGAAGGTTTTTAAAAACAAAGGCAATGATAGACAGATTTTTTCAGAGACAGAAAAATATTAGATTGCTCTCAGACGCTGGAAAGATCAGATTGTAAAAAAGATCAGAAGATGCATTTTTGGGGCTGCAGAAAAGTTATTGCAATTCAGAGACTTTTGTGACTCTTCTAGAGGGATAAGACTGCTTCTGTGAGGGAGCATTTATGTTGATATTTCTTGGGTATGACTTTTGGGTCATCAAGTTGTATTTTTGTAGACTTTTGAAGGGTTAAATAGTGGCTAGACAGGCCAAATCCGATCCAGATGTTATTGCTTTTAGAATGCAATTGGCTTTGAAAATGCATAAATATGAGTTGAAGGACTCATTTGTAATGAGTTTTGATTATGCAGGAAGGCATGCTTTGTGACATTTTTCTGTGTCCTTGGTGTATTTTGTGCATGCATTTGCAACTCATTGTGAGAAATAATATGTAGAGTTTGAATTCTTGGAACCAATTTATTGAATTGTGTCAGCCTTGTCTCTTTTCTTCTTGTTTGTATGCGTTGTAGATGGTTGATGGGTCAATTGTGAATGATTTTATTTCCTTTTAATCATGTCCCATTTGTAGCACCTACTTGCAGAAGAGTATGTTTTCTTGTAGGTTGTAACTAGTGTCTTGCATTTTGAGCTGTTAACTGTGAAGTATTTCCTCTTAACATGTTTAATCATGACCTTGTTATGAAATATTAATGCATGCCTATACAAGAGATTTGTGTTTTACCTCCAATACAATTAGTTGACCCAGGGCTTATCCTGTGTGTGTTATGTTTTCATGTCAAATTTGGTGGATCACCTTAGTTTAGGTTTCATTTCAGCTATTTACGTTTTCATGCAATCCTTCTACCCCTTTTCCCTATCAGTTTTCAGTCTTTCAAAAAGAAAATAGGTGATCATCATATAGGAACCGGCCTAGAACCTAGAGATTCACTCTGTTTTTGCGAAACCCACAGCCCAGGAGTGTTTCCATGTTTCTCCAAAAGGCTAGATTCTGGTTATCTAGCAGGGTGCAATTTTGAGAGACAACATTTATTGCACATAGTTTAATTAAGAGGCTTGTGTGTTTGTGGAAAATGGTGGTAGGGATATGCTCTCACCCTTCTTAGGGTGATCAAAATACCAAACCCACCAAATTCCCCCTAGTTAGAAGAAGCCCAAGGAACTAATCAAGTGACTTATGTGTTTGAAGGATCACAAGTAGTAGGGATATGCTCTCATCCTTTTAGGGTGATCAAAATACCAGACCTACTTGTGTCTCCTTTTTTGCTTTCATTAGGATATTGTACCCTTTTAGAGTGGCTACCTCCCGAGAGCTTTAGCATAGCCGGTGAGAGGGATTGCCCAAGTGGGGAACAAGGCGGACCTAGCCTATTCCAACCCACTATAGTCAAATGCTCTTGAGACCAATCTCTCAAGTGACGTGGCTATTTTTTCAATTCATTCTCATGCTTGATATTGTAGGGTTGCAAAGCCTAATCCTATGTGTGGGACTACATTATCAGGTACTCGTAGGGCTATAGGTCTTAATCTCGCTTGCAGGACTACGGGAGGTAGTTGCGAATGGAATTTTACTAGACACTTTTTAGACAGAGGCCTACCCGATTCACCTCTGAGGTATCATAATCTTTGTGCAAGGACCGATCCAAGTGGATTACCTGGATCACCTGAAGATTTTACTCACCATTTGTATTTCCAAGGGTGTTCTAAAACATGAATGCGGCATGAGGGAGCCTATGAAATTCGAGCATTGAGTCTCTTTTCAAAACCTGCAACATGTATAGTCCTGGAAAAAGCCAACATCACTTTGTGTGAGGCGAAGGAATATCTAGTGTGGGCAAAGATTTTGATATCAAGCCATTCCTTAGGTAGCATGTTCCCAAAGTGTCTTTGAATGTGTTGAGACTAGTGGAAATATTGGGCTTGAAAAAGCTATCAAAACATACACATTGTGCTACAATTTTCATACCATTTCAGACTTCACAAGTGTTTGTATCCGCAAGGTTGCTTTGTCCCTTGTTGGATTGTTTGAAGACAATTGCTTGGTCACATCATATTTTACTTTGATTTATTCTTGAATTGTTCTTTCCCATAGATAATTTGACTGCAACATCCTTCAAAATCATTAGTCAAACTAAGTCAAACTCATTCCTCAGGGTTTCAGATTAAAAACTTCAAGTTTGTGTCCAAACTCCTACACAGGCGGCTCCATCTGTACATAGGAGGCTCCACACACAGGCAACTTTTCTTTTACATAGGTGGCTCCACACACAGGCAGCTCTTCCTGTACATAGGTGGCTCTGCACACAGGCAACCTCACTCTCAGACAGGCGTCTCTGCCTGAAATCAATAAATTTTGAGATTTTGCAAGGATTTTTAGTTCCATTCTCCTATAAGTTCTCAGAGGATTCTTCTTAAGTCAATCACTTTCTTGTTCAACCACCATTTCCTTCCATCCTCCTAGTCTCTCATCCTTTCATTTCATTTTCTTCCTAATCTTGGTAACTTGGAGCACCATCATCTACATTGGACTTTATCAATCATTATCTTTCATACCTCCATCAGATTTCTATCTCAAATCTAAGGTAGGAAGATTTATCAAAGTGTTAGAAGGATCCTTATCATTAGCAAACCAATTAATCTTTCCACTTGAGAACATCAGTCTGTCTTGAGTGGTTTATCCAATCCTATCTTTCTCAAGATCATAAGTCTATCTTTGAGTAGGAAAAATCATCATCATTAATCCTTATTGTTTGCATTTCCTTTGGATCCTATTTCACTAAGGTTTGTCTTAAACCTTCATCATTAATCCTTATCAATCTAATCTTGAGACTTTGTCTCTTTATCCAATCAATCAAACACATCCAATCAATCAATCAATCAATCAATCGATTAATCATTTTATCAATCAATCAATCAATCCTAATCGATCATAAGTCCAATTTGCTCCTAGTTTCTTCATCAAATCAAACAAATTGATCCAAATCTTGATCAAAATAAAATTGAATACAATCATCATCAAATCAAAACAGCCTTTCAAGACCTATCCTCATATCAAAATATCCAAAAACATTGCTCCTAGTCCAAGATCATTTCCTCACCACTTTCTTCTTTCCAAACATCTCTCATTTTCCTTCCAAATTCATCCATCACCTTCAATCCTCATCTTCATCTACCTCATATTCTAATCCAATTTTAAATCCTCTCATTCATTCATCATGAATATGGATTGGTTTCATGAAATGGTTGAGGAAATTTGAATGTCAAACCCTAATCCTCCAACCATACCTCA
>MU227082.1:0-11399 GCA_018584345.1 Thuja plicata
ATAGAAGATTAAGATCAAATCTAGGTATCAAATGTGTTTTCAAAATACTTAGATATTGTGTATTTATGTACATACATGTTAAATCCTTGTGATAATCATTTCCTTTGTTTGTATGTAACTTATCCTAATTTGTTTTGTTAGCATGTAGTGATTACTCTCTTTGGGTGTTTTGCAACAATAGGTTCAAGGACAATAGAAAGTGCAACATGAAGTGATCAACTATTTTGTTTTTTTTAATACATGCCCCGTGTTGGTCGAAACTATTTTGTTTTTTTTAATACATGGCCCGTGTTGGTCGAAATTTTGACCAACACGGGGCATGTATTAAAAAAAACAAAATTTTCCCTTCTACATGCGACCAACTTAAAGATTTTTGTTTTATGGTTGAAATGTTTGGTCACAATTTAAGGTCAAATGTGCTAGTGGGTTGAACAAAGTACAACATGTCCTAATAAATGAACAAGCATGGGTGGACATCATCATAGGGAGGTACAAGGATAGAGTATTGTATGATGTTTTTTCAATGGATGCCTACCACCTCCTATTGGGAACACCGTGGAAATTTGATAGAAAAGTTGTGCATGATGGAGCCAAGAATGCCTACCCTTTCAAGAAAGATGGAGTAACATTTAAACTCTAGTCTCTGCTGGAGGAAGGAGAAGTGAAATCTATAGGGCCTAGTGTTCTTTTGGTAAGTGAGAAAGATTTCTTAGAAGCTCTAGAAGAAGGAGATGGAGTAGGATATGCACAATGTTGGAAGCCAAAGGAAGAAAATATAGAGAAGATAGTAAAGAAGAAAGAGATCCCTATGGAAGTGAAAGAATTGTTGAAGGAGTACAAGGACATTTTAAGTGATGGGAAACCAGATACCCTACCCCTTAAGAGAGCCATTAGCCATCAAATAGAATTTATCTCAAGAGCCACCCTTCCTAATAAAGTTGCCTATAAAATGAATCCTCAACAAAAGGAAGAGATTGCCAAGCAAATACAAGAAATCTTATACCAAGGAATTGTTAGGAAAAGTATAAGCCCATGTGCTGTTCCTATTGTCCTAGAACCCAAAAAGGGAGGTAATTGGAGGTTGTGCATTGATTCTAGATCCATTAATAGAATCACCATTAGGTATAGATTCCCTATCCCAAGGATAGAAGACCTAATGGACTGCATAGGGGATGCCAATTACTTTACTAAGATTAACCTAAAAAGTGGATACCACCAAATAAGGGTCCAGGAAGGAGATGAATGGAAGACTGCCTTCAAAACCATAGAAGGTTTGTATGAGTGGCTTGTAATTCCCTTTGGGATATCCAATGCCCCATAAACATTCACAAGGCTTATGGATGAGGTGTTAAAGGATTACATTGGTAAGTTTGTAGTTATCTATCTTTATGACATATTAATCTTTAGAAAGTCTATAGAATAACATCTTAAGCATCTGCAAAAAGGTGCATGAAGAGAAGCTAATGATAAATCTGGATATAAGTGTGTGTTCTTGAAATAGGAACTAGTGTATCTTGGTTTTTTTTGTCTCATGGGAAACTCAAGATGCATCTAAGCAAGGTAGAAGATGTCTTCAACTAGCTTACCCCCAAGACTGCCACAGAGGTGAGAAAATTTCATGGCTTAGCACAATACTATAGAAAATTCATTAAATAGTTTAGTTTTATTTGTGCTCCCATGTTGGATACTATCAAAGGTGGAATAAGCACCAAGTTTCACTAGAATTCACAAGAATATAATGGATTTGAGACACTAAAAAAGAAGATAGCCACCCAACCCATCCTAGTTCTCCCAAGTTTTGAAAAACTTTTCACATTTGAGTGTTATGCTAGCAATGTTGCTATCTGGGCTATTTTGAGCCAAGAAGGGAGGCTAGTGTCTTTTCATACTAAGAAGCTCAGTGATGAAAAGAGGAAATACTCTTCCTATGACCTAGAGATGTATTCTCTAGTCCAACATTGAGGAAATTAAGGCATTCTCTGCTTCTTAAGGATTTTTTGGTCTATTCTGATAACCAAGCCCTTAGCTTCTTAAATTCCCAAGACAGGCTCAGTCATAAACACATGTAAGCTTCTACCTTCAATATTAAACATAAGAAAGTGAAGTATAATAAGGTAGTTGATGCACTAAGAAGGAGCCTTTTGATAGTGCAATAAGTGCAATTGCAGTACATAGGCATTGAAAGTTTCAAAGACTTGTATTCAAAGGATGAAGACTTTGGAGATATCTATAAGGTATTTAAGAAACATAAGTATAATTTTGATGGTGAATTTTCTGATTATACTATGTACAGTGACTTACTATTTAAGGGTAGCCAATTGTTTGTTCCTAGGGGATTAATGAGGGTGAATTTTATTCAAGGAAACCATAATGGGGAACTTATTGGTCACTTTGGGGTCAACAAGACTCAAGAATTAGTGCAAAGGTTATATTCTTTGCCAAAGATGAATCAGGATGGTAGAAGGTATGTTCAATTTTGTCTTGCGTGTCAAAAATCCAAGGGAACATCATCCAATATAGGCCTTTATCAACCTCTTCCCATAACAAGTAGAACATGGGATTGTTTAAGCATGTATTTGTGGTAGGTCTACCTAGAACTAAACAAGGGTTTGATAGTATATATGTCATAGTGGACAAATTTAGTAAGATGGCCCATTTTTTCCCTTGTAAGACTGTCCATGATGCTTTTCAGATTGCACATCTATTTTTCTATGAAGTAGTGAGAATCGATGGGTTACCTATGAGTATAGTTTCAGATAGAGACTATAAAGTTATGAGACGTTTTTGGGAGACATTGTGGCAAAATCTTGGAACCAATCTTTCCTTTGGGTCTTCTTATCACCCTCATACAAATGGTCAAACTGAATTAGTGAATAGGAGCCTAGGTAACCTTTTGAGGTTCCTAACTAAATAATATGGTCAGACTTGGGATCACATTTTGGGGCAAGCACAGTATGTTTATAATGACATAGTCAACAGGACAACATAGAGAAGTCCCTTTGAATTAGTATATGGGTTGCATCCTAGAGGGATATTTGAACTCAGAGAGTTGAAATATGGAGTCAAAGGAAGTGTAT
This sequence comes from Thuja plicata, assembly GCA_018584345.1. NCBI lineage: Eukaryota > Viridiplantae > Streptophyta > Pinopsida > Cupressales > Cupressaceae > Thuja > Thuja plicata. Next base: position 3,078 of record MU227082.1, read on the forward strand.
AGATAGAATATTTTTCACACTCAATGAAAGAGGTGCATGATACAATAAGAAAGACATTGACAAAGAACATTGAAAAAATTAAGCAAAAGATTGATGAAAGAGAGAAGGATCTTCAATTTCAATTAGAGGAGATTTTCATTGTCCATTTGAAGAAATAAAGGTTATATAAGGGAGTCCCTAATAAGCTACAAATGACGAGATTAGGTCCTTGCACTATTCTGGCTAAGTATGGAAACAATGTCTATAAACTAGAATTACCTGAGGATATTGGATTGTCTCATGTTTTCAATATTGTAGATTTGGTCCTTTACAAGGGCCCTATTCTTGATCCTCATCAGACTCTCTTGAATTCATATAAGAACTCGAAGACTTACAGTTAAGCCCTGCTCCACCAAAGCAAGAAGAGAAGATACTTGATTCAAGGGTCTATAAAAAGAATAGACATAAGAATTATTAGGAACATCTAATAAAGTGGAATAGACAAGGAGATGCAGAGGCTAGCTACTTGAATAAAGTAAACAAATTTAAAGAAGTTGGGGATTGAATCCAACTTGATCAAGCAAATAATCAATTAAAATCCTTTTGTTTAGGAGAATGGTGTTGGAGCACCTAGGTTATCTTCTAGTTCTAATTTTTTGTTGTCTCTTGTACTGACCCCACCCAATTCATGAGAGTATTTTAAGGCCTTATTAGGTCTTGTGAGTGTGTGTCTAGATGCATTAGATTCGAATCAATCTATTCTAGTTTATTTTGGTTATGTTAGTTCTGTTAGGTGTTTAGGTCTCTTATAGCCTAAAGTTGGGATTTTGGGTCAGAAAGCTTAAAAGGATTAGAAAAGAATGTAACAAATCCTAAAACTGATTAAATGATGTTTCTAAATCATTCATTATATTTTGGAGGTCATAGAACGAAGTTAGAGGCAAAATTGCATAAATTGTCAAAAGTTGTCATGACAACATTGTCCTACAAAAGACAACTTTATATGATTAGGGAATGGTCTATGTTTTAAACAATTTCACTCATGAGGAAAATTTATAAAACCAACAAGAGGCCCATTTCACGAGGTGGGTTGCTATGGAAAGGTAATACAAATTTAAAGAACTTGCCCTATTATCTGATTTGTGTGCACAATTAGTTCTTTTTGATTGGTAAGGTTCTTTAATGGATTGAATCCATAAAATTTAAGTTGGATTAACGTAATTAGAGTTATTTTAGTGTATTTTGAGTTTTTTTAAAGTTTCTTTGAATTTTATACTGTAGGTTTGTAAATATTTTTGTAAGCAAGCTAGTCTCTGGTCCTCTCAGGACAGTTTGCAGAAAAATGTGTCCCCCATAAAACCCAACCATGAAATCATCACAAACTTGAGGGATATGAAAGGGGAGGCCATGTATAGTATAAATATGGATGGAGTATCTCTGAAGACTTGTTTATCTATTGTTGAAGGCAAGCCCTAGCGAGACCAATGTACCTGGTTAGGAGCTTGCCATAGTGATATTTGTATTTAATTGCAGGGATTCAATTCAAGAAGTGAAACCAAAGGCAGTTTAGTGTTATTTGGTGTTTTAAAGAGACCTATAAATAAATTTACGCCATACCTAATACATTTGGGTACATTTTGAAGCACAAGTCTCTTGACTCATTCAAAGAAACTCAATTAGCCCTAGTTGCCCTTAATTATAGGAATCCACTGTATGAAGACCTTAGTGTAAAGAGACCTAAAAAATATTAAATGTTTTGAAAAAGGGTATCTAAATATAAAATTGGTGTTTGGGGTTATTTTGGAAAGATTTGAAAGAAATGGGAAAAACTAGTCAAATAGGGTTAGTAGAGAATTTGGCCTATAAGCCAAGAATCCATAGAAGTTTGGAACTTGATTGAAAAAGAAATGATACCCTATCCTAAAGGTATAAACTAAAGTTCTTGAAGATGCCTAGATTTATTTGAATCCCTTGGAGACACTTGTTAAGAAGAGAAGTCAAAAATACATTTTGATGAGTCTAAGTAAAAGCTAAAGTGTAAAGAAAGAATTATTGATAGTCACCCCTAGTGAAGAACTAAGATTGCAACCTATTGAAGGGGAATATGAAAAGTCATAAATAAGTTGAGAAAGGGCTTGGAAGTTATTAAAAGCAAAGATTAGGGTCTTGAAGGAACTATGAATGAATAGAGTCCTAGTGAGTTTGTGCAAGCACACTAAGGGAGGCTCTATCAAAAAATTGATGTAACATGTAAGTATTATAAAATTTATACTATCACAAATTTAGATTTCATTTACCTCCACTAAAATTCTGGCATCTATTTATCACTTTTCTACAACTAATTTTTTTTAATATTATTTAAATCATTTTATAAATAACTTAAATCCTCAACAAAGAAAACAATCACAGAGGTGACCATAGCGGGAATTACTGTTAAGATCACGGAGGATCTCATAGCTAAGATCTCTAGGCTCAGCACGAAGGGAATTAAGATCTTTCGGGATAGCAAGGTTTCTCGAAAGGCTATTTGACATTTTCCAAAGAGTAAGGAGGAGAAAAAAAGTCTTTTTAAAGAGTCTGGGGGATGATATGATGTGGATTCATTCAAAGACATTTGGCCTACAGTTATGGTGGTGATCATGGAGTATGTTACTCTGGATGGTAGGTTCAAAAGAGCCCATTCTTACCACTTTGTTCTGCTCTGTCATTTTCGGCATAAAATTAGGGTCTCTATACCTTTCTTTATTTTACAATCTCTCCGCTCTAGCATAGTCCAATATAAGAAGAAGGAGAAGAAACTCATTCTACATGAAGGGTTGATCCTTTTAATTGTAGAACACATCAAGAAGAGGGCTAGGGATAGCCCTGCCCTTACCCCGTCCAAGTCTGGGTCGGGCAAAAAAAGAATTAGGGATGGAAATGAGAAAGGCAAGAGTTCTATAGACAAAATAATTGAGGAGGAGACTACCATGGATACAGATACCTCTGCAGATAGTGTGGAAGGCTATGACAATATGGCTGATTCTTTAGAGGAAGATAGTTACTCTGCTTCCTTGGTTTCGAACTCTATTTCGGAGGAGAACGATTTCACGGATGAGGAAATGATGGGTTCTATGGAAAAATAAATTTTTTTGGATTGCAAGAAAAAAAGAGAGGATAAGAAGGAGGATGAGGAAGGTCAGAAGGTGCCTATTCTAGTTGAGTATGATATTTTTGAAGACCATGATGTTCTAATATTGCCGAAGCTTGAAGTGGTTATGGGTTGTGACCAAGATACTTAGAAGGAAGCTACAGAGGTGGAGAACATTTCCCTTACCAAGGAGTCGACTTCACCTGTGAAGGAGACGGATAATGTCCCTGGTAATTCTTAGAACATTCCTTTTATCAAGATTGTGGACCTGCAGGAAAGAAATGTTCAACTACTAAAGGATGACATGGATGATGATATTGACCCTCCTTTTGGGTTTCTCCAAATAGCCAAAGCTGCCTCTATGTACTCCTTTCGGTTAATGAAATGGGTGTTCCAAGAAATCAAGAACCTACACCTTAAGTATTGTGCCATTGATGCTAGGGTGGATACTCTATAGAATCAGATGGAGACTAGCCCTAACACCAAGGAGGACAAGATGACTAATAATGATGACAGTAATGTCCTACAGTTACAAGCCAGAATTGATACCCTGGAGCATACTATGAAAAAACATATGCATGATTACAACAACTTTATGGGCTCAGCCATGGATTGTTTCCTGACCATTAAGGCTGAGTTGGATACTGGGTCACCAGGTAACAAACTAGAGGACATTACTGAGAAACTAGAAGATGAAGGACCCAAAAAATGCACTAGATCTGCTCGAAAGAAGAAAATTCACGACAGAATCCAGGAAATCTCTAAGTTCAATGCAGTGATGAAGAAGATATCTGAAGCTAAGTAAGAAGCCGCTGAGGCTCGTAAGTAGCTGGTCTAGTGCTTTGGTTTCTGGGTTTGGTGGTTGGTCTTTTTTTGTGGTTTTTCTGGCTTCTGGTTTCTTTCCTGTTTTTTGTTGTGGTTAGCCTTCCCGCGGTCTGGCTTCCAGTCCTATCTCTTTTTGGGGTGCTTCAATTTTTTATCTAAGTTTCTAGCATGTAAGGGGTTTCGGGTCCCCATTTAAAACCTATTTTTCCTACAATAAAAAACAATACATTTTATGTTATTTAAATTAAATTAAAATTAATAATAAATATAGTATTAAATAAATAATAATTATAATAAAAATTTGACTTATGTCGAGAAAAATCATCTCTAGGATAACAAGAAGGCTTGGAGGGGAGAAGTTATCTTAGGTTTCACCAGAGGATTTTCTTTTTAACTAATCCTAGGAACAAACCCTACCCTCTTCGGTGAGGTTTCTACAAAAGTCTCTCAATATTTATCCTTCAAACACAAACTTTCAAAATCTTCCATGTATATTTCCTCATCATTATCAGTAGAAACATGGTGGGTTCTAGGCTTCTCCTTAGAAAGGGAAGGGAAAGACTTCTGGTACTCCTTAATCAACCATAATAACCCTTTACAAAGAAAAAAATTTCTATGGTTTTTATAATGGTCTTTAATCCTAGCCAAAAGAGAAGAAAGAAAATAGAAAGGAACAAAAATCTTCAACTTATGAAAAAATAATTTAGGAGGACAAAATGATGTTATTAGATAGTAGTAAACCTTCCATCCAAAGATAAATATTTAATAAGTACTTTGATAATTTTGATTAAAATATTCTTGATAGAATTCATGGTGCATACCCGCTCTACTATTTCTTAACAAGTTCTCCCACTTCACTATCCTTCAAAAAATTGTGCAATGTTGTATTCGACTCTTTAGGAATTATTAAAAAATTCCTATCCTCCATAGGTAGTCTAAAAATCTTAGCAACCAATTCCTCATTCACATCTTATTTTCTAACCCAAAATTGTGACATAGTGATTGTTCATCTGGTCTAGAAATTCTTTTGTAATCTTTGGCTCAAACACATGAAATCTTTTCAGATGAGGACTGAGCTCTGCTCTCTTCTGAATAATCTAGATATTAATTTTATTTGTCACCTCATCATAATTCAAGGGCTTCGATATTTTTTTTATAGGTAATCAACCGATGCGTGAGGATTATTTTAATTTATTATTTTTTTTATTATTAAGTTAATTAGATTTGAACCCAAGACTTCCCAATTAAGAGGCTCAAAACGTACCATTATGATGTAGGCTTTTTCTTGCAAATAACATATAGTTTGCATTCTATTTTATTTTCCTACTACCACAATGAAAATAAATAGGACATAAACCACCCATAAAGTGTGTGTGTTTAATGTTGCCAACCTCTTATACCTAATATCGATAATCATGATACTACCTAAATTGGAGTTCATGTCTTTAACATTTCAATTGACATCATTTCCAATTAAGTATTTGTAACTTGATTTCTATGACCCCACCTCATCAAATTATCACTCCTCACCCCTATATTAGTGAAAGAGTCAGCTAAAACTTCCCTCTCATGGTACATGGTATATTTAACATTTTTAGAAGGAATTAGTAATGTATTTAGACTTATTGATCCACCTTTTAATAGACCATGAAAAGTCTTAAACATCCTCTAGGCATTGGGTAATATTTTCTAAACTGCCCTCAAGAAAACATGTGTATAATTTAATGTTTACTCCAAACTATGACCATGGTAGGAAACCACAACAATATTAGGGTAATTTTGTTCAGCTTCCCAATGGGAGTACCACCAAGTAAAAAAAACCACCATATTCATTTCTCAAAAGTACACTAGACCCACCTGACCTAGGATTTCCCTTAGTCACCCCATCAAATTCAACCTTAACACAACTTTAAGATAGGAATTTCTATACAAGTTTTCTTTGGCAAGTTAAGAATACTTTATTGGGATAGAAATATCAACAATGATATTGTAATTACGGTGAACTAAAGAATAAATAAAAGAAGCAAAAAACCTTCTAAGGTTTGACTATGGAAATCCTAAAATAAAACATTTCAAGGGTGGGTCTACTAAATTTACCAAAGATCACCAAGGAAGGCAAGGTCGAGTCCTGAAATACCATATTATTTCTCTTTCAAATTCCCTAATCAAGATGAGGAACTTTGATCTACCAAACTAGAGATAAAATAGAATTTGAACAAGGACGCACCCATTGAGAGAAAATATGTTGAGAATAGAATTGAAGACCAAAATCAAGCCCTACCTCTCCAAGAAAAGTCTCTAAAACTCCCTATCATAGTAGAATTATATCAGCAAGTGAGAAGCACACTCAAACATTTTAGAGCACAATAAACACCTATTTGTAGTGGTAATCCCCTCTTACAAAAGTTGTCTAAAGTGAGTGCTTTATTCTAAAGGGGTGTCCAAAAGAAAATATTAAATTTTAGAAAAATATTAGAGTTACAAATAGCCACCTAAAAGAAATGAGGAGAGGGAAAGACAAGAATATCCAAAACAACATAGGAGATAGTAAAAAGTCAAAAAAAAGAGTAGCCCCACACATGATAATCTAATCCAACTGAGAAAGAGAGTCTAACTAAATTGACTATGTACTAAAGAGGACAAAGGGCCTTATAAATAACCATTAAGAGATTCTAAGATCCATTTTGAGTGCATTAAGCAACATAGGTTCCAAGTCTATATATGCAATTATCTTTAATCTTCCCAAAGATCAAACATGCTAAGGGAGGCATGTGTCCGATCCAACAATCATCCAAAAAATGGAGATTGCTTCTAGAGCCAACAACCCATATTTTATATTGTCACTTCCTCCAATTGATTCCTTAGATTTACCTAAGAATTAGCCTTCTTATACCAACAAAATATCAGGATCAATGACCAATTGATAAGAATCACTTATAGACCAAGTAATTCTTCTACTATTTAGGCTTTGCAAGACCTAGGTGGGTAAGACTTGAAATACTTATGGAATTTAAACACATTTTACAATGTATTTAGAATTTTAACAGATAATTTTTAGCAGGTTGGGTCAACCCACAATAGTTGGTTACACTTATTTTCCTTAAAAGACAATGGAATGTACATTCTAAAAAAAAAGTTCACTTTTAGACGCATATTGCCGCTAACCGTTACAAATTGGAAGATGAAGTAAATTAGAGATTTTTAGGATTTTCTATCTAGATTCTAAATATATTTTTATAATTTTTTGGAACTCATTTAATATATTTTTCCATCTCCCATGAAAACTAGTATGTTTTTGAAAATGACATTTTTAAAGAGTGACACTCACTATATATAGCATAACTTCTTTTTTAAAATGTATTTCAAGCTGATTCTTTAAAATTTAGTTTTGGAACAACCATATATAATGCTTTGCAATTCTTTTCATGGCTTTATCCTCAATATTTATTCTTTTATTAATATTTGAAGTTGATTTAACCATAATTTTGATATACGTTGATTTCAAGGCTTGTAACTTGTTGTGGATTTATCCAATTTCAATTTTAGCTTTTTTAATAGAAAGAAGACTTCAATACCTAGTGCATAGATGTTTTTCAAAATGTTTTGTCTAATTTAACAATTTTTGACATACATTCATTTCATATCTTGTATTTTTTTGTTTATTTTTCCAATTAGAATTTTTTTTAATAGAAACAAAACTTCAATACCTAGTCCATAGATATTTTTCATAATTTTTTTTTTTGTGATTTACTATTTTTGCATGAATGTCAAACACAAAGGTTAATGTTTGGTAAGAAACCTACATTTGATTGACATCAAAAACCTTACACACAATAAAATCTAGATTTATTAAAATCATAACTTTTGGAATGTTCATTCTGACTACTTGAGTCCTGCATATGCGTTTGTGAATATTGGCCCATTTGAGTCCTCAGATTAAGCTCCAAAGGCATGAAAAAATTAAATTTTTCTCGGCCTTTGGAGAACCATGTTAACTAGGAGGGTTCAATAGAAAGTAAGTTTGATCAAAACCTTGGGGTTTCGATAGGAACCCCTTAACTAGGAGGGTTCAATAGAAAACACTTAATGAATTTTCAAAAGAACCCTGGTCGACCGACTTAATATTTTTATAGGATATTGAAAGTTTCATATAAATAAAGATGATTTTTTTAAAATTTTATAAACACGTAATATGAAGAATAACTCACATTTTGGAGAAGAGAGACATTTGTAAGTGATTTTTTTAATTTTGTGGAATTTGAAAAGAACATTTTGAAAGGAAAGCGATGGGAAATAAAAAAGCCAAGGGTAAATAATACTACATCAAAGTATTCACCTAAAGGCAATCGAAGACTACATGAAAAAGAATTGGCAATATATCACTCTAG
>MU227082.1:36949-50111 GCA_018584345.1 Thuja plicata
CTATTGAAAGCAATATTAGTGATATCAAAAGAAACCCGGACAGAGTTATCCTCCACCAAGGCCTCCTTCTCTGTCTTTACCAGTTTCATAAAGCCATATGCCCGGCCCCCCAACCCCCTCTGATCATTCATATGATGTCCCAGGATACGGCTGCTGGTAAAGCAGACAAGACCTCCAACTCCTCCTTTGAGAAATCTGAGAAAAAAGCCCGCAAAAAAAGTGCTAAGAATCCCACTCATACTTAGGAGGATTTGGTTGACTCTTATGTTTCTGACTCTGTGGGTTGCTTGGATATGAAAGAGGTGGAGAATACACCCGAGACAGAGTGTAAGCCTAAAAAATAGAAGATAACTGAAACCCTGGTTAATCTTGAAGTGGACCTAAGCGGGACTGGCCGGAGACGATCTAACAGGATTGCTAAAGAGCAATGTAAACTCAAGATGCTGGAGAAGGCCTCCAGAGAGCTCTCCCCATCTGAAAATGCCTCCCATTCTACCGATTCTAGAAAGATGTCTTCAGAAGGCTATATGAGCCCAACTGCTAATACCCCCCTGACCAACCCTAAGAGTGCTAAGAGCCCTACCCCACCCCAAAGTCCCAAATGGGACCCCCACGATAAACCCCTCTCACCTGTTTTGGAGGAGAAAAGTAACTTCGTGGGAACCCTTAAGAGCAAGTTTGTGAAGATTGATATGGAAATGGCGGAGATCAAAAAAGGAATGTAGGACCTGGTGGACCTCTACAGGAGGACCAATAAATTTTCCTTGAAAGTTATGCACGCCTCCATGTTAACTCTTTGTAATGTGCAGGGGAAGCTATCTGACGGCAATCTGCAAGCTAATGCTGAAAACAGAGAACTATTTATGTTCCTCCAGGAGGAGTGGGCGAGATCCCTGCTGTCCAAGCAGCTGGGAGGGAAGAATTAGCTCTTTGGTTTATGGTGTGTTATTTTTTGGATGGGCTGGTCCGTCGGTTCCCCTGCTCTGTTTTGAGGGGTGTTGTTAAGTTTAAATTTAGTATTTGGACAAGCCCTGCATGGCTCCGTAACACTATTTTTGATGCTGTCGTTGATAGTAGCTACTTTGGTTATTTCTGTTTAAGTAGAACTGTTACGTATGTTTTTGATAGAGGCAAAACTTTAAATCCCTGTGCTAATAGTCAAATCTACTTCAAGCTTTGGCTAGTGCCATTAACATGCTGTTAATGTGCTTCTAGTCCCCTGTTCCACGGGCTAGTACCCTCTTGCTGCTTTTATCTATAAAAAACACTTGGAGATTTCAGAGCACAAGAAACACCTATTGGCAGTTGGAACACCATCTTAATTTTTTTTTCTAAAGTGAGTTCTTTATTCTAAATGGGTGTCCAAAAGAAAATATTAACTTTTAGAATAATCTTAGAGTTACAAATAGCCACCGAAAAGAAATGAGAAGAGGGAAAGATAGGAATAGAAAAAACAACATAGGAGATAGTAAAAAAACTAAAATAAGAGTAGCCTCACACATGATAATCTAATCCACCTGAGAAAGAGAGTCTAACTAAATTAAGTAAGTACTAAAGATGATAAAGGGCCTTATAAATGACCCTTAAGAGTTTCCAAGCTCCATTTTGAGTGTATTTAGAAACATAGGTTCCAAGTATAAATATACAATTATCTTTAAACTTCTCAAAGATCAAACACACTAAGAGAGGCATGTGTTTGATCATAAAATCATCCAAAAAAAAGATATTCCTTCTAAAGCCAACAACCCATCTTAAATCTTGTAACTTCGTCTAATTGATTCCTTAGATTTAGCTAAGAGTTAGCCTTCTTCTACCAATAAAATATTGAGATCAATGGCCAATTGATAAGAATCACTTTTAGAGAAAGCAATTCTTCTACTCTTTAGGCTTTGCAAGACCTAGGTGGGTAAACCTTGCAATACTTATGGAATTTAAATACATTTGCAAATGTATCAAGCATCTTAACAAATAAGTTTTAGCATGGTGGGTGAACCCATAATAGTGGTTTACACCTTTTTGCCTGAACAAACACTGCAATGTACATTCTGAAAAAACAAAATTCACTTTCAGATGCATATTGCCACTAGAAACCATTAAAAATTGGAAGATAAAGAAAATTAGAGTCTTTTAGGATTTTATGTATAGATTCTAAATATATTTTTATAATTTTGTGGAAAGCATTTAATATATTTTTCTATCTCCCATGAAAACTAGTATGTTGTTGAAAATAACATTTTTAAAGAGTGACACGTACTATATAGAGCATAACTTATTTTTTAAAATATATATCAAGTTTTTTATTTCAAATTTAGTTTTGGAATAACCATATCTAATATTTTGTAGTTAATTTCATGACTTTATCCTTGATATTTCATATTTTATTAACATTTAAAGTTGATTTAACCATAATTTTGATATACATTCATTTCAAGGCTTCTAACTTTTTGTGTATTTGTCCAATTTCAATTTGGATTTTTTTGATAAAAAGAAAACTTCAAGACGTAGTACATATGTATTTTTTAGAATTTTTCCTCTGATTTAATAATTTTGTGTTACGTTCTTTTTGTATCTTGTAATGTGTGTATTTGTCCAATTTCAATTATTATTATTATTTTTTATTATTATTATTATTATTATTATTATTATTATTATTATTATTATTATTATTATTATTATTATTATTATTATTATTATTATTATTATTATTATTATTTTATTTTATTTTTTTTGGCAAAAATGGCTATGCCATTGAATATTTTATTTATATAAACCTATTTCAAAGGCTCAGGAGGGAAAGAAACAGTAAAGAAAACCCTCCTTCCTTGCCATTACATACTTATAATCATTACACAACCATTAAAGGCTGATGAAAAATAAACTAAAGACTTAACACATTAGAGCATCTGTTAGAACATCTACAGAGGCTGAGATAGATATCTGACTGTATAACCGACAGAGGCTAAACTATTAACATTCTCCCCTGAATATTCAAAAACTCTGCGGATAACTAGCCTGACCTGCCAAAGCCGAGGACAAAGGTACCCCATATTTCAAAATTTAAAACCCCCCAAAAGAGTAAGATTAATCTACATTTTTCATTTTGTTTTACCCTTACTACACCCAGGCATGACTGATGGTGTCTATGATGTTGACGCAGCTGGGGATATGTCACCCGATTCAACTTCCACATAGGTGAGCACTGTTATGAACCTGTCAAACAACAAAAATGCATTCGCTACCATTCCACTCAGCAAAATGTCCATAAAATTAATGATTTCTCTCTGTAGATAAACAATATCTCAGCCCTACAGAGCAAGCTTTAATACATCATATAAGCGAACAATTTGTTTTTTGGTATCTAACTCTGCCAAGTGGAAGAGGCCCCCTACCCAAGACGTAGATGACCATAATTGATAACCATTTAACACTTCTTGAAGCTCTTCCACCGAGACAAAATCCTCTTTAATTATCTTCTTTGTCATTCTAAAAAAGACATCAAAATCTGGCACCAAGTCATACCAGTTGGAAAGAAAGACCGACACCATCTAAGTGTGTAGGAGATGTTGAGGAGCATATGGCAGCGTGATACCATCACCCACAATGCCTTTAATGGCATCCAGTACAGGTTCCAGGAGCTGTCAAAATACAATGCTCATCTAGCAACCTAGATATGGGCCTTAAATTAGGTGCTCCCAATGCTGTACTCTTAATGCTATTCTCAGATTTAGCTCTTTGTAATCCATTTGCTTATCAGAAAAAAACCCCAATTTTAAGACCTTTCCTTATCTTGACTAATCCACGGTGAACCTACTTTGTGTGATAAATAGCTCTAGCTTGATGTACACGTCATGCTTGAAAAATGTGAATTTTCTCAGGGAAATGACTGCATGTGTTTGGGATTTTGGTAATCTGGGGACCTTGCTCTATATTGATTATTACACTTAATGAGGATATATATCACCTGAGTTTCATCCTTTTTGACATGGATGAAATATTTTGAATCTCCACCTCCTCACTATTATGTCAAATCACATTGAAATCACATTTTTCCTTCATTAATACCTCTCCTAATCACATGTGCCAACACATTGCACACTAATTTGGGTGTCATCTGTCTACTTACCATACTTGAAAATCATTATGTTGTCATGATTTTTCATGTTTATGTCCTTTGTGACCAATTGAACACCCTAAACTGTCACTTCCACATCTTTCTCACTTTACATATTACATTCTTCTTTTAGATATTCAGGTACCTCTAACAGATGGACATGTACTAATTCTCTCTCCCAATCCATCTTTGTTCCGTCAGCCCCCAAGCTTGCTAGCCAGTCGGCTAGTTTGTTCCCTTCTCTATAGCAATGAGATACCATGTATGAAGACAATTCTGAGAGAGTATTGATCACTTCTTGTAGAGCATATTTGATTTCCCAACTAACTGCCGCTTGTTTGGACAGATATGAGATTATTAGGAGGGAATCACCCTCAATATGAAGGTCCCTAATGCCTAATTGATATGCTGATCTAACCCCGCACAAAAGTGCCCTTAATTCAGCCATATTATTCGTGCCATTTGGCAGAGTGCAATATGTAGCTAATATTATAGATTTATCTTGTTTTCTCAGTACGAAACCTGCACTACTTTTCCCTGGGTTTCCTTTACTCGCTCCATCAAAATTTAGTTTGATTTGCTTTGAATATGGTGGTGCCCATTTAATGTCTTTTTGCAATGTTGCGTTTGGAATATTTCCAATTAAGACTCCTGAGAACGAGATATAGATCTGTGGCCATGTTGATAAAATTACATTATCATATGACATGTAAGTTGAGGATATATTTTTTTCCCTTGACACATGTGCATTCACCATTTCTGATTTGAATTTTTCCACCATGTTGCAGACCACTTTTATAGGAGAAACTTGTTTCCTAAATATCCTCTTGTTCCTTTCGTACCAAATACACCAAACTATGGCTACCGGGATAACTATCCATATGCTAGAGAAAAATGATTCTTGATATAACAAAGGCCATTATTCGAGCATCATTTGTAATGAGTTATGTAAGGGGCCACTCGCCTAGTTTTCCTAGAGCCCATTTCCATATTTCTTGTGAGAAGTCACAATTTACAAGGAGGTGATTTGTATCTTCCATATCTTTCCTGCATAACAGGCAAGGGAATGTGTCCGTAATCCCCAGTCTTTTAAGCCTTACACTTGTTAAGATCCTATCTTGGGTAGCTAGCCAGAAGAAAACTCCAAATTTTGGGAGTATAGCACTGTGCCATGCAAAATTAAGAATGGAGTTAGGTAGTGGAGGTGCCTGGATGAGAGATTGATATCCTGCTTTGACTGTATATTTTCCTATCTTGCTATTCGTCCATAATAATCTGTCACAATCACCATTAATTGATATAAATCATGAATTTAGGATATCTTGCATCTCTTGTTTCTCAGATTATCGGATCTGAAAGTGTGAAATGTCTTTCCATTGTGCTTTACCATTGTGAAGACATATGTAGTCTGCAACCTTGTTCCCCCATTGTAGCTCAAGTATTTGTTTAAATCTCTATATATTTGGGGTCATGTGTAACTGAGGGTAGCCATTCCATGAATCTTTCCAAAATAGGGCTTAGTGCCCGAATTAATTTTCCATGGAAGGTTAGGTAGAATGACCGCTCAGCTTTTGATAATAAAGTTCCACATATCTGAAGCATACAGAGGATCGCTAATTGAGAAAATTCTCTCTGGGTCTTCCGAATCTAAGTATTTAGCTCTTATTACCTTAGCCCATAGACTATTAGGGCAGTCATAAATCTTCTAGGCCAGCTTTGCGCCTAGGCTAAGGTTATTATTATTATTATTATTATTATTATTATTATTATTATTATTATTATTATTATTTTCTATATATAGAAAGAAGACTTCAATGTTGGGTGCATAGATATGTTTCATAATTTTTTTTTTCTCTAATTTATTATGTTTGCATGAAAGTTGAACATAGAGGCTGATGTTTGGTAAGAAACCTACATTTGATTGACGTCAAAAAAATTATACAAAATAAACACAAGATTTGTTAAAATCATAACCATTGGAATGTTAGTTCTGACTACTTGTGTCTTTCATATGGGTTGGTCAATATTGTCCCATTTGAGTCTCTGATTAAGCTTTGAAGGCCCAAAAACTTTAGAATTTTCTTGGCCTTTGGAGTACCATGCTAACTAGGAGGTTTCGCTAGAAAGTCATTTTGATTGAAACCTTTGGGTTTCAATATAAACCCCTTTCTATCGAAACTCCCTAGCATTTTTGCGGAGTTAAAATTTGTATGTCTATGAATTTCAATAGAAAACACTTAATGAATTAATATAGAAAACCAGGTTGGCCAATTTAATATTTTTATATGCTATTCACAGTTTCATATAAATAAATATGCTTTTTTCAGCTTTTTAAACACGTAATTTGAAGAATAACTCACATTTTGGAGAGGAAAGATATTTTTAAGTGAATTTTTTTAATTTTTCATATTTTTAAGAGAAGATTTTCAAAGGAAATCGATGGAAAATAAAAGATCAAGGGTAAATAAGACTACATAAAACTATTCGCCTGATACCAATCAAAGACTATGTGAAGAAGCTCTCTCTCTCTCTCTCTCTCTCTCTCTCTCTCTCTCTCTCTCTCTCTCTCTCTAACCTTAATCCTACATATATTTAAATATGTTATAAATGAATAGTTAGATGTTAAAATGTTGTCCTAGGAATCCTTAGTGCATCCCAAGACCTTTTAAGATACCTAGGCCACCTTAAGACACCAATGACCCCTTAGTTGGATCTTTTATAACATAAGATTCCTTAAATACCCCTATTATGACATAAGACTCCTTAAGAACCTTTAGCATGACCTATTATGACATAATAGAACCCATTATGGCATAATAGGACTTTTAATGAAGCAAGAAACTTAATAGGACCTATTATGACATAATACCACTTAAAATAATTTATTAGAACATAATACCCATAGTAGAATGTATGATGTCATAAGACCCATTAAAATGACTTATTAAAAGATAATACTCCCTATTATAGCATATATCCCCTTAACACCCCTTAGTACCTTGCCTATTATAACATAATAGGGTCTATTATGACATAATAGGGTCTGATTTGACATAATAGGACCTATTATCCCATAAGTCCCCTTAAGATCACTAAGTACAAGATAAGACCCCTTAAGAGTCCCTATTATGAAATAAATCTCCTTAAGACCCCTTAGTTAGGCCTATTATGACATAATACCCCCTAAGATGACCTACTATAACACAACACCCTTAGTAGGATATATTGCTACATAAGACTCCTTAAGATGAATTATTACTAGATAAGACCCCTTAAGAGTCCCTATTATGACATAAATAGCCTTGAGACCCCTTTTTAGGGCCTATCATGACTCTCTCTCTCTATCTCTCTCTCTCTCTATGTACTTGTTTTTAACTTCTTCTTTGGTAAATATGTACTTTTAGTGTTTACTGTTAAGAACATTTTTTTAACTTTTATGTGTAGCACAAAATAAAGCAACAAATGAGAATATAAATCTAGCCTAAACTTTAACAAGAAAAATTAATCGTCAATGGATAGATCATTTAATTGAAATGGATGTGGAAAATTTTAGATACTATTCTCAACAATATACACATACTAGGGAGAGGACATTGAACAAAAAGTCTACGAAAATAATTGCACAATTTGAGAATCTTGATATACTTGAAGGAAACCAGCTATTATCAATTTCACATCTTAAACATGAGTTAAAAGAGCCATTAAAATTGTTGGGTGTAGATACAACATTGAAAAAAGAGGAAATCGTCTAATGTACAACAAAAATATTGTTGAAAGTGTTAGGAAATGTTTGAATTCCACTGGGAAAACAAATAGACCAACAGATAAGACCGTTTAAAGAAGAGTGTTTTTTTTAAAGAAAAAAGTGACATAACACTTAAGAATTTTTATTAATAAACTAGTTCAAAGGGCTCATCAGAGAAAGAAGATAGAAAGAAAACTTTGAATCCTTTCCCGAGTACAAGATTGAAGATAGTAGGCCAAACAAATCAGGTGGCTTCATCAGAGAGCAAAAAGGAGACCATTAGGCCATACAGAGTAGCAAGCCTAACCAAATTCAGTTAGGATGGGCTAAAGTAGTCCCCATGAGCATTTAAACGGTGCAATTCCCACTCCTCTAAGAAATAAAGAACTGAAGACACCAGTCATACTGTTTGTGCAAAGGGATCTTGGACATGCAGGGAAATTCCGTTAATGTCTTAAAATATTGGTTTAAGGAATGCTGGTGAAGATTCCATGTGCATGAGGGAGGAGTCTGAGGGTTGAAAAGGGTTGATGAGATGGTCTAGCACACTTTCCAAGACATTGGGTCACTGATTCCCCAACCCATGTTATTCACAGACAAAGCATCGAAAGACACAAATCTTGACACCATATTTCCATGATCAGATCTCTATGGTTACTTGCCCAAGGAAAAAGGCCTCATCGAGCAACTGCTAACCAAACTAGTCATATGGCTTTGTTGGAGTAGGGACACCATCAAGAAAATACTTATAACCCGCTATATTTTTCCACTATGAGAGCACATAAGGAAGAGGAAGAACAAGCCCGAAAGACACCATAGATACCCCTAGATTCAAGTGGTGGACCACACTGGACTGTCCATAGAAAATCAAATGGACATCAATAATGGGGTTTGATATTCTATGCATAACCCATCAAAATGGAGCATTATGAAGACAACCATTATATCATTACCTTGCATATTATCTAGTAATTAAACCCATTTTTTTTAGTAGACTATTAGTCATATACATATTTTTCCAGGAGGGTGCAAACATATGAGCTTATATCACAGGATTTTTTAGAAAGCATGCAACTCTTTATGTGAAGAGAATGTTACAGTGTCTGTTGAATATTTCCGTTTGACTAATGGAGAAGATATGAATTTAATAATCCTCCCCATATCTATTACAATCAAAAAATTACTTCTCTGAATATTTCTCGATCACCAATCTTCTTTAAGCCTACTACTGAAACTAAATACTCAATGAGAGAGTTTGATACTAGATTAAAAAAGATAAATGCCCATCTATATTCTCAAGAGGAAAATTGTCCTAGAGGCTCTCATTGAAGTGAATACAGAAAATTAGTTGGTATTAAAGATTCACATAGAGTGAGATATACAAAATTGAATCTTGTGACTCCTTGGAAGGCATGTTAGACTAGAAATTTCACGATAACCACCACCATAGTGTGCAAAAAACTTAGAACCCATATTTAGTACCAGAGAATTAGACCCCTGTGATATGTTCATAGATTAATGATGACACTATGATGCAGAGGGAAGCCAACAATTCATAGAGATACAGAGCATGCAACTTTTAAACTTCGTTCATCTACTTTAAATCCTAGGAATGATACTCAGCTAAGGATGGGAAATTCTGAAAGATAACCTTTGGATGATGAGATTCAAATATAGATAATTCATACCCAAGATTTTCTAGACAATCAGCCGATTTATTTCCCTCCCTTAGAGCATGTGAGGAACAAGTTGTCTAAAAAGAATCAATCAAATCCCAACACTGTTGAAGGATATAAGCTAGCTTTCAAGTGTGAGAGGATCGTGAAAGACAAGAGTTTATGATTACCTAGGAGTCACATTAGATATGGAGGGTTGAGACATTACATCTCTTAGCTAGAATTAGGCATGCCAATAAGGCTTGGGCTTCTGCAAGGTTGTTGATTCCATCAGATAAGACATCTGCTTTGACTGCAACTATATCACATTTCCAATCCCTAATGCAGGCACCCAAGCCTGACTTATGAGGGTTACGACAAGAGCAGCCATCAAATTTTAACTTCAGGAAATATCTAGAGAGAGGAAGCCATTTAATTTGATTCCAATGAGACTGATGAGTAGTATTCCAGTTTGGGGAGAAACCTTGAGGCAGGTTTATTTTCTTCCATAATTTTTGAAGCAGGTGATCCCAAATAGAGTTCATGAGATATTGTTTATATAGTTAAATATATTTGCATTCACTACCTCTAAAATTGCATTCTCAATCCCATCGAGGATAGATTATAAGTCTGGCTTTTCATTGCAAAATATGATCTTGTTGCACTCACACCAAATGGCCCAGATCACAGCAGCAAGGGAGAACTTCCAAATTCATGGAAATATGGAGTTTGAGAACACAACTGGCTAAGATTCAAATAGGTCCCAAAGATTTTTTGGAAGAGGGAAAGAAATTTGAAGCTTGTGGAGAACAAAAACCCAACATTGATAAGAAAAGGGACAATGAAGAAGAAGGTGATCTGTTGTTTCTAGCTCCTTATTACATAATTTACAGAAAAATGATTTCACAATACACAGCCTGTGTAACTGTTCACTAGTGAGGATCCTTTTTCTGAGGGAAAGCCAAGAAAAAACATCCAGCCTTTGGTAACACAACACAATTCAAGCAAAATGAAAAGGCTCTACACATTATTTTTAAACTAACCATTTTTTGAAGACCATGATAGCCTTCCTTGATTGAGTAATTACCTCCTTTGGATGGGGCCCATCTAATAATATTTGGCCTATTAGAAAGGAAGAGAATTCTATCAACAAGAGAGTCCCTCAAGGAAAGAAGACTTAGCAGACTAAGAAGATGGGCTAGAGGTTCTTTCCATAATACCCTACCTAAATGAATTTCAATGGCCAAGACATGGTCCCATAAAGTTGAGCCCCACTCAGATTTTAAAGGTGGACGTGCTTCATATAAATTTTCTTGTCTACATAGAAGAGGGAGTCTAGTCCATGAGTCTTCCCAAAACTTTACTAGCACCCCACTATGGATTTCCCTAGTGAAATAATTACAAACAAGGTCATTTGCTCACATCATGAAATTCCATATGGCTGAAACCAAAGGGGGATTAGACAAAGTGAAGATTCTGGCAGGGTTTGGGGAATCTAAGTATTTTTCTTTGTAAGATTGAACACCATTTTTCATGAGGTTTCATATACATTTGCCACTCCAATTTACCCCCAAAAGCCTTATTTCTAGTAGCAATATCATGAAACCCAACAACCCTAGATGCCTTGTCATGAGCCATTTCATTCAAAGAGACAAGGGGCAGCTTCTTTTTATCTGATAGGTTTCCATTCCATATAAAATCCATAATAATCTTATGAATTTGCAAAACTATAGAAGATGGAGCATTAAGAATTGACAAGTAATAGTTTGGAATAACTGTAAGGACAACTTTAACTAGAAAAATGTAGTGTGATAAAGATAACCACCTAGCTTTCCAAGATGTGATCCTAGCCCCAATTCTATCAATGATAGGAAGCCAAACAGCTGGCTTGTTGCTTCCCATAAAGAAGGGAATGCCCAGATAAACTGACGGTAATTGCTCCACTAAGAAGCCCAAGATTGAAGTAATCCTCTGAGTGATTGTATGATTAGTGTGAAAAAAGAAAGTTTTAGATTTATTGGCATTGATTTTCTGACCAAAAAATTTTGAGTATGAGTCCAGGACATGCTTAATATGAGTAGCTTCCTGCACATTTGACTTACCAAACAGGAGAGTATCATCAGTAAGCAGGGAATAGGTGACTGAAATAGACGTGCGAGGGGTCAAAATTCCTTTCCATAAGACCATTCGTGAGGATCTAATGATGAATATGTTGAACGCATCAGCCATAAGAATGAATAAAGCTAGAGATAACAGGTCACCCTGGCGAATCCTTTGTGAAAAAGGGAAAAAACCAACTGACTCACCATTAATAATGACTGAAAAACCAGGCACCAAAAATACATCCTTTGATCCATCTGCACCATTTATCTGAAAAACCAAATATATAAAGATCTTTAAAAATGAAAGCCCATCTTACCGTGTCATAGGCCTTCATCATGTCAGGCTTGATCGTAAAGCTAGACAATTGGTGGGATTTGATTGAGTGAAGAATCTCCTGCACAGCTACAATGTTTTCCCATGTTTCTCTTCCTAGCACGAAACCACCTTGTTATGAAGAAATTATATGGGGGATAAATTGCTGCAACCTCATGTATATGAATTTTTTAATCACTTTGTAAACCATATTGCATAAATATATAGGCCTGAAATCATAAAAAGTAGTTGGTTGCATAACTTTTGGGATGATAGCAATGTTAGTCGAATTGAATCTCCTAATCATTTTAACATTTCTTCTCGATTCTTCTACCACTGGTAAGAGATCAGAACTAATGAAATCCCAACATTTTTGGAAAAAATGATTGAAAATCCATCTAGGCCCAGGGCTTTGTCAAGAGGGAATAAGGATACCACTCTTTTAGTTTCTTCCAATGAGAAAGGAGTGAGCATCACATTGTTGTGTTCTTCTATAATAAGAGGGGGGATACAACTAATGAAATCATTAATCAAATTTTCATCAACAGGTTCCAATTGGGGGGGGGAGCTAAAAGATTTCTAAAAAAACTAACACCTTCCTCCTTAATATCACTCTCTTCTTCAATGAGAAGACTAGACTGTGAATGTTTAATTGAAAAAATAGTGTTAACAACCCTTTTAACTCTTATAGAGTGTTATTGACATCTATTTTAAATAAAAATATGTCCCAAACAAGAAAAATCTTTAAAGAATAGTGTTATTGACATCTATTTTAAATAAAAATGTCCCAAATAAGACAAATCTCTTCACTTTCTTTTGAAACAAGGTATAATAGGAAGACAATATCACATTATGTGAAAACGAGAATCAATTTGGATGCTAGTACATTGGAAATCAATTGGGTACTAATGGGTAGAGATCCTTGCTTTAAAAGAATTAAGGAAACAATTAGAAACTTGATCACTACATTTTGGAATGATCGCACTCGTCCTTCATCAAATAGAAAGATTTAATTAAATGTCAAGTGAAGTTTATATATTATTCCTAAATTTTAGAAACAATTAAAGTGAAATCAATTACTAAAGTTAAATGTACATGTACCCTGGACTGAACAAAAAATTAAAAATTCTACATGTGTGTGTATATATATACATATGTACATGTACATATGTATATGTACATATACATATACATATATATATGTACATATATATATATACACAATATATATATATA
>MU227082.1:64528-79081 GCA_018584345.1 Thuja plicata
TATATATATATATAATCAACATCTTCTAGTAACATCATTTTCTTAGTGTCTACTTGCTTGGAAGAACTATCAAAAATCAGTCTCACTTTCATATCCCATCCCTTGTAGATGATCACCCCTGCCTCTTATAAGAGTTGTTTCCCTTTTTGTCGAGTCATTCCAAATATTTCAACATCTATTTATCCCTGAAGTTCTCTCAACAAATCCTTGTCACTTGGGGTGTCACCAAGCCTTTCTCTTAGTAATCTCCCTTTCTACTAGTACAAGAAAGTTTTGAATTCATAGGAATTAATGAAACCTTGATCAAATACAAAATTTTCAAAGTTATCCATTCTTTCATGTATAATCTCCTATGTTGGTGCTTGTAAAATTTCATTGGGGATATCTTCCTCTATCTCCAATGGTGGAATAATATTGTCAATATTTCTTGTGTCTATACTTAATTCTAGTGAAGGGTGGGCTCCTGGTGTTACTACCCTGCTATCTTTCGGTATCTCCTTTGTTACATATTCATGAATTCTAGTAGGAATCTCTTCACTCAGTTCTAGCATTTTCTCTTCTTTAACCAAAGGGACCTAAATTCCTTTTAATACTTCCATGTTGATTTTGTTTCTAAAAATATTTCATTTATAATCAGGTCATGAATTAATAATGTAATGTTTTCAAATCCCTTTGACTTCTAAAATGTCTTGGCCCACTCGATGTATCCTTTAGGGTAAATTTTGTTTCTTGGGTTTCCATTCAACATTTGATAATAATATAGTTTTACATTAATTAATTCATCAATTATTGTATTTTTCATTTTAAACACTCCAAATGCCAAACATAAAAGACTTATATGATCTCAAATGCAGGGTTCTAGAAGAAAAAAGTTGTCTAATGATTTCAAGGTAGTCAACTCTATGAAGAACAAATTTAGGAAAAATGTAAGGGCATCCTTTTAATCTATATACCCTTATCTGTGTGTGATTATATGAAACAATACCAGTCACCCCAGTTATGATCTAGAGAAAATTGTTCATCAAATTAATTAGGTCTAATAATTTATTTTCTATTTCAAGTGATAGTGAAAAGTCATGTGGGTGCCCTAGTAAATAATAAAAATTTTCACAAAGTGATCTTCAAATAAAACATATTGACAATTTGCAAACCTATTATCCCAAATAGATAACTATAATTGCATTGGTTTACATAAACCCATCTTATCATACTCATTTATTAATAAATGCTCTCCCCATAGTCTTATCCCTTGACCATTCTAAAGTAGTCTATGCATGAGAAATGAATAATGTTTGAAATATATTTGGCTACGATCTGCTTTCATTTTCTCAAGGCTATGACTTATTTGATCAAAAAGATATGAAGCATAATAAAAAGAATGAGGATCTTTTGACTGTATATATTTATGGCTAAAACCATTTCTTCTATGTTCATCAATGGGGGAGCATCAATTTCCTGGAATTTTTCTACTATATATTAATTAAATTTAAAGTAGTGATAAAATAAGTTCACATCATAGGGAATTTTATCTTCATTTACAAGCACATGAAGAATTTTATTATTTCTTGATCTATGGCTTGGCAACCTCTAGTGTTTATATACACTCTTGAGCGAAAAATATTTTTTCCTTATATTTATGCACATCAAGATGATCCTCACAACCCCATTCTAATTTAAACAATCAATCAATATATTCTTTTCTCGTAGATAATGGGGCATCCCCTTCATCGTAGTATATAGTTTTAGTTTTGGGATCATATCATAGTATATAGCTTCAGTTTTGGGATAATTTCTCTTGTAATCAAACATAAAAGTATTATATCCCCTTTCCACCATCCAGATATCCCCTAAGTCCTTAAATTTATCATCTCATCCTTCCTCCCCCTGTTTAAGCTACTTTGATCTATTTTGAGATGAAAGGAACTGTTCTAACAAGTCTTTTTTCAATGGCCTTCCCTCCTGTTTATGATGCTTGGGTTTTATTTGATCATTACTAGTTATTTTTGGAGGATCTATTTTTTTCTTTACCCTACATTTTATGGAATATCAAGGCTCAATTAAAATGAAAAATATGAAACCATTGAAGACATAGAGAACCAACTTGTTACAACAGCATGAAAATTGATCTCCTTCAAGCCTGCTACAATTGTCGATCCTCTTTTGAATTATGCTTACAATTATTCAGTGTGTGAAATTTTCTCTTCATAATCTAGTACACAGAAGTTATTGCAATGATCATAAAGGCCAGAATCTCAAATAGTTGTATTGATCTAACTCCATCATCACCATGATATATGACAATTAATTATTTGACTGGTTTGATAAGACATTCCATGGTACCATCAATTTTTTCATCGATTAATGAATTCAATGACTTCTTCAAAAATCCACTTTACGATGGAGTATTTACCTTTAAGAAAACATTTTATCACTCCATCAAAACCAATGTTTCATCAAAAAAGAATTTTGATAGGAAAAGGTTACATTGTATTGATAAAAACCATTTCACAACTGAGTGCATCCTTCATTTATATTTTTTGATGAGGAAAAATGGTCATTCCATCGACATGAATCATTTTTTATGGGGTTTCCTTTTCGGTTAAACCTTTTTCTCTCTTATTGATGTTCATAAACCATCAATAAATAACCTTTAGTGGGATTGGTGACATGTTGGACTCTACTTATTTAGTTCACTTTACCTTTAGTGGGACCCTCAATACATGTGTATGCTCACTTATTGATGAAACCTTATTTTTCATGAACCCCTTTTTTTGTTAGAATAGGTAAAACCCTATTCTCCCAAGAACACCTGCATGCATAACTTGTTACATGGAAGAAGTGAACAATAGAAGATAGGAAGAATCTATGGAGGCCAAAATACAGGAGACATCATATGCACAAGAAAATAATATATTGACAATATGTTTCAAGATGTTACAATGAGATGTAAAAACTCCTTATGAAAAACAAAGAGGTGAATCCTTATAAAAGGAATTACGAAACCCTAAAGGTGAAAAACCCTAAATAATAATAAGAAGCCTAAGCTTAACTTAAGCATAGAGTATAATAGACTAATAATTAAATAAATTAATTATTAGCTATAATATGACAACTCTAACACCCCCCCTTAAGTGTAACTTAGGGAGAAGCTAAATAGCTAAGGACTAAAAGATGCATGTAAACAAAATGCAAGAAAAGAATAGTGGGTTCCAGCAACTAGGCCTGGTCAGGTACCCAAGTACAAGAAATAAACTAGATGAAGGAAACAAAGCCTTCAATCTAGGGAAAGTCCCAAAGAAAGGAACAAGAAAGAGAAAGAAGCATCTCTGAAGCATGAAGCTGCAAACACTGTCAGAAGTAACTGCTGGAACCCCCACTTAAATAGGGCATGACCAGGTAGAGAAGAAAAAGTCTGAAGAGCTGATCAATCGAATAGGTGACCTCCAAAAGTAGGAATGGATGAGTGTCTATATAGTAGATGATCCATCTCACCAGAATGCATAGGTGCCTAGCCACTGCATCTGCCTAGTACATAGGAACAAAAAAACAATACGTAGATCACTCAACCAAACTAAGGAAGCAATAGAACCAACACGTGAACCCCCCCATAATGCTCAAAAGGGAGAGGGGTGATAGGAACACTAAACTATAATGCTAGAAACATCTACAGGAAGAAGAATCAGGAACACCAATAGTGCAATAGAAGTACAAGCACAAGATAAAGGGCAGTGTCACCGACACACAGTATGGGCTAATGTCATCGAAGGTATGCTCACTTGAAAAAGGTGGATGAGCACAAAAGGAAAAACATCATAACCACCCATGGCACTTTATAACTGAGTGCAAGTACAAAAAATACACAATGTGCTTGAAATCCCAGATATGCAAAAGCATGCACTTTATCTCAGTGTGTTTATAGAAAAGAGAATGCTACAAAAGAGAAGCATACAATGCTCAGAATTCAGAAAGAAGAGTGAGCCAGAAGATCAGAAGAAGAGATCCCAGGACCTGTAGAACCCAAGTAATCCACCAGAGTGTGAAAAGTAAAAACTCAGAGGAGAGAAAACTTGGAGTAGAATCTGGAAAAAAGACCCCTGCAACTGAAAACCTCACTAAACCATCTTTTCGACGATATCTGGTTTGCCAAAAATAGAGTCTGGATGAGCAAGACATGGCTCCCAAAAGGCAAAAAATAGACATCAGACTTTGACAACAAACAACACTATCAAAATGGAAGAACCCAAAACCCCAACCTCCATCATCAGAAAGTGCTTAGAAAGAGATTTTTGACGATATATGGAAGTCAGAAAAATACCCCCGTATGCTCCAGATAGAGAAAAAATAGAGGAGGGTCAAAAAGGATCTAAAACTAGGTTTTAAGCCCTTGGGGCTGAAAAAAATAAGCCCTTGGGCGCATGGTGCGCGTAGGGGGATGGATCATAGCTCCTAGTCACGCATGTGACCTGTCGCTAGGCTAAAAGGGGCCCATTGGGTGGCACTACTGGGTGGTGAAGCCAGAGCCGGGCGGTGGTGCCAGAGCTGGGTAGTGGCGAGGTTGGTGCCGGCAGGGGTCAGAAGGCGTAGGCAAAGTCTGATGGGGCCGGTGGAGCAGAGGCCAGTGGAGGTGGTGTGCAGGGCGGCGGGGGGCGTGCAGAGCCGGCACGGGTCGGGCGCTGGCCGGGTGGTGGTAGACCGGTGGTGGCATAGTGGTTGCTACAATTAAGACATTGGAAGCACTATTTAAATGCCCACAAAAACCATGAAAAATGTTTTTTTTTAAACTTTTCCTAGTTTTCGTGCCCGTACGGCACTGGAAACAATTTTTTTTTTGCCTCGGAGCCAAGTTGTATAAAATAGACAAGTTTTATATAGATTCTAGGGTTTTTGGGTGCTCTGAGCACAACTGTAATATCCGTTTGAGGCCAAAATAACCAGAAACAAAGGTGCCCCATAAATCCACATAAAAAGCTTCAAGAAAGCCAGAAAAACCTCCAGCTTCTAAAACACTTTGACAAAGCATGAACTACGAGCAACAAGATGGCTCTGATTCCATGTTAGAATAGGTAAAACCCTATTCTCCCAAGGACACCTGCATGCATAACCTGTTACATGGAAGAAGTGAACAATAGAAGACAGGAATAATCTATGGAGGCCAAAATACAAGAGACATCATATGCACAAGAAAACAATATATTGACAATATGTTTCAAGATGTTACAATGAGATGTGAAAACCCCTTATGAAAAACAAAGAGGTGAATCCTTATAAAAGGAATCACAAAACCCTAAAGGTGAAAAACCCTAAAGAATAATAAGATGCCCAAGTTTAACTTAAGCGTAGAGTATAATAGACTAATAATTAAATAAATAAATTATTAGCTATAATATGACAACTCTAACATTTTTTTCCTCATCGATGATTGTATCTCCTCGATAAACTTTTTTATGGAGAAGAAATGTTTTCTATCCATATATATCCCAAAAAATATCTCATCGAAACTAAAGTTTTTTCAATACATCTTTTCGATAAACAAAGTGAACATACTTCACTGATAAATCTTCTTTTCGGTGGAACTTCTCTCTTTGGCAGAGCATTATTAATCTCACTTGATCTCATAACTTCATCAAAATGTTCTACTGACTGATGCAGGGCCCAACTATAGGAAAAAATCATTTAATAATAATTTTTCAATGGGAAAGTCCTTTTGATAAAGCATTTCACAACTTGTTCGACATCACTACCTCATCAAAAATCCTTCTCTATGTATCCGCATACCACCTTCATCGATATTGTAATTTGTCATCGAAGTATTTTTAGGTGCCTTTCTTCTGATTGATTTTTGATGGAATAGGAAATATTTATTATTAAAAATTCCTCTTTGTATTTTTCTATGAGATCCTTTGTGAAACCTGCAACTTCGTACTCAGTCATAAAATAATTAGAAAAAATATGCTTCATAAAATTTACTGAATATTCTACCTCTATTGAAGCATATTCTCATATATGGTGGATTTCTAGATGAATGTGGACATTTTATAAAGGTTATTGTTGTGCTAAAATTTTTATAAGAAAAATTTAGGTAGCTATAATAAAGTTTTGTTATAAATATATAAGTCAACTAGATAAGGCCTCATAGTATTTTTTGATCAACATTATATCATTGAGACACCTAGGATTTCGTATCCTATTTTAGCACATGGTGTAGGTGAAATTCCACTTTAGGTGGTGATATTTGCTATCTCATCCCACTTTATGTGTGAGATCTGCTTTTAGTGCACATATCACATTATCATCCTCATCAAATGGTACATACTTCGTTGCATAATGGAGGATGATCCATGTTTAGTGGATACATGATTCCACATTTCATAGGTGATAGGTTATCTTCTCCTTATTATTATCTCTTATTGGCTTTCCTATATATGCAAATACTTCCATATTTTACAAATTATCTCATATTTTAATATTGTATCATTAATGAGAATATAATCTATTCTTGTTCATATCATCTCTCTTGTCTTTGTGCTATTTTTTGACCTCTAGATCCTTCATTCATTTATATTTGAAAATTATTATTTGGTATCAGAGCCATTGTAGCATTTTAGATAGCCTATTTTGAGAGTTCTTGGTGCATGCTTGATGCAGGAGCTTCAGAGGGTCATAACTTTTGACTCGGATGTGGGTTTTGGCTGAAATGTTATAGGCAGATTCATGAGCTAGAGTTAATGGCAATTCCAACTCAGCCAACTTTGTTGGTGGCCATTTTGACCTTTTTTTAGGAGCCTAAAATTTCATCTTGACCTCCAAAATTGGATTATTCTATTTCTTCCCAATTTTTTGAGTTTTGTTTTTTGTAATAAATCCAAAATCATGTTTCTGATTTCGTGGGTTAGTTGGCAATTTGACTTGCCTTAGTTGGGAGCTTTTCTTGGGAAAAATTGGGATTCATAGGATGCGTTTTGAAAGAGGATGGGAAGGCCAGAGAAGACCATTCACTTGTTTTAGATGTGGAGAAGGACATAGGGCCTTCAAGTGTTCCAATTTTAACATGCAAGATAGAAACCAAGGAGGGCCATCAAGAGTGAACCTAGCCCAGGTTGACAATGAAGGATTAGAACAAGTAGTGTCTTAGGATATTGGAGAATGTCTCATGATGAGGAGGACAATGATTATCCTAGCAAAGGAAGATATAGAGGAGAAAGGCGCTGATGATTCATCGCTCAAAACTAGCATATTCTGAACAAGGTGTACCTTAGGTGGAAAGGTATTTCAAGTAATTATTGACAGAGGCAGTTACAAGAATATGATTTCTAAAGCAATGCTAGAGAAACTAAATCTCTAGTGTGAAAAGCACCCTCATCCCTATCGGGTAGCATGGTTAAAAAAGGGAAATGAAGTTACAGTAGATAAGAGGTGCCTTGATAATTTTTCCATAGGTAAGGTATACAAGGATGAGTTATGGTGTGATGTGATTCCAATGGATGCATGTCATGTCCTATTAGGTCACCCCTGGTAGTATGATAGAAAGGTTATTCATAATGGAGAGAAGAATACTTACACTTTCTGGAAGGATAGATCTAAGGTAATCCTGTTACCTCTCAAGAATGAAGTAAAATGTGAAAACATGCTATCTAAAAAGGAACTTTTCAAGGAGATGAAAGTAACAAGGTTTTGTTATGCATTGGTAGTACAAAGAGGGAAATAGGAGGACTTGAAAATACCACCAAAAGCAGCCACGGTGTTGGACGAGTATTCAGATGTCATTCCAGAGGAACTACCTAATGGGCTGCCCCCAAAATGAAATATCCAACATCATATTGATCTTATTCTAGGAGCAAGTCTTCCCAATCAAGCAAATTACATATTGAGTCTGACACAACATGTAGAACTAAAAAAACAGGTAACTAAACTCATACATATAGGGTTAGTGTAGGAAAGAATGAGCCCTTGTACTATACCAGAATTACGAACCCCAAAGAAGGATGTAACATGGAGGATGTGTGTAGACAGTCAAGAAATCAATAGGATAGCTATCAGGTATCATTTTCCTATCCCTCATTTAGATGATATGATGGATGTTCTTGCTGGATTAACACATTTCACTAGGATTGATCTGCAAAGTGGGTACCACCAAATCCATATCCGAGAAGGGGATGAATGGAAAACTACTTTCAAAACTAGGGATGGTTTGTATGAATGGAAGGTTATGCCTTTTGGTTTATCAAATGCACCTAGAACTTTTATGAGACTCATGAATACTGTGTTGCATCCCTACATTGGCAAGTTTGTGGTAGTTTATTTTGATGACATATACTGATTTTTAGTAAGGGAAGGGAAGAGCATCTGCAAAAATTGAGGATCATATTGGGGGTATTAAGAAGAGATAAACTCTATGCTAATTTGAAGAAGTGTAGGTTCATGGAAGCAAGCCTTGTTTTTCTGGGATTTGTCACTTCTGCAGATGGTATCAGCATGGATCCATAGAAAGTTTGATTCATTCTTGAATGGCGTAGTCCACGTAGTATCACTGAGGTGATAATTTTTCATGGCCTGGCCACTTTCTATAGAAAGTTCATTCATAATTTCAGCAGCATTGTAGCACCTATGATAGATTGCACTAAGGTTTGAGAGTTTTCATGGACCAAAGAGGCTGAAGATAGTTTCCAGTATCTATAGAAGAGGGTCATTGAAGCTCCTATATTAGCCTTACCATATTTTGATAAAGTGTCTAAAGTGGACTGTGATGCCTCACATGTGGGCATTGGTGCTGTACTCAGCCAAGAAGGTAAGCCCATTGCCTTTTTTAGTGAAAAAATGAATGATGTGCGAATGAAATATTCTACATATGATATAAAGTTCCATGCAATTGTGCAAGCTCTAAGATATTGGAAGCATTATTTGGTACCCAAAGAATTTGTGTTGTTTACAGACCATATTGCTCTAAAATATCTGAACACACAAAAGAAATTGAATAGTAGACATGCAAAATAGGTCTCTTTCCTCCAACGATTTACTTTTGTTTTGAAGCATAAATCAGGGAAACATAATCAAGTTGCAGATGCCTTTAGTAGGTGTGTTGTGCTTCTCACCATCATGGAACCAGAAGTAGTTGGCTTTGATGCAATCAAGGACTTGTATGAGTCTGATAGTGACTTTTGGGAAGTTGTTGATCAGTTGAAGAATCTAGTACCTGGGCACAAAAACACTATTCAACGTGAGTATCTTATGCAAGATGGTTATTTATTCAAGGAAAAATAGTTGTGTTCCTGTAGGCTCAATGAGGGAAAATATTATTAGAGAATTTCATAGCAGTGGTATGGATGGGCATTTTGGGAAGGATAAAATTGTTGCCCAAATTATCCATTTTTATGCAATTTGGCCTGTTTTGCCAAGTCATTCACCTCATCCTCCTGATTTCTTGCTTTCTACTCTTTCCCGGGGTTTCCTCATTCAAAATTTGTGTTTTCCGCCCAAAAAATGGCTAAAGCCTTTTCAAAATCATGCTTTTTGTCTTGTCACATAGTCACGCCGGTTTTTATGTCATATCCTTATATTGCGCAATTGTGCGACAAGTTGCATTTGAAGGTTATCGCGCAATTGTGAGCCATTTATAAAGAGTCCTACTCTGTCTGCGAGTGCGCGATGAGGTGTAAATCATGTCATCGTGCAATCGTGATCTATTTCTGAGAAGCTCCGATATGTCTACGAGTTCGCGACAAGCTGTCCAAGAAAGTCATCGCACAGTCACGATCCACTTGGGTCTAGGTATGTTTTGTGTGTGACTGAACGGGTTCAGTGCTTCAAGTGGCTCGTCACGCAGTCGCACAAGAAGTTTTCAAATTTGATATGGGTCCGTGACCGAGCGACCAAAGGAAAAGATACACTCATCGCTCACTCGCTGTAGTTCTCAGGTGATCAGAAAGTAACTCGCGGGTGCGCGATGAAGAAAAGAAATGGCTCATCGCTCAGTTGCCGGCGAGTAAATGTAAAGGGAGATTTTCTCGTGAGTGCACGACGAGCTAGAGTGGATGCTCATCACATAGTCACCGATTAACACATAGAAAGGAAAGATGAGCTCGCGAGCTTGCGACTGAAGAAAGATAGGGACTCGTCGCTCAGTCGCTAAGCAATTAACATAAAGAAAAGGGTCGTTGCTCAATTGCCGAGCAATTGACATAAAGAAAGGGGTGCTCGCGACTAAGTGACAAGTGAAGGAGGAGAATTTATCATGCACTCACCAATGTTTTAAGGAGATCAAATGGTATCCCGCGAGTGTGTGATGAAGCAAAGCGAATGGTCATCGCGCAGTCGCCGAACAATAAGAGTAAAGGGAAAATGGCTCGCAAGCTTGCGACCGAGTATGAGATGGATGCTATCGCTCACTCGCTTGTATGAATAAGATAGAGTAAAGGGCTAGGTGAGTGCATGGTTAGATAGAATATGCGATGTAGAAAAGGAGTGTCGCTCAGTCACTCCAGATGTAGAGGAAAGAAAACACAGCATGCGATAATGCGATAATGGAATAGCTAGAATTTTAAGAGCCTAGGTTGTTTTTGATAGATAAAAGCAACAAGAGGGTGCTAGCCCATGGAACAGGGGACTAGAAGCACATTAACAACATGTTAATGGCACTAGCCAAAGCTTGAAGCAGATTTGACTGTTAGCACAGGAATTTAAAGTTTTGCCTCTATCGAAAACATACGTAACAGTTCTACTTAAACAGAAATAACCAAAGTAGCTACTATCAACAACAACACCAAAAATAGTGTTATGGAGCCACGCAGGGCTTGTCCAAATACTAAATTTAAACTTAACAACACCCCTCAAAATAGAGTAGGGGAACCGAGGGACCAGCCCATCCAAAAAATAACACACCATAGACCAAAGAGATAATTCTTCCCTCCCAGCTGCTTGGACAGTAGGGATCTCTCCCACTCCTCCTGGAGGAACAGAAATAGTTCTCTGTTTTCAGCATTAGCTTCTAGATTGCCGTCAGACAGCTTCCCCTGCACATTACAAAGAGTTAACGCGGAGGCGTGCATAACTTTCAAGGAAAATTTATTGGTCCTCCTGTAGAGGTCCACCAGGTACTGCATTCCTTTTTTGATCTCCGCTATTTCCATATCAATCTTCACAAACTTTCTCTTAAGGGTGCCCGTGAAGTTACTTTTCTCCTCCAAAACAGGTGAGAGGGGTTTATCCTGGGGGTCGCATTTGGGACTTTGGGGTGGGGTAGGGCTCTTAGCACTCTTAGGGTTGGTCAGGGGGGTATTAGTAGTTGGGATCATATAGCCTTCCAAAGACATCTTTCTAGAATCGGTGGAATGGGATGCATTTTCAGATGGGGAGAGCTCCTTGGAGGTCATCTGCATCTTGAGTTTACATTGCTCTTTAGCAATCCTGTTAGATCATCTCTAGCCAGTCCCGGTTAGGTCCACTTCAAGATTAACCAGGGTTTCAGTTATCTTCTATTTTTTAGGCTTACACTCTGTCTTGGGTGTATTCTCTGCCTCTTTCATATCCAAGCAACCCACAGAGTCAGAAACATAAGAATCAACCAAATCCTCCTGAGTATGAGTGGGATTCTTAGCACTTTTTTGGCGGGCTTTTTTCTCAGATTTTTCAATATCTTGGGTAATCCGAATGGACCTAGAGGAGGAGTTGGAGGTCTTGTCTACTTTACCAGCAGCCGTATCCTGGGACATCATCTGAATGATCAGAGGGGGTTGGGGGGCCGGGCATATGGCTTTATGAAACTGGTAAAGACAGAGAAGCAAGCCTTGGTGGAGGATAACTCTGTCCGGGTTGCTTTTGATATCACTAATATTGCTTTCAATAGAGTGTAATAGATAAAAAGGAATGGATATTAAGTCTTTATTCCTAATGTGATTCAGGAATGGAAGGTGATAATTGTAGAACACCATGAACTTACCTTCAAGAGTGAAGTATTTCATGATGATGAGGCAGATTTTGGGCCAGAAGTCTGGCAATTCTTCTCTGTTGAAACCCCCCTGTTTCCTAACCGCCATCACCCCATCTTTGAAAAATTGTTTAAGGCCTATAGGATCTGCAGTCTGGCTCATTTTCTTGTATTTTCTTCCAACCATTGGAAGCCCCGTAGCCTTAGCAATGACCTCCTCGTTGAGCTGAAAATGAATGCCTCCCACCGAGACATTCCTGTTATTCCATGAGGAAACAAATTGTTTGGATAACCTTTCATCATGGCCGCACTTCATACGTTCCATGAAGCCCCAGATACTAGACTCCTTGCAATAGTGGGTAACCAGCGGGTCTGAGGAAAAGACATCATCAATGTAATCTGGCTCGATACGGAGCACATTACCCCCCATATCATCGGTCTGTTCAACACTCTTCTGAATATTTTTGAGGAGGCTACTGTCTTTGCATGCCATAAAAAACCTATCTTTTCCGCAAATCCTTTTCAAAAATGGTTTATACCCATCCTGCCTATTTTGGGGATTTTTGAAATTCGGCTCCGTACTAACAGATCTAGCATATCTCTGGGTAGCATAAATAGTAATAATACCATTACTATAAAAAATTGCCAAAAACACCTTTTTCCCCTGACATCGATCACTCCATACAAACAAAAATCACTTATTGAACTTTATGGGCCCTTGAGCTTTGTCTTTCATAATCATACAGGCAACTCGAAAATGCCAGCACATGTTCGAGGGGGGAAGCGTATTAAAGATTCCAGCCTGGCACATTAGACACTTGTCTTCATTTCTCCCTTGATGATACGCTGAGTCATCATGGGTAAATCTATGACTAACGACCAACTATTAAGCTTGGTTTGTGTTAGTCCTATTGCCGCCAGGGAGTCAGCCACCGTGTTTGCTTCTCTATAGGTATGATTTATAGATATTTGTTGGAAGCTCTTTAGAAGCTCACGGATCTTTGAAACAATGGGACTAGTCTGCCACCCAGCACTCGTTCCACTCTTAACTGCCCCAATTATCACTTTGGAGTCACCTTCAATTTGTAGCTGAATAACATTCATCTATTTTGCAAATTTAATCCCCCAGAGCAGCGCAGACCCTTCCGCCTGTGTGACCGTATAGTTATTGGCAGGTCCAGCATAAGCCAGGAGGCAAGTACCGAGGTGGTCCCTCAACACTCCCCCCACCTTGCCCATGGTTGTTAACAGCTCCATCAAAGTTTAATTTTGTCCAGCCACTAGGAGGGGCAATCCAAGTGGTGGCATTCCTGATATTCCTTTTAGTGTTGTCAAACTTGGAGAACCCACTCAGGATGTTCCAGCGATCTGCAATTGAAGTTTCCCAGACAGCAGGAGGGCTAGGAGGGAGCTTCCACTTCG
Source organism: Thuja plicata (assembly GCA_018584345.1). Classification (NCBI taxonomy): domain Eukaryota; kingdom Viridiplantae; phylum Streptophyta; class Pinopsida; order Cupressales; family Cupressaceae; genus Thuja; species Thuja plicata. The sequence goes on from MU227082.1 coordinate 77,871, forward strand.
CCATTCTGACATTTTGACTAAGGAGCTTAGTTCCTATCTGGAGGCAGGCCTCTGCTTGGATGCATGTCTCCCTGAATATCCTGTTATTCCTTTCCCTCCAGATAGCCCAGCATATGTGCGGGGGAAGCATATGCCAGAGGATCTAGAGGAGAGGGTGGTTTGAGGGGGATCTCAAAGAAGCAAATTGTTGTATCTCGTAACCAAGGACCACGAGATACCCAGCCTGTCAAAAATTCCCCTCCAAATGCTAGTAGCATATTCACAGTGAATGAAGAGGTGATTAATGGTCTCTTCCACCTTCTCACAAAGGATGCATCTGTTAGCCATTGACAATCCTCTTTTAGTGAGATTATCCTGGGTTAGGATCTTACCGTGTATAAGGGTCCACCAGAAGAAGTTTATTTTAGGTGTGAGTTGGGGAATCCACACATTCCTCCAATCCTCCTGGTTTCCCTCCTCCTTAAGAAGCAGGTTATATGCTTAGCTAACCGTGAAGGCCCCAGACTGAGTGGGTGTCCAAATGATAGAATCTTCATTCTCAAAAACTCTGAAGCAAAAAAGTATATCCATGAGTTCTCTAGCTGAGTGCTGCGGATCCTGTCTATCCCTTAGATGATTAGGTATATCAATCCAAGAGTTTTTGATGGTATAATTAGAGGCTCTAGGACCCAAGGCCGGTCGAAGGATATCCATGATTGGTTTGAATTTAATACCCAGCTGGGGTTGGTTCATGGTCCAATGGTCATTCCAGAATCTAATGGATCCCCCATTTCCAATTTGCCACATAGCGCCTTTGGTAAGGAGGGCCTTACACTTACATATATTTGACCAGAGTTTGGAACCACTAGGGAGGTCGTTGTTATGAAATGTAGTTCTGTAGGGGTGGCCTTGTAGATATTTGGATTCTATAATTCTGCACCATTTTGCTTTTCCTTCAATGAGCTTCTAGGCCACCTTAGTAATAAGGGCCTTGTTCATCATACCGACTTTCCTGAGGCCGAGACCACCTAGTCTTTTCGGGAGATAGACAGTGTCCCAATTGACAAGTGAAATCCTCTTTTTATCCTCGGTCCCTGCCCACAAGAAGGTTCTCTAAATTTTTTCCAGTTTTTCAGCCATATTGCTTCTGATTTTGAACATGGAAAGAAAGTAGACCGGGATCCCTTGTAAGGTAGAAGCAACCAACTGAAGCTTGCCCGCATTGCTAAGTA
>MU227082.1:114439-134634 GCA_018584345.1 Thuja plicata
CCTCCTATGGCCTGAACCACTTAGGTCCACCTCCAAATTGACCTGGGTTTCCATCATTTTCCATTTTTTGGGCTTGTAATCCATCTCAGGTGTGCTGTCAACCCCTTTCCCTTCATTGTAATCCACAAAATCAAAAACATATGATTCCTCCTGGCCTTCCTTCTTATAGGTGGGAATGTTAATACTTTTTTTACGTGTTTTATTCTCTGTCATCAAAGGCCCTTGGGTGATACAGATGGACTGGGAGGAGGAATTGGTGGTCTTTTCAGCTTTTTCCTAGGGCTTCTCCTGGGGCATCATCTGAATAATCAGAGGGGTTTTGGGTGCTAGGCATATGGCTTTGTGAAAATAAAAAAGATAGAGGAGGAGGCCCTCATGGAGGATAGCCCTATCAGGGTTGCATTTGATATCAAGGACATTACTTTCTATAGAGTGCAGAAGATGAAACGGTATGGAAATTTAATCTTTGTTCCTAATATGATTTAGGAAAGGTAAGTGGTAGTTGTAAAACACCGTAAACTTACCTTCAAGCATGAAATACTTCATGATAATGAGAAAAAATTTTGGCCAAAGGTTCAGCAGCTCTTCTCTATTGAAACCCCCCTGTTTCCTAACTAGCAGCTCACCATCTTTGAAAAATTGTTTTAGGCTGGTAGGGTCGGTAGTTTGACTAGTCTTTTTGTACTTTCTACCCACCATAGAGAGCCCCGTAGCCTTTGCAATGACCTCCTCATTGAGATGGAAGTGAATGCCCCCAATCGAGACACTTCTATTGTTCCAGGAGAAGATGAACTGTTTAGATATTCTCTTGTCATGTCCACCTTTCATGTGTTCCATGAAACCCCAAATCCTGGTTTCTTTGCAATAATGGGTGACCAGCAGATCAGAAGTGAAGGCTTCATTGCTATTATTAGGTTCAATATGAAGAATATTACCACCCATATCAGAGGTCTACTCTTCAAGCATCAGAATATCCTTGGAGTCTGAGAGCCGATTGTTATTGCAAGCCATATAAAACCACTCTTTTTTACAAATCTGTTTCAAAAAAAGCTTATACATAACCTACCAATTTTGATAATTTTGGAGAATGGGCTACATACCGTCAAATCTAACAGATCTCCAGGTATCATTAATAGTAATAATAGAATTAATACCATCAATAGCCAAAAAAACCTTTTGACACTGAGAGCGATCACTCCACATGTTCAAAAGGTAATGATATAACTTTATGGGAATTTGAGTTTTGCCTTTCATAATCACACAAATCACTCGAACATGCCAGCATGTGATCAAGGAGGGTTTTGTAATAAATAAGCCAGCCTGACACATTTAGACTATAGTATTCATTTCTCCCACAACGATTTGTTGAGTCATCAAAGGTAAGTCACCAATTAACATCCAACTATTTAGTTTGGTTTGTTTTAGACCAATTACTGCCATTGAGTCAACAACTGAGTTTCCCTCTCTATAGGTATGGCCTATAGTCATATGATGGAAGCTCTCAAGAAGCTCACAGATATCAATAATGATAGGTCTAGCCCACCACCCCACATGAGATCCACTCTTGACTGCCTTTATTATCACTTTGGAATCCCCCTTGATTTCCAGCTGTCTGAAGTTCATCTGTTTTGCAAGTTTAATCCCCCAGAGAAGGGTAGTCCCCTCCACCTGGGTAACAGTGTAGTTATTGATTGATCTCGCATAAGCCAGTAGGCAAGTGCCATGGTGATCTCTCAACACTCCTCCCCCACCATGCCCAATATTATTAACTGCCCCATCAAAGTTTAATTTTATTCTACCTCTAGGAGGGACAATCCATTTGGTAGCTTTTTTGGTAGTCTTTTTAGCATTGTCGAACCTGGACAACCCACTCAGGAGGTTCTAGCATTCAGAAATCTTAGCTTCCTAGGCAATAGGAGGACTGGATGGGAGCTTCCATTTAGCCATCGTAACATTTTCACTTAGGAGCTTAGTTCTGATAAGGAGACAGGTTTCAAGTTGGATGCCTTTCTCCCTAAAGATCCTATTGTTTCTTTCCTTCCAGATGATCCAGTATATGTGCGGGGGAAGCATATGCTAGAGGAGTTGGAGTAGTGGGTGATTTGAAGGGGATCTCTAGTTAATGAATTGGTGCACCTCACCATCCACGGCCCACGAGATACCCAATCCGTCAGAAATTCCTTGCCACATGCTGGTAGCATAGTCATAGTGGATGAAGAGGTGGTTTACTGTCTCTTCCGCCTTCTCAAATAGGACACATCTGTTTTCCATTGAGAAGCCTCTTTTAGTAAGATTATCTTGGGTTAGGATCTTACCATGCATTAGGGTCCACCAAAAAAAGTTTATTTTAGGCATGAGCTGGGGGATCCACACCTTCCAGTCACCTAGGTTACTACTTAAGGAGGAGATTAACCTCAAAATTTTTGATACTACTTAGGTTTTCCATAATATCCTTGGCCATGTGTTGCAAGTCCGGTCTGTCCCTTAATTGATTAGGTAAATTAGCCCAAACTCTTCTGTTGGTGTAGTTGGAAGCTCTAAAACCCAGGCTGGGTCTAAGGTAGTCCATGAGTGGTTTGAATCTATGACCTAGATGAGGTTGGTTCATGAGCCAATGGTCATTCTAGAATTTGATGGACCTACCATTACCAATTTTCCAAAAATCCCCTCTGGACAGAAGGGGCTTACACTTGCAGATGTTTATCGAGAGTTTGGATCCGCTAGGGAGGTCACTGTTGTGGAACATCATTCTGTAGGGGTGGCCTTGGAGGTATTTGGTTTCCATTATTCGACACCAATCCTTTTTCCCTTAATGATCTTCCAAGCCACCTTCGTAGTAAGGGCCTTATTCATCAGACCAATTTTTCTAAGGCCAAGACCTCCCAATCTTTTTGGGAGGCAGACAGTGTCCCAGTTGACAAGAAAAATCCTCCTTTTCTCTTCAGACCCCACCCATAGAAAGGTTCTCTAAATTTTTTCCAATTTTTTGGCCATGTTGCTTCTGATTTTGTAGAGGGATAGGAAGTAGACAGGGATCCCTTGGAGGGTCAAAGAAACCAATTGAAGTTTTCTAGCATTGCTTAATATCTTTCCTTTCCTGCCAATGAGTTTCCTCTAGGTTCTTTCCAGAATAGAGTTTCAAAATTCATGGGATACCTCTTTGACTGTGAGGGGAAGGCCCAGGTAAGTAGAAGGGAGAGAGGCTGCCAGACACCCTAGAATTTGAAGCACCTTATTTTTTAAGTCCATTGGAGTATTTAAGAAGAATAGCCATCTTTTTTGATAGTTAATACATTGACCCAAAGACCAAGCATAACAATCCAGAGTTTGTTTCCATTGTCTGGCATGAATAATAGAATAATACCTGAAGAGGAAAGTGTCATCCACAAACTGTTCGAACACCACCCGAGGGTGAGTGGAAGCAGGTTTGATGTCTTTTATCCTTCCGGTAGTGGACAACATACCCATAGTCATGCTAAGCACATCAGCCACCATGATAAAGAGGTATGGGTAGAGAGGGTCTCCCTGTCTAAGACCTTTCTCAGGAGTAAAATGGCCTCCAGGGCAGCCATTAGTTAGGACATAAAAGCTAACAGTTTGAGTACACTCTTTTATAATTTGGATAACCTTTTCATTAAAGCCCATTTTACCAAGAATTTTGAGCAGAAAAGACCAGTTAACTTTGTCATAAGCTTTGGAAATATCCAGTTTAAAGGCCATACCTGGGGCTCTACTTTTTTCCATAGAGTGGATAATTTCATGTGTAGCAATGGACACATCAAGGATCTATCTACCTGGCATAGAACCTTTCTGAGTATTGCAGATAATCTTGTCAAGGAGAGGCTTGATTTTTCCAATCTGCATCTTGGTAAGGATCTTGTAGAAGGTATTGCAGAGGCTAATGGCTCTGAAATCCATCATAGAAGTAGGGTTGTCATTGTTAGGGACAAACACAATGTAGGTTTGATTATGCTGTCTGAGAAGGCGCCAAGTCCTAAAGAAATCTCAGCCAGCTCTAGTAACATCATTTCCCACAATTTCCCAGTACTCCTAAAAGAAAGCTGGAGGAAATTCATCCGGTCTAGGGGCTTTGTAAGCTCCCATAGAAAAAACTTCCTTCTTAATCTCTTCATCAGATACTTACATCATGAGCATGTCATTATCCCCAAGGGTAATAGTGCTTTAGATGTGATCCAGGAGCTAGTTTTGGATGTTGTCTAGGCAGTAAGGGCCCACATCTGAGTACAGGTCCTTAAATTAATTTACCGCAACCTGGTTAATTTTATCCTTTTCCTTGACTTCATTCCCTCCCTCATCAAGAATAGAAGAGATGGTATTTCTCTTTTTGTGGATGCTGGCAGACCTATGGAAGAAGGTCATGTTTCTGTCCCCTTCAGCAAGCCATTGAGTTCTAGAACTCTACTTCTAGTAAATTTCTTCTTTTTTCAAGGTTTCTTACCACTTGTGTCTAGTCCTCTCCTCCTCCACCTGGATCTGAGGTGGGTAACTTTTGGACATAAGCTGGGCCTGGAGAGAAATGAGGGTATCAAAGAGATCAGTTTTCTCCTTGCGAAAGTCTCCAAAGTTTGTGTTTGCTCCACCCTTTAAACTCCTTTATGATAATTTCTAGTTTTTGTGCAATTCTGAACATAGCGGTACCCCTAATATTAGTCTTCCACTAGAATTTCACCTGGTCCCTAAAGGCGGGGTGAGAGCACCACATAATTTTGAATTTGAAGGGCATTGGGCTGACCTTAGGGGAGTCAAGCCAGTAGAGAAGGAGGGGGTTGTGATGTGAGGTAGTTCTAGGGAGGGCAGACAAAGTAGAGTTTAGGCAGAGGTTCCATGAGGATGTGGCTAGGACCCGATCAAGCCTCACTTGGATGAGGTGAGAACCCTTCCTATTATTGGACCAAGTGAAGGGGTTCCCCTTTAGAGTAATATCAAGAAGACCTGTGGAAGCAATAAAATCCTCCAGCTCCCCCATGCTATCCGAGTAATCGATGAGGCCACCACACTTTTTAGAGGGGTAAAGGGGGGTGTTGAAATTACTAGCCAGTAAAAAGTTTGCTGAGCCATCCTGATGAAGCCAGTGGCCCAGCTCAATCCACAAAGAAGCTCTAGCGTGTCGGGTGTTAGGAGCATAAATATCAAAGGTGGTCCATTTGATTCCATTCTTCCTAAAGGTGACTGCAAGGAAGTTAGGGGAAGAGGTAACCAACTGACTAGTTCAGTGATTTTTTTAGTGGCTAATATTCGCCAATTGGCTAATTTTTGAAATTTGAGAATCCAAATTTGGCTAATAATTCAAGATTTAAGGCAATCTAAATCACCAAACTTTTACAAAATTTTATTCTAGAAATATTTAAATTGCCAAATAATTTATTTTATTAAAAATTTGAACTCAAATATTCGCCTAATATTTGATAGATGGTTAGATTCAATTCGCCTAATTTTTATTAGTTATTATAGAAATCTAAATTAATTCACCAATAATATATCATAACTGTCAGTTATAGCAGGGTTGTGTCACCAATATTAGGTGTCATTATTGATTTAAAATATAATCTAGTGATCTTCATTATATTCCATGAGGCAAAAATGTTACTATCTTATTTGTAACACTTATCGGGGCTAAGATTTCCTTTGGATTGTTGATAAATCAATGACACTGAAGAAATTTTGGGTCCTATTATAATAATAAAACTAACAATACATTTATCTCACACAATACAATGAGGATTATTTGATTATATTTTAAATAAATGGTAGCAACTAGATACTATAGAGTTCCCTTAAACCCATAAAATATTTTCATAGTTAGCTTAATAATTTTCTATAAGAACTCTTTTTTCTTTAAATATAATTATTTTCCATGGTCATTAATGAAATTCTAGTTATTTCTTGAGATTTTCCAATATTTTCTACAAAAAAATTGTGATTAAAAAATATTCGCCAATACAAATAAATTATTTTCCCAAAAAATTGAGAGATTCGCCAATAGGAATTAATTTTTTTAAAAATAAAATGAAAGATTCACCAGGGTTTTATATATTTTTCTAGAGGGGGGTTTCTTAAAGTTATCCATGGACTAGTTATTCTATGTGGGTTCCAGAGTGCGGCAATACCACCAGACACACCCGCAACTTCAGAGTAAAGGAAAGTAGCCCCCGACCAAAGGTGTCGTGCCAGGGTAGCAAAAGTACTAGCAGACATCTTGAATTCCTGTAAGAGAAGAACCTCCAGCTTGAGATAAAAAATGTAATTTTTGATAGCCATTTGTTTAAGGGAGTTGTTCAAATCCCTCACATTCCAAGAGAGGCAATTCATCTCTTACTTTTGAAGCTAGATTCCAGGGTTTGTTGCCTTCCTGGTGCAACCTCCCTTGTGGACCCTTTCGATATCCTTACCCATTCTGAGGGTCTTCCTCTGGGTGTATCCACCCCCACATTTGCATTTTTATTTTTGGTTTTCTTTTTTTGTGTTTTCCATTCCCCCTCCTCATCCTCCGAACCATTTATAGAGCTAAGGGTACTTGTCTTTACCACCTTTGGGGTGTGCTTAGCCTCCCACTTTGGGTCATGTAACTCAAGGGCTACCATAATGTCAGGTTGTTCCTCTGTAGTAGAGTTAATCTCTCTCTCCTCAAGGGGGGCGTCATGGTTAGAGTAGGTTTCAAAACTGGCTCCATTGAGGGTTGGAGCACCTAGTCCCTTGAGATTGGGTCTGGAGGAGACCCAGAGCATCCCACACTCGGCTCCTGGGGGAGAAAATATCACCTTCCTCAGGTTCCTGCACATCAGAATTTGTATCATTGGCCACCGAGGGTGGCCTTGACTCCAATATTTCCTCATTCTCAATGGAGAGAGGGGCCTCTGCTATTCCTTTGTCCTTGTTCTCTCATTTTTCTTCCAACTAGGTGGCCTTGCAAGTATCACTAGAGTGGCCTCTACTTTCACATTTTTGGAAAAAAAGGGTAGCATTTTCATACACCAATGCTTGGGTCCATCTACCTAGTTTAGATTTCAAAATAACAAAGTTGGGTAAGATTTTATTCATAGTGACATTAACACAGAATCTAGCAAACACCAACCTGGATTTAGACCTGGTCACCTGATCCACCATGATGAATGAACCAAAGGAATCACCAATCCAATAGAAGAATTGCTCATCCCAATACTCAAGTGGGAGGCTTGGGAGGCAAACCCAAACCGGAGCAGATCTAGTTAGGTCCGTCACCAGGTTGAATCCGGGTTTCCATTTCGCAAGGGCTAAGAAGTGCTTTCCGTAGACCCATGAACAAGACAACACACTGGTCATGTCCTCAAGGGTGGTAAACTTAAATAGGAAGAGCCCTCCTGACATAGCCAAAACTAGGGCTGACCCTTTGATCTTCCACTGGTTAGAAACCCATTTTCTAACCATTTCAATGGTAGGTCAGAAATTGAAGAATCAACCAACCAAGGCCAGCTGAAAGTCAACCATCATGCAATTCACCATAGATTCAGAGAGCAAGGGTTTTTGGGCATCACCAACAAGGGCTCCTTTCCAGTGAGGTTTAGGGGAAAGCAGGGGATCAGTAGATGAAGATGATTTTTGAGATTCCCCCATTAACCCAATCTTAGGGACCGTGATCTAGGGTCCATCAGGTCCAGCAGGTGGGTCTGCCAGGGGGGCAGCATCTCCCCTCAGGGAGGTGGGCATGGAAACCTACAGTTTGAAATTCGAGCTGGGCGGGAAGGTGGGCGAGAAGTTGCAAAGTGATTACAATAAAGAAGAACTGTATATGTTATGTGTTCTGTGTTATATGTTATGTGGGAATGTATGCTTATAAATTTAATGTGTGTTTTAGGAATAGTGAAGAAGGTAAGATTGTCCTCTTAATCCCAAATTGCATAAAGGGAAGATCCAAATTGATTAACCCTAAAGAAAGGATCAATGCATAAATGAATCAACCTATTAAGGATAGGGATAAAGAGAAACCCTAACTTCCGTTTTATAGAAGAGAATGTGTGATAGATTTAAGAAGATTAAAAAATTTAATTGAAATGAATTGAAGACAAGTACTAACCTCAAAATGATACAGATCTTAAGAATGTTGTTTTTGGGTGTCTACACTGAGTTTATGGAAAATCGTCAACAAGATCTAGAACAAAAATATAGAGATGAAGAAAACCCAGAAATATTTTTAGATTCTACCTCAGTTTAGATTTTGACCCAAAAATGAATCTCACCTTCGACCCAAAATTTCTGATTTTGAGCTAGAAAAAAATGTTGATTCTGACCTAGAAATTGAATTTCACCTTTGACCCACAATTTTTTATTTTGACCCAAAACAAAATGTCAATTATGAACCAAAATATCTAACACAAAATCTATTTTTGGATCCTCATAGTTTGTCGGAAAGGGTATTTGAATCTGCACTCCAATTCATAATTTTGAACCGACCCCTACAATAAAAATGGTTTGTTTGTGGGGGGGGGTTTGCATTGGTCAAACCATAGTTTTGGAATTAACCTAAAAGTATAATTGAAATTCCATAAGTAAAACAAAGTAAATGAACAAATTCACCTTGCTTGTATAGAAACCCTTGTGGCAGATTTGAATCTATGGATCCACAAGTGTGTATGCACCAAATGGATGTGGAATGTATAATTTTAGATGTAGGATGTCTCAAATCAGTTTCTTTTATATCTTCAACACCAATCTTTAATGGATCTTGGAATAGGAAGAGGCTTGGAGGAATGGGGATGGAGAAATCTTCAACAAGAGGGCTCCATAGAGATTGAATCCTTCAATGGATACCAATGGATCTCCTTGATGAATTGAATACTTTACCATCCTTGAGTTCTTGAATGTTTTATAGTAGATACTTTCTTCAATAGATCATGCCTAGTGTTTGGATGAATGGAATTGCATCTTGTGTCTTCTTCAAGTCTTAGATGGTTAGAGAAAATGAGAGGAGAAAGATTCCTTATATATGAATCTAGGGAACAATCTTCTAGAGAGGCCTACATAGGAGAATTAAATTCCAATTAGACCTATATCCCTAGAAGTGGATCTATGTTAAATATAATTTCAAGATTTGTTTGTCTAAAGACCGAAACAGCCTACCCGGAAGCGGGAATTAAACCTTTCCAAAGCCCGACATCCGGAAACCTCAGAATCATAAAATTTGAACCTTGGGTTAGAATTGAGGTCGATTCTGACCTAGGTCAAGGTCAAGGTTGTCCTTAACCTAAGTCAAGGTTGAGGTTGACCTTGAACCAAAAAGGTCAATTTTGACCCTGAGGTCAAAAGTCTTAGTTTTGCAGTTTAGGATGCCAAAAATAGGCTGGAGAAAAGTGGGAAATGGTGCATAATAGGGGGAAAGCCAGATCCAAGTTAGAGACCCATTCGAAGCACTTGACATGACCCCAAACCACTTACTCAAAAGGCTAAACCAGTCTACAATAATAATGCTTCCATTTTCTTACTATACATTTAGCCACCACTTTAGCAAGACTATGGACTCAATGCAAACTCTTGGTAGAGGAGATCATGAAGAGAAGATAATCTTATAGAAATCAAAAGGAACAAATGAATCGTCAAGCCCCCAGGGATTTAATTCTTTATCAACCCTAAGATCATGTTACGAGAGATATCACCAATTAAAGAGAAAAAGAGAGAGGGTGCGGTTACTTCGCCCAATTAGAACTTATGTCCCATTGTGAACCACACAAGGAAATAGTGCAATTGGAAAGATGGAGTCAAACCATCTAGTGAATGTGGCTACTCACTATTCAACCCATCAGAGATATCCATTCTTAAGGACAACTTCAGACCTTAAGGGATCAAAAAATTGTAAAATGAAACTGGAGGGATCAAGAGATCCATATAAATTTAAACTAGAGGGATCAAGAGATCCTATAAGGTAAAAATGCATGCTTTAAGGATTAGTCTTTAATCCATAAAGGGAAAATTTTTTAAGTTTGAACATATTTTGAAAGTGTGTGTGTAAAAAAAGTGAGTAGAGTGTATGCCCCCACGTTAAAGTCATTGCTAACACGGAAGCATAAACAAATCTGCTAATTAGATTTCCACTACGAGATGCCCCCCAAATAAAGACAAATCAAGGGAAATACCACATAAACATACAAAGAACGCAGAAGAGATCTACCTACTATGGGGTCAGTATAATCATAAGATAATATGTATATATAGATATGATATTATTGCAAATGAATTGACATAATTCCCCAAAGAAAGTAGAACTACAATTACAATGGAGAAAAGGAAACTCAAGAGTTACGAAGAAAATTCCTTTTGGACGACAACATGGAGACCAAAAAAAATTAGTGCTACCATTTCGTAGATCCAAGCAGAATACACAAGGAAAACATTTACGAACAATAGCACAAGTACAACATAACATGAAAACAACATATAGAAGAGCAAAGATACATATAGAGGAATTCTATAACAAGCTTGATTCCTTGATCACCTTGCACCAACAAAGTAAGAAGGATCATATAAAAGAATCTAACAAACATTTATCAAACACATTATGGGAGAAGCACAATACAAAAGGCAAACACAAAAAGGGCTACCCAGAAGGACAAGCCATTCAAGCACATCGCCTACTCTCCCTATCTCAGTTTATATCATTTAGGGAAGGTGGGAAACTCGCAAGAGGGCCTATATCCAACACATTAAGAATAATAGCCAGTTCCAAACAAGGATCCTCTTGAGAATCACGATGTTAGATACTAGGTGTAATTATCAATTGATTTGAAAGCATATGAGGTAAATTAGTATCGAGATCAATGGTCTCATATTCATCACTAGGATCAATAGGATCCTCAAGAGTATACTCCTCATCAAGATTAATTAAAATAGGATCTAAGATGTGATAGAATCATCACAATCACTCATCTTAACATCATTATGAACCTTAACTTCCTCCAATACATCAAGCATAGGTTGGTCAAAAGAAGGTAAAGAATTTCAAAGAATAGAGGCATGGGCCTTAGCATTAGCCCTACGCTTCTTATGACATTCATTAGCAGATTTGTTAGGTTTCTCTTTGTTTGAAACATGTTGAGAACTAGGAGGAATGACAAGTGGTTCCTTCACAGATTATATAGGAGGATTGGTAGGACTCTCAGTAGGCTAAGAAGTGACACTGAGAGGTTGAGTAATAGAGGTAGCAGTAATAGATAAAGGAGGTATAGAAGGACTGGTAAAAAGACCACAATTAAGATCTATCTAAGGCATGCTTAACTTGACAATATTTTGATGTTTATAGGTTTGATATGAATGAAAAGTTTATCAGGGCGAGGAGGATATGAATTAGGTAATGAATGCCAAAATAAATCAAGAGTAGGACAATATCTAGGCCTAGAAGGTTGATATAAACTATGATTAATCATTTTTACTTCTCCATTATGAATGAACTTAATACACTTATGAATAGGAGAAGCAACAAAATGCATGCCAGTTAACCAAGAGAAACCAAATTTGACTTGAAACTAATCAAAGTAGGAAAAACAATAAAGGTGGTATCTACAACTTTACCACAAAGTTCAACAGGCAAGTTAATAAAACCAAGTGAAGGATAGAGAAAACCATTTCAAGTTTAGATCCATGCGTTAGATGTATCATAAAAATCATGTTGTAGATTTTTCATAAAAAGTTTTTCCTTAGTAATGACATTTATTAAAGATGTGGGATCAGCAAGGCAACCAGTCGTAGGTATCTTAGCAATCCTAGCATAAATATAAAGGGGACCATCGTGAGCCTTAATTGTCTTAGAATCATCAAAGGTAATTGAGAGTTCCCTAGGTCCTTTATCCTTAGTTTGTTTCTAAGGTTTAGGTGGAACTTGAAGTTGAGGTGGAGGTGAAGGATATTGAATAGTAGGTTCAGATGAACAGTGCACTCCACATGATTAAAAATGTCATTGATATCATCCATCTTTGAATCGTAAACAATATCCATAGAAGATGGTTCAGCGATGGTATTAGTCTCATGTGTAGGTAAAGAATTTGTATAGATTTAAAGGATTTGATTAGGAGGAGAGACATATTTAATCCCATTACCATCAAAGATATCAATGAATAAAGCATTAGAATCAATTACGTATTGAACCTTATGTTTTAGAGAATAACATTTATCAGTATCATGGCCATTCTGTCAATGATATTGACAAAAAGATTTAGGATCAAAGGATTTTGATGCCATCGTAATAGGGAGAAGAGGTTGAATAGGAGGAAAAGTAATCATTTTAGCACTTAAAAACCTACTCATAATAGAATGTAAAGATTCAGAGAGAGGAGTAAATGTACGATTCATACGGAAAGAAATGGATGCAGAAGTGGTATCGTTGGATGCAACAACAACTTGATCATAAACTGCATTCACCTATTTATTTAACTTGACATAGTTATTAGGTTTATGAAACTTATTAGGATTAGGAGAGGCATCACTCTTATCAACTCAAATAGGAGCCATGGGAGTGTTGCTCTCAAATTGATTCAGTTGTAATTGATAATGATGAAGTGCTACACAAAGTTGTTTAAAAGAGGTAAATTCAGTAAGTAGAATCTTATCTCTAATATCATTTTGTAAATTTGAAAAAAAATATATGTTGAATATCAATATCAGGAACAAGATAAGAAATTTGAGCGTACAAATGTTTAAATCTAGAAATAAAATTAGTCAATTTTTCCTTAGTGTTTTGTTTACAATGCATTAAATTAGTTAAGAAAACTTGCGGACCAATGTTATTTTGAAATTTTTGGATAAATGTATTAGCAAGTTTAGGAAAAGAATCAATAGAACAAGGAGGTAAAGAACAATACCATTGCAATGCCTTATCATGAAAATTTCTAGCAAACAACTTAGCTAAAATCCTATGGTCATGAGCATAATCGCTACAGAGGATTTCAAATGTTTTAACATGAGTAACAAGATCTCTCTTACCATTTTAATTCTCAAGACGAGGCATATCAGCTTGCTAAGGGATAGTAGCATGAATATTGTCTAAGGATAAAGGACTACCCATGTCACATGTAGGAATACTAAACTTGGATTGGGTTAAGGATGGATGTTTTTGTTTTAAAGATGACACAGTTTGAGCCAAACTAATGATTATGGAATTATTAGAAGAAATAGGTGGCATAGAAACATTAGGAAAACTAGGAAAAGTGTAGGAAGTGATAGGAATAGAAGACACAATTGGTGGAATACTTGGAACTACAGTTGGAAGAGGATTGGAATAGGTAAAAGGAACACTATGGTAAGAAGGTTGTGAGGTAGGTAAAGACACCGGTGGAATACTCACATGAATAGATGAAATTGGAAGAGATGTAGTCATTAAAGAAGGAGTGTAAGTAGGAATTCTAGTTAAAGAAATGGAAGAAGGTTCCCCACTAGTGACAGGAAGAGTGAATCCTAGATCTTGAGCCTCTTGAGCTAAAGGTTTAACATTCAAATGCATAGGATGAGTGATACCATACAAGAGATTAACACCTTGATCACTATCATGGAGGAATTTCATAAGAGCCTCTATAGCTTGGATGTAATCTTGATTATGGTTTTCTTGAATAAGCCAATTTCCCATTTTATCAAGTTCTGTTGAAATTTTTTGGACTTGTTCAAATGAATTCTTAAAGCATCATTCTCATCATGAGATGAGTGAGAAGAGTTATGCTCCATAGAAGGATTGGAATCATGGGTGGTCAAATTGTCATCTAGTATTGTAAGGAAAGGAGAGGAAGACTCAGGATCAAACAAACCCATAAGTCTATGGCTTCTTCTAACTGGGATACTATAAGTAGGACTAGAACTAGTAAAGCTCATACACCAATGCAATGGAAATGAACTAATTTAGGAAACAAAAGAGTTAGATTTTTAATTTTTGGAATGTAAATGCAACAACATAAAATAAAGCTAATCTAATAGACATGCAAGATCTAACATAAAAAAATTTAAATCTAACACCAAAAAAGAAAGAGTTGTCTATCACAGGTTCACCAAAATGTAAAGAATAAAAATGGATTGTGTGAATGGATTATTATAAATTTAATGTGTGTTTTAGGAGTAGTGAAGAAGGTAAGATTGTCCTCTTAATCCCAAATTTCATAAAGGGAATATCCAAATTGATTAACCCTAAAGAAAGGATCAATGCATAAATGAATCAATCTATTAAGGATAGAGTTAAAGAGAAACCCTAAATTCTCTTTTATAGAAGAGAATGTGTGATAGATTTAAGAAGATTATAAAATTTAATTAAAATAAAATGAAGACAAGTACTAACCTCAAAATGCTACAAATCTCAAGAATTCTATTTTTGAGTGTCTACACTAAGTTTCTGGAAAATCTATAACTAGATCTAGAACAAAAATGTAGACAGAAAGAAAACCCATAAATATTTTCTAAATCTGATTCAATTTCAATTTTGACCCAAAAATTAATGTCATCTTTGACCCAAAATTTCTGATTCCAACCTAGAATCTCTGATTATGACCCAGAACAAAATGTCGATTCTGACCCAGAAATGAATGTCACTTTTGACCCCCAATTTTTTATTCTAACCTAGAATCTCTGATTCTGACCCAAAATAGAATGTTGATTCTAACCCAAAATCTTTGACAAAAAATCTATTTTTGGATCCTGATAGTTTTCTGAAATGGGTATCGGAATCTGCACTCCAATTCACTGTTCTAAACTTTTCCCTGTAAGAAAATGGTTTTTTTGTTGGGGGGAGGGGTTTTCCTTGGTCAAACCCCAATTTTGGAATTAACCTCAAGTATAATTGAAATTGAATAAGTAAAACAAAGTAAATGAACAAATTCACCTTGCCTGTATAGAAACGCTTGTGGTAGATTCAAATTTGTGGATCTATAAGTATGTATGCACCAAATGGATGTAGAATGTAGAATGTTGGATGTAGGATGTCTCAAATATATTTCTTTTAGATCTTCAACACCAATATTTAATGGATCTAGGAATATGAAGAGGCTTGGATGAATGGGGATGGAGAAATCTTCAACAAGAGGGCTTCATAGAGCTTGAATCCTTCAATGGCTACCAATGGATATCCTTGATGAATTGAATGCTTGAATGTCTTTGAGAGCTTGAATTATTGATAGTAGATGCTTTCTTCAATAGATCATTCATAGATTTTGGATGGATGGAATTTCTTCTTGTGTCTTCTTCAAGTCTTAGATGGTTAGAGAAAATTAGAGGAAAAAGCTTCGTTATATAGGAACCTAGGGAACAATATTCTAGAGAGGCCTAAATAGGAGAATTAAATTACAATTAGACCTATATCCCTATAATTGGACCTATATTAAATATAATTCCAAGATTCATTGCTCCAAAGTCCAAATACCTGACAACTGAAGTGGGAATTAAACCTTTCTGAAGCTCAACATTTGGAAACTCCAGAATCATGAAATATGGACCTTGGGTTAGAATCAAGGTTGATTCTTACCTAGGTCAAGGTTGAGGTTCACCTTTACCTAAGTCAAGGTCGAGGTCAACCTTGACCCAGAAATTTTGATTTTGACCCTGAGGTCAAAAGTCTCAGTTTTGTAGTTTAGGAAGTCATAAACAGGCCAAAGAAAAGTGGGAAATGGGGTAAAAGAGGGGGGGAAACTAAATCCAAGTTAGAGACCCATTCAAGGCACTTTACATGATCCCAAACCTCTTACTTAGAAGGCTAAACCATTCTACAATCGAAGTTATTCTATTTTCTGACTATACAGATAATATTGCCAAGAGATTTGGAATGAAATGCTTCAAGGTAGACCATATGTAGGTCTGTGCCAACACAGTCATGGAAGATGTTGAAAATTTCAAATATAAACCATTGCACCCAGGAGCCTTTTCATCCGCCATGGAAAATATGGCCTCCTTGAGGTCAGTGATGGTGAGAAATTTCTCACAAAAGGCATAATGCTCAACCAAAATCCAGTTTGGAGTAACAACAATATAATCCTTCAAGGCTTGGTTCCTATTAGAAGAACTTCCCTATATTGTGAAAACCTTCTCATAATGCTCAAAAAAATCTTCAAGTATGTTAGGAAGTTCAGAAAGATCATCATGACCTTTCCTAATCCTTTTGATCCCACCAGAGGTATGACAAGATCTGAGAGCTTAAAAATACTCTTTGGAGGCTTGGTCACTGACCTAAAGCTAGTGAAGGCGAGCCTTGATTTGAGATCCCCTGGAAACATAGTTATCTGAAACTTGATTTTGGTGATGAAGAATAGCTAGCTGAAGTTCTAGTTTCATATCAAACAGATTCATGGCCAAGGCTGTAAAAGAAATAAAAAGATCTTTAATGGTTGCATCATATGAATGTCAGAGGTACATGATAAGTTATCTTCCATAAATACGAAGAAAAATTTTCATATGAGTGATTAAATCATTCCACTAATGAATCCATCCTAAGAGATTGTGGGGCCTGGGCTCCAAATTCTAGACACAGAAGATATGTCCTACTGTTGGATAATGAATAAGAAGGGACAATCTCTTAGCTTTCTGTGACTCAATAGTGAAGAGGATGTGATAGTTTTCTGATAAGGTCACATCAATCAAAGGAATTATAGGTAATTCTCAATCTTCATAAAAAGAGAAAATACATTAAGCTATAATCATGGCACAATCAAGCCTCTTAAAAGTCATGTCAAAACTAGCTCTGAAATTGGATGAAGTATACCAAACCTCACTAGGATGATGATAGTTGGCATTGGGATCAAAAAGATCCAATTTATTATGCATGTAATACCAATCCTCTCATTCTCCAGTTGTCCACTAGAATGACAAAATCCCACCTTTTTCAGAAGCTAGCTCTACCATATTGAAGTCCGCACATATGGCCTAGGTGTCTGGTGGTAGATGAACCACCATCCAATACCACATATGTGATCTTTCAAAGTCGTCATTTGGAGCATAAACATTAACTATACCAAAATAATTATTATTAATGGACAACAATAACCACATTATTCTCTGCATGGGGTCAGAACCATGTAGAATAACTGAAGAAAATAAAGGAGGCATAAGAGTAACTTTACCACCTCTACTAACTTCATGTTGTGAAGCAAATATAGGAACATCTAGCAAAATAACATGGTAAGTATAATTGAGCACGAAGACATAAATTTTCACTTCCTATAGGAAGAGAATAACTAGGTTACCAATCCTGTTTTTAGCATCTCAGAAAAAAAAATTTAGGAGAGAGAATTCATGATAACATATCTTGCATTTAATCCTCATCCCTAAGAGAGGAGGAGCTATTATAGGATGAACTGGTTCTAAAGCTAGGAGGATAATCTCCTACATAGAGGACTCTCTTCTTCTCTGTGCTACCATCCAAAATATTAGTGCACCTAGAAGGGGTGAAAGAGCATTGTAAATATTGAGACACTATCATGGAAGCCATCTAAAAAGTGAGGACCCAAGTAGGCTAAGAGACACTCACAAACACCTCCATTCCCTCCAAGGTAGGATTTGAAAGAGGAGTTGTTGCAACTGTATTTGTTCAGGTAGGAGGAGCCACCATAGTGACTTACGTTGAAACCTGAGCCATAGAAGCTGAATTTTTCTTGGGTACCAAATAATTTCTATCTTTTTGCACTAAAGTGGTCCAATTTTATTTTTTCGTCACCTCCATAAGCTTGGAAGGAACATTATTAGGAGGGATTTTCATGCTACAAATGAAAAATAGGAAATCCTTTACCTTGTGCTCAATTGATTGACACCTATAACAGGTTTAAGGAAGGTTTGGGTAAAGCTCTTTCTGGGTAAATGCATGAACTAAAACTTTAATATCAAATGTTTCTGTAAGGTCCTCTGAAAGGTTTCCCTCAACAAAAAATTTTTTTTGAGGGCAAACATTAAAAAATAATCCTGCTCCATGCACAACACCTTGCTAATAGATTGCATACTGGTCTGCATGAAATGCTAGCATGGCAGTGGAAGACCCAGAAATTCAACCTAGACTATGACCTTCAATGTTTTGTTATCTAGGACTACAAAGTCTCGAGACCAATGCTGGAAAACCAACATAGAATAACTTAAAGTCTATGACCCATGATTGAAAACCGCATTTGTAAGGAAACTCAGGTTGAGAAACAACTTCCTACAGTAATCTCTAAAGGAAAGTATTGTGCAAATTCTTTTAAATCCTTACAATTTTAGATTCGTTAACTACTTTAACAAAGATATTACAACCATATACCATGCATAAAAAAAATAGAGAATGACACAATGATTTACCCTGGGGAAAACCTTTCGGTAAAAAACCCCAGCACTCCAAAACTTGCACAATGTATTATCTTCAACACAATGGTTACAACACACTTGCAATGCAAGTTCTTTTAAGAGACAATCAGCACACTCAAACAAATCTAGTAGCACCAGATTATACCAATAATACACTCTTTTTGTATATTTTCATGTAACCCTAAAAAATGCTTATATCATTGTGCTTTCCTTTTTAGGGAAACTCCCAAAGATAGCCGTATTAGGGTTTTCCCATTCTCTGAGAAAATAGGAACCCTAAAATTTTTTTGGGGGCAATGCCCTAAACCCCACGGTTGGGATCAAGGATTGGAAGAGTGTATAGTACTCAACTTTATCAGTTGCCACATGTCATTGAATGTCTTCACCTATCATTGAAATCTCCTAGAAATAGCTCTTATGTGTCATAGGAATCCGTCATAACCATTTCAGCCATGATGTCCTTACACACGATTCAAGATGCTGACACATCAAGTGGAGTGACACATCAACATGCCAACTAGACATGTACACTCATACTTAACTACATTATTTACAAGAAATACATTTTACAAAACAAATAACAAGAATAGGAATTATCCAAGGTCGAGACACCTTATTCCTAACATTCTCCCACTTGTCGAACACCTTGTAAGAGCAATATAGGCCAAAAGGCCCATAGACTCCGAACACCATCTAAACTTCGCAGTGCCCACTAGTTTTTTTAATGCATCCGCAACATTCTTCACAGTATCTACCTTCTCCAAATTTACCTTTCCATCTTCCACCGTATCTCTCACAAAGTGAAACTGGACATCAATGTGCTTTGTTCTGGCATGGAAAGTTGGATTCTTCTCAAGGAAAATAGTGCTCTGACTATCACACCAAATAGTAATCTATTCTGCATCAACACCAACATCAGAACACAATATCCCAATCCAAATGGCCTCCTTACAAGCATGATTAGTAGCCATGTACTCATATTTTGTAGTGGACAAAGCAACAACAGGTTGTCTCTTACTCATCCAACTGATGGCACCACCAAACATAGTGAACACATAAGCACTGGTGGATCTCCTGCTATTAATATCACTTGCACAATCTGAATCCACAAACCCATGAATACAAATTGAATGCAGAGATCTAAAAGAGTTACCATGGTAACATATGGAGTAATTTGATGTACCCCTCAAATATCTGAATACTCGCTTAACTACATCCCAATGTACCTGTCCAAGGTTAGCCATAAACTAACCCAGGACTCCCACTACTTGGGCAATGTCTGGTCTAGTACAGACCATGGCATACATAAGACTGCCAACTGTACTAGCATAAGGTACTCTAATCATGTCCTCCACCTCACTAGGAGATTTTGGACAATCATCTACAGATAACTTTGTTCCCACTGAAATAGGAACACATAGTGGTCTACAATCTACCATGCTGAACCTGTCCAACACAGACTTCACATACTCTGACTCAACCAAAGTTTTCTGTTAGACCTATCTCTACTAATTTCCATACCCAAGATGTAACTTGCTTCCCCAAGATCTTTCATCTCAAACTATGTTGAAAATTGAGATTTAAAATCAGAAATCATACCCTTACCCTTCCCAAACAAAAACATATCATCAACATATAATGCAACAATAAGAAGGCATTCATTTTTAGCTCTGAAATAAACAAAATGATCTGATTTTGATCTTACAAATCCAATTGACAACACAAAGGAATCAAGCTTAAGGTAGCACATCCTAGGAGATTGCTTCAAACCATATAGAGATTTCTTTAATCCGCAAACTAAGGATTCTTTACCTTTAACAATGTAGTGCTCAGGCTATGACATATAAATCTCTTCCTCCAAATCACCATGAAGGAAAGTTGTCTTCACATCCATCTGTTCTATCTCTAAATCATATGAT
>MU227082.1:134684-150350 GCA_018584345.1 Thuja plicata
TCACATCCATCTGTTCTATCTCTAAATCATATGATGCAGCAAGAGATAACAAAAATCTAATGGATGTCAACTTTGCAACAGGATAGAATATTTCACCATAATCTATTCCCTCTACCTGTGAATACCCTTTGCAACCAATCTAGCTTTGTACCTTTCAACACTGCCATTTGCAAAGAATTTCTTCTTGAACACCCATTTATAGCCAAAATATTTTCTCGCTTTAGGAAAAGGTACAAGGTCCCAAGTTTTTTTTTTCTCCAATCAAGCAATCTCATCATCCATAGCCTCAATCCAAGAACCTGCATCTTCCATGTCCAAAGCCTCTTTCACAGATCTAGGCTCATCAGTGTTAGTAATCAAAGCAAAAGCACAACTGGAATCTAACATAGAATAACCAAACATTTATGGTTGCTTTCTTTCTCTCATGGATCTCCTCAAGGGATGAGGTTGAGGTTGTTCTTCCTCTTCTTCCAAACTATCAGAGCTACTAGAGCTCTCCTCATCATTAGACCCAACATGGTCTCTCTGTTTAGTCTTCTCAGGGCTAGGAGGAAACTGAACAACCTCTTTTTCCTTTTCTTTTTCATCTGGTTGCAGTACAACAAGAGAAGATGTTAGTTCTCTAAAAATAACATTTCTACTATGCAACACATTACTAGTCACAAGATCCCAAATCTTGTATCCTTTCACACCAACACTATATCTGATGAAAATACATTTGACAGCTTTGTTTTCCAACTTAGATCTTTTCTCCTTTGGAATATGTGCATAAGCTTCACAACCAAAAACACAAATATTTCTAATTGAAGCCTTCTTACAAGACCACACCTCCATGGGTGTCTTACCAACAAGAGTTGATGTAGGATATCTATTAACCAGATAGAAAGCAGTGGCCATAGCTTTAGCCCAAAACCTTTGTTCTAAACCAACTCCACTAAGCATACTCCTAGCCTTCTCCATCAGTGTCCTATTCATTCTCTCTGAAACTCCATTTTTCTACGGGGTGTAAGGAGTTGTCTTATGTCTCTTAATTCCTTGTTCTTTATAAAACTGTTCAAACTCTATGGAACAAAACTCACCACCATTATCAGTTCTCACACACTTGATTCTTTTACCAGTCTGATTCTCCACAAGAGCCTTAAATTCCTTGAACCGACTGAAAACCTGTGTCTTAATTTTCAAGAAATATATCCAAGTCCTACTGTAATCATTTATAAAAGATACAAAATATACAAAACTTGAGATAGAAGGAACTTTTACAAGAAAAAATATATTGGAATGAATAAGATCCAAAATACCAGAAGACTTGTGAGAACTAGAGTAGAACTGAACATGATTTTTCTTACCATAAACATAGTGTTCACAGAAATTGAATTTGAGATTACAATCATTTAGCCCCTCGATGATATTTTTAGTTTTCAAGGTCGTAAGACCCTTCTCACCAATGTGGCCAAATCTCATATGCCACAACATTGTCTTTTCTACAGGAAGCTTGAATTCCAAAGTGTTTGCACCCTTAGGTACACTTATTGCACTACAATCAAAACCCATTTCCATAGTCTTCTTTACTGCTCGTTCAGATGGTGGGGATGAAGTGATAGCCGCTCTCTTCTTTGAAACAAAAGAACTATTGCACTGAGCAATGCATGCATTAAGTTGAAACAAAGTACCTCTCCAAGTATCTTTAGCGAGCACCATAGAACCTCTCATCATCTTGCATCCATCTTTTGAAAATATAACTTGCACACCTACATCATTTAGCATACTTACAGATAATAGGTTTCATGCCAAACCCAGAATGTGCATAACTCCATTGATTCCCTTTACTTGTCCATCAGGAAATCTGATAGTGACCCTTTCGTGTCCAACTATCTTTAGGTGAGAATCATCACCCAAGTACACCTTTCCACCATCAAACTCTTCATATTTTGAGAACCAGTTTCAATGAGAGGTCATATGAAAAGAATCACCCGAGTCTACTAACCACACATCATCAGATGCATGGGATACCAAAGCTGCAATAAAAGCATCTCCATCTTCTTGAGATTTTTCAGAAGCTAAATCTGAGCCTTTCTTCTTCTTCTTCGGTTCTTTGTAGTCCCTCCGAAAGTGCCCAGATTTATCACAGTTCCAACATTTTGCCTTGGAATTTCTAGGATTTTTAGAACTCCCACTGAGTTTGGATCTTCCCTTCTTTGACTTATTGTCATTCTGCTTTCCTTTGTTGTTGGATCTCCCACGAACAGCAAGGGCTTCCTTAGACAAATCCAAACTCTTTCTTTGCATCTCCTCAGATAGTAGCGAAGACACCACATCATCCATACAGAATGTGACTATAGTACTTCTGAGAGCCATGACAAGATGGTCCCACGAATCTGGCAAGGAATAAAGCAAGGTCATACATCGATCCTCCTCCTCGATCTTGGCACCAGATGATGCCAACTGTGTAATCAATAAATTGAATGCGTTGAGATGATAAATTACAGATCCACCTTCCTCCATTCTTAAACAATATAAATTCTTTCTTAGAAACAACTTATTCACCAGAGATTTGTCCTAATACACAGACCCAAGCTGTGTCCACAAAGAATTTGCAGTAGTCTCATCAAGAACATTTAGAAGAATGACATTTTCTCGATAGAGTCTGATGAGACCCTTAGCCATCCAATCCTTGATCTCCCAGTCCACTTGAGATATGGTTGTAGGTCTCACAGCAAGTGAAGCAGCCTCCCATAGATCGCGGTCTTCAATCATGTCTTCCATCATGAGTTTCCACAACTAGAAATTAGTGCCATTAAATTTTTCCACCTCCATTCTACTGTATGAGGAACCTGACATCTCAATTTGCAAAAATATTCAGAATGATCTACACAAAAAACTACCACTCAACTTGAGATTAGGTCAAAAAACCCTACCCAACAACTAGGATCAAAAGTTGATCAGGCTCTGATAGCACTTGTAAGGAAACTCAGGTACGGAAACAACTTCCTACACTAATCTCTAAAGGAAAGTATTGTGAAAATTCTTTTAAATCCTTACAATTTCAGATTCGTTAACTACTTTAACAAAGATATTGCAACCATATACCATGCATACAAAAAATAGAGAATGACACAATGATTTACCTTGCGGAAAACCTTTCGGTAAAAAACCCCAGCACTCCAAAACATGCACAATGTATTATCTTCAACATAATGGTTACAACACACTTGCAATGCAAGTTCTTTCAGGAGACAATCGACACACTCAGACAAATCTAGTAGCACCAGATTATACCAAAAATACACTCTTTTCATATATTTTCTTTTAACCCTAAAAAATGCTTATATCATTGCACTTTCCTTTTTAGGGCAACTCCCAAAGATAGCCATATTAGGGTTTTACCATTCTCTAAGAAAATAGGAACCCTAAAATTTAGGAGAGAGAATTCATGATAAAAACTCTTGCATTTAATCCTCATCCCTAAGAGAGGAGGAGCTATTATAGGATGAACTGGTTCTAAAGCTAGGAGGAGAATCTCCTACATAGATGACTCTCTTCTTGTCTGTGCTACCATCCAAAATCTTAGCACACCTAGAAGGGCTGAAAGAGCATTGTAAATATTGAGACACTATCAGGGAAGCCATCTAAAAAGTGAGGACCCAAGCAGGCCAAGAGACACTCACAAACACCTCGATTCCCTGCAGGGTAGGATTTGAAAGAGGAGTTGTTGAAACTATATTTATTCAGGTAGGAGGAGCCACCATAGTGACTTATGTTGACACATGAGCCATAGAAGCTGAATTTTTCTTGGGTACCAAATAATTTCTATCTTTTTGCACTAAAGTGGTCCATTTTTATTTTTTCATCGCCTCCTTAGGCTTGGAAGGAACATTATTAGGAAGGATTTTCATGCTAGAAATGAAAAATAGGAAATCCTTGACCTTGTTCTCAGTCGCTTGACACCTATACCAGGTTTTAGGAAGGTTCGGGTAAAGCTCTTTCTCGGTAAATGTGTGAACTCCAACTTTAATATCAACTGTTTCTGTAAGGTCCCGTGAAAGGTTGACCTCAACAAAAACCCTTTTTTGAGGGCAAGCATTAAAAAATAATCTTTCTCCATGCACAACACCTTGCTAATAGTTTGCATAATGGTCTACATGAAATGCTAGCATGGTAGTGGATGACCCAGAAATTAAACCTAGACTATGACCTTCAATATTTTGTTATCTAAGACTACAAAGTCTCGAGACCAACGCTAGAAAACCAACATAGAATAACTTAAATTTTAGGACCCACGATTGAAAACTGCATTTGTAAGGAAACTCAGGTTTGGAAACAACTTCCTACACTAATCTCTAAAGGAAAGTATTGTGCAAATTCTTTTAAATACCTTACAATTTCAGATTTGTTTACTAGTTTAACAAAGATATTGCAACCATATACCATCCATACAGAAAATAAAGAATGACACAATGATTTACCCTGGGGAAAACCTTTCAGTAAAAAACCCCAGCACTCCAAAACCTACACAATGTATTATCTTCAACACAATGCTTACAACACACTTGCAATGCAAGTTCTTTTAGGAGACAATCGAAACACTTAGACAAATCTAGTAGCACCAGATTATATCAACAATACACTATTTTTATATATTTTCATGTAACCCTAAAAAATGCTTATATCATTTCACTTTCCTTTTAAGGGCAACTCCCAAAGATAGCCGTATTAGGGTTTTACCATTCTCTGAGAAAATAGGAACCCTAAAATTTTTTGGGGGGTAATGCCCTGAACCCCGTGGTTGGGATCAATGATTGGAAGAGTGTACAGTACTCAACTTTATGAGTTGCCACATGTCATTGCATGTCTTCACCTGTCATTGAAATCTCCTAAAAATAGCTCTTACATGTCATAGGAATCCGTCATAACCATTTCAGCCATGATCTCCTTACACACAATTCAAGATGCCGAGACATCAAGTGGAGTGACACATCAACATGCCAACTAGACATGTACACTCACACTTAATTACATTATTTGAAAGAAATACATTTTACAAAACAAATAATAAGAATAGGAATTATCCAAGGTTGAGACACCTTATTCCTAACAGCATTGTCCTAGGTAGGGTTTGAGAAATGAAACAAAAATTACATTGGTAAGGCTTTAAATGCCATCATCTGGAAATCCATGAGGGGTTCACGATTTGGCAACCCTGTCTTTCAATATTCTTTCAGGTGGAGTTCTACTAACAAAATATCCTATTAAAGTATGTTTTAAAGCCAATCATAGGCGTTATCAAATTCCTAAATATGAAGCACAATATCAGGGCAAGGCATACCTCTTGAAACACTTTCAGAACAAACATGGGAGGAATTTTATTAAGAGGAGGTGACATGAGCATCCATTGCAGCAACTCCACCACTAGCATCAACTGTTGGGCCAAAGTTGGCTGGAGACATTATAAACCCCATTAAATCCAGCAATAAATGTGGTATTGCAAAACATAGAGAGGGAAACCAAGTATATAGACAAAGTTATTCAATTTTTTATATTCTTATTTTAAATAACCAAATATATTTTCTAATAGAGTTATTTAGAACAAGAAACACAATCTATAAAGTTCTTTTGTGTGATTAGTTTAGTGTAGAAAATAGAAAACATTGACAACAATTTTTTTATAGAAAATAAATTTTCTTATATAAAAATCTAGAATATTATTACCAATAAAATGATGTGGAATATATATTATACTAAATATAATAATATTTTATATTAACTAAAAATAGAAGGGCTCTCTGTCGATAGAGAAGGGCTCACTGTCAATAAAAAGGCCCATGTTGCAGGAGCACCTAGGAAAATCCCTAAATCTTATTACAATTTTGGCTTTTACTCACCCTAGCCAAGTCAGTATGTTTTATTTGACCTTAGAAAGTCTTGCAAAGAGTTTTCCTAGGTGGATTAGACTAGGTTCAATCCAACCTAGATGTTTATTGCTTTCTAGTTGTTATAGCTAGATTAGACCTAGGGTTGGATAATGGGTTTACAAGTGTCTAAAATCCTTTAAGGCTTAGGAAAGAGTAGAATAGTGCCTAAAATGGTTCCTCGATTCATTCTACACCATTCTAGGTTGAATAGACACCCTTAACTACAATTATGTCATAAGATGTAATGTTGTCATAATGTTGCTTGACAACATTTTAGCACATTTTTATGTTGCATGGCAACAAATGGAAAAAAATGGATTCCTTTCAAGGAAACATAATGGGTAGTTTGGACATAATGGCCTAGAATCATGGGTATGACATCCTAAGGAAAAATATATCCCATTTTCAGAGGCATTGTGTGGAGAAGTGTAATTTTGCTAGTGAATGAAAGCTCTGTGTTCTAGTTTTCAGTAACATCAAAGTTGCATTGTGTTAATGAGTTGTTGTATGGATTTAATTGATGAAATTAGTGTTTTTTATACATAGTAGAGATACTTATAATTAATTTCTCTTCAACAACATAGTATTTTTTTATTTTATTGGGTTAGTTTAGTAAATTGTTTTATAGACTATGTAGTTGCTGGAGTAGACAGTGTGGTTTTTAGTTTTATGGCTCCCCCATAGAATCCAACCATGAAAATCATCATGGTCTGTATAAATATTGTAGGGAAGCCTTTCTATATTATATATATGACAGTAAGATTCTAGAGGAGCAATTTTGTTATTTTTAAGGTCATGCCCTAGGCAAACACTGTGTGTCTGGTTAGAGTTTTGGTATGAACTAATAGTGCATGATTGTAGGGTAGCTACTGAGGGAGTGAAATGAAAGGTGTTTTCATGTGAATAGAGGTCATATAGAAACCTCTTAAGAAGATTGGTCATTGAAAAATCCATCTTAATACATTTTTGAGGATAAATTAGAGGACTTCAGAAATTTAGGCTAATTAGCCCTATTAGACCTACAATTTAGGAATCCAATATAAAGAGAACCTAGGATCCTAAGACCAAAAAAATATTCAAGGCATTGGAAAATCGAATCTAGATCTCAAGTTATTTTTTGGGGTTATTTGGAATTTTGGAGAAAGAATTGAGAAAAAATCTTTGTATAGGGCTGATTGAGCAATTAGGCCTATTAGGACCAAACAGAGAGTCAATCTTGAACTCAATTGATTAAGGATTGATGTCCCATTCCAATGGATTTAGAAGGATGCTAATTAGTTTTTTCAATGATGGATACACCCCCTGAAGAAATTGTGAAGAATTTGTGAAGAGTTTTCACTTGGAGTGATCCAAGATAGAGTGAAGATTTGAAGTAACCTTAATGATAGTGATCAATCAAGGTGAAGAAAAAAGATACTAACCCTTTGAGTTGAGTTAGGGTAGTCTTAGGCCAGAAGAGAAAATATTATCAAGGTTATAGAAGTGAGCTTAGGATATAGGTAAGGATAGGACAATTAAAGTCCTAGATAAGGGATTGTGCAAGCACACCTTAGGGAATCTCTATCAGATTGGTATCAGAGCGTCTTTGATCAGGCTTGTGGTGAATGCTCCAACTAGAAGAGTCAGTAGGAGAGTATACAATGGTGAAAATTTCAGATTTTTCAAAGAAGGTAGATGAGAAAGAAGAAGAGAATATATTTCTCAGAGAGAGATTGTCACCATTGAAACACAAAGTGGACCAAGTGGAAGTAAAGACTGAAGAATTAAAGGATAAGGTTGAAGAGAAAGGAAAGGAGATTTCCATAGATGATGAAGTCTCTCAAGATGACCCTATCCTCACTGAGGAACCATTCCTAAAACCACTAAAGGCTTCGCGTGGAAAAGAAATGGAAGGATTTCCCATCTTTAGTCAAAAGATGGAACTAGAAATAGTCCTAGATTGGATAGAAGAACAAGGGAACCACTTTGAATGTGATGGCATAATTGAGGCACAAAAGGTGAAATTTTCTAAAGCCAAACTTAGAGGGTCTGTACTCACTTGGTGGAAATTTATCCTAGATGAGAGAGAGAAGGAAGGAAAGAAGCCAATTTCTATATGGAAGGATATGGCTATAAAAATTAGAGATTCTTATGTCCCTGAGGATTATGAAATCCAATTGAATAAAAAAAGACAAAGTCTAAGATAGAAGGACTTAGATGTAAACTCATGTACTGAAGAATTTTAGTTATTATGTATGAGGTCTTGAGTTGCAGAGGATGAGAAGGTGAAGGTAGATAGATACCTTAATGGTCTCAAGAGGACTATACAAGATGAAATGAGTCTCTTGACTCTTGATACTATTCAGAAATGCCACCAAATTTCAATAAAGGTAGAAGAGAAGCTAAGGAAGAAACAAGATTAAAGCACCACCAGAGGTAGAGGAAAAGGAAGAGATAATATAGGACATAGAGGTGGATATGGTTGAATAAGTTCTAAAAGAAAGAGTCAAGGAGAGACCAAGCTTACTCATAAAGATGAAGGAAGCTCCAATAGAGGTAACTAAAATAGAGGAAGGAACTCTAACAATAGAGGAAGAAGCAATAGCCAAGGAAGAGACACCCTATTTTGCAAACATGAAATGTTACCACTGCAACCAGATGAGACACCCTACATACAGATGTCCAGAGAAAGGAAATACTTCTCAATGAAGTGACAAAAGGGTAAACTATGTTCAAGAGGAGACTAGTGGTGGAAGTAGACACCATGAAGTACCCTTAGAGTCAAAGGAAGGAGAGAATTTAATGATGAGGATGACACTAATTAAGGAGCCAGTGAAAGATGAACCTAGTTAAAGGAGATTGTTGTTTAGAGTGAAATTCAAAATGATGGAAAATATTTGTAGATTTGTCATAGACTCAGGGTCTAATAAAAACTTAGTATCAGAGGAAGCAAGAAAAAAATTGAAGATGAAGAGAATACCCCATACTGGAACCCATACAAAGTCACTTGGTTGAATAAAGGATAATATGTCCTTGTCAATGAACAAGTGTGGGTGGACTTCTCAATACAAAGACAAGGTGTTGTATGACATCCTAACTATGGATGTATGTCACCTACTCCTTGGTAGGCCATGGTAATTTGACCAAAAGGCCATGCATGATGGAGCAAAGAATTCTTATTCTTTCAAGAAGGACAATGTGACTTTCAAAATACAGTCAATGTTAGAGGATGGAGATATGAAGTATACGGGCCCCACTGTTCTTATGGTTAGTGAGAAGGAGTTCTTATAATCCTAAGAAGAAGGAGAGGGAGTTTTTTTTTCACTTATGTTGAAGCCAAAAGAATGAAGTGTAGACAAGATAGTCAAGAAGACAAAATTGCCTAAAGAAGTGCAAGAGATGTTGTAGAAGTATGAAGGCATTGTGAGTGATGAAAAACCATCAACCCTACCCCATAAGAGAGTTTTAAGTCATCAAATTGAATTTATGTCAAGAGAGACAATTCCTAATAAGGAAGCCTACAAAATGACTCCTCAACAAAATGAGGAAATAGCTAAGCAAATCCAAGAACTCCTAAGCCAAGGTCTCATTAGAAAAAGAATCAGTCCTTGTGTTGTACCCACTATCTTAGAACAAAAAAAGGGAGGAACTTGGAGGCTATGCACTGACTCAAGATAAATAAAGTGGATCACCATTAGGTATAGGTTCCCTATCCATGGGATAGAAGACCAAATTTTTTACAAAGATTAACTTAAAGAGTGGATACCACCAAATAAGAGTAAATGAGGTAGACAAATGGAAAAAAACCTTCAAGACCACAAAAGGACTGTATAAATGGCTTGTAATGCCATTTGGGCTATCCAATGCCCCATCTACATTCATGAGATTAATGAATGAAGTCCTTAAAGACTACATAGAAAATTTTTTGGTAGTGTATCTAGATGATATACTAATATATAGTAAGACAAAAGAAGAACACCTCAGACATCTATAGATATTTTTCAAGAAGCTACATGAGGATAAGTTGACAATAAATTTGGAAAAGTGTGAATTCATGAAGCATGAGCTAGTGTATCTTGGGTTTGTGTTGTCCCAAGGAAATCTAAAGATGGATCCAAGAAAAGTGGAAGCTGTTAGCACTTTTTCTTGTATCACAACCTTAAAATGACAGTATACTGATTATACTTGAATGAAAACTCTTTTTTGACAAGAGAAAGGCTAATTGCTAAGGATTGGATAATATCCTTCTTCATTTTTGAGCTCCACATACTCAGGAAGGTATTACCTAGATAGTTCACTATGTTTCAAGTAAACCTCAAATGGTGGATTGGGTCTTCACTGTTATGTCATTATATTTATGATTATATCAACAAGATACCACTCTTCAGATGGCTGGAAACAATTCTAAAACAGACCTTGACAGGGAAATACTTATGACTATAATAACAAATAACAGTGGCATAAGGATTCTTATCCTTCTTTTTATGAGTTTAAACTCAAGGAAGGCTAACCTTTTGATTCTCTCTCTAAGGAATCAACAAACTGAATAGTGTCCTACCGATACAAATTCTTATGAGTTCAGCTCATTTGTTCTTAGTAACAAGAGTATTTTGATTAATTTTTATTTTGATATTAGATGAGGAACATATTGCAAATTATACCTCAGACCAGTGCCTATCCCCTGGGAAAATATTTAATGAAAACATGAATCCACAGAGATAAAATAAAAAAGATACTGTAGAGTTCCTTACAAACTACATCTCGCTGAGATAGATTGCCTTACAAACTATCCTCTCATATACATACATCTGCATCAAATCCATATCACAGTGTTTTTCTCTCTGAAATCATCTATGAAACTTAGTCCTCTCCTTGAAAGGAACTCATAAATAATTAGAAAAACTACCTTGTAGCAGGTATATTTCAAATGCCTCACAGGTGAAACACACTAGAGCACAAACAGAATGCAAAGAGACAAGATAATATGAAAGAGGGAGAACCACACTGTATTCTATTACTGTATTCTGCTTCAACATATCCAGACAAGAAGCTTTAATGAATATAAAAAGATACAAAAGTATATCTTACAATAAAATTTCCTTAAGACCAACAGGGACCTGCTCTGGGCATCTGTAGGAAAAAACCAGAACATAGCAGAGGAAAGGAAACCTTACAACTAAGAGAAGAAAGAAAGATATAGAAGAGAGAAGAAACCCTAAAAACTATGTCTATTCAACACCTGTCCTTCTCTCAAATCTGATCTGCATTCATCTTTCCAAAAATATCCGACTTATCTAATAAATTTTCAATTCCACCTGCCTGAGAAAACATCTAATATGTCTTTTAAAATATCTCTTTATTTTTCCCACTGAAAAGTTTTCAATCTGATCTCATCTGCAAAATATCTTTGAAAATCTGTCACATTTCCCTTTGAAAATATCTGATTTATCCATTAAATTGTCATCAATGCTCTTTAATGTTTGCAGACATTGCTTGTTCCTTTAGTCAATATTATCATGCTTCTGGAAGGAAATCTAATCTTATTCCCCATCTAATTCATAGCTGAAACTCTACTCATGCATCTAGAACAAAATCTGATTTCTTTGCAACATATCCTGACACTTCTAACTGGCAAACACTGAATCCCTATCTATATCCATTATAAAATCAAATCTGAATTTACTATAGCTTCCCGGATACATCTGCCATGTTTGTCATTAATGACCCCCGAAGAGAAAACTGAATAATACTTTTTTCCTCTGAGAGATGTGCAAAAATAAACTACAGAAATGGATTCTTCATCTCGAGACGATTCCAACGGTATACAATACTTGATATTTTTTACCAAAATTGAGCCCTGGACGGCCACTTGAAAATCAAGTCTCTGCTTGCAACTTTTAGACACTTTGCAGCATCCGGCGACATCGCGACAAGCTAAAAATTCCAAGTCGCGAGCTAATTTCTCCTTCTCTTTCATTTCTGGGTGACCTAGCGACCTGCACCCAGCGGCTAAATCCTTCTGGCGACCTAGCAACCAGCGGCTAACTCTCTGTCGTGACAGCTTCCTTTGACATCTGGCTACCTCGCGACTAACTGCTAGCGGTTAGTTGCGAGATCTCAGCAGTCAACTCTGGCATCTCCCAATTGCGTGACTAACCGCTTGCGGTCAGTCACCAAGTCTCAGCAAGCTGGCAGTTATCTTTGATTTCTCTCCTGACTAGGCGACTGGGGCTTCTGGCAACATCGCGATTGGGCACATCCGGTGACTGGGCGACCATCTGGATCCGGCGACATCATGACCTGTATCACTATTCATTTTGATCAAAATTTCCTTGCTTGCATTTTTGGGCAGAGAAACTGAGGTGGTCAGAAGAGGTCGCACGCGTGCAGAGCCTTCTCTTTCAACTTCAAACTACTATGTTTTCATTTTATTTTATAAAGTCTTCAGTCTGCTTCTCCCGGACGAATGTGGGACAATTTGTTTTCATGTTTTTAAGCTATTTTAAAATTTTTTATTAAAATACTAGGTTTGGCCTATGTCTCCATTCCTCCAGCCCCTAAGAGCTCGCCCAAAGCCTCTGGGCTTCTTACTTATTTCATAAGCTAAGCGTTTTTGTATATAAAGGTCAAAAACGCCACTGTCCAGCCCATGTGGGACAAATAAAATGCATAGTTTTTCATCTTTTCTAAGACTTTACTGGGTTCTGCTCACCAATGGAGCTGTCTAAATGTGGATGATCAACACCAATGGTCCCCATAGACCAAGGCGCCCCCTGCTATGGAATGATATTTGCAAATAACAACTTGAAAATATCAAAAAAATTCTCCTCTTCCTTTGCTGTCGCTGCATCTCTCTGTCCATTGCATTGTTTGGAAGCATTAAATGGAACAAAGCTTACACTTGCAGATTTCATTAGCCTGGGATGTCTCTGTTCAAAAAGTTCACAGCCATCTGATTATACTGTTGCTGCAATGATTACCATTGTTTAATGTTTTTAATGAAAAATGCCCTCTTTACCTGTTTGCGCAGACCTCATCGTGCTTGCTATTTAAAATGATAGCAGGAAAGCATATTAAACTGCCCCCCCATTGGTATTGGCTGCACAATGCAATACTTCCTTTGTCTCTGCAGATTGCAATGTTTGGAAACATTAAAAACTCACCTTTAAAGTCTGCGCAGACTTCTTGCAATACTTGCAATGTATTTACTGTTTGAAATGCTTTCAAATTTTAAAACTTCCCTCACATCCCTCCTTCAATACATTGCGCAGGTTTCAGTGTTCTTGAATATCGGAAATCTCCCTCCAAAGCTTCTTGCGTAGACACCATGCTGTGAAGGTAACACCTTTAATGTTTTAAAACAACAAAATAATCTCCCCCAATCTACACAGGCTATTGTATTTGATATGCCAATGTTTACAATGTTTTTTAATCAAAATATCCCCCAAACAGCACGTGAAACACTTCCTCAGTCTGCGCAGCAAGCTATGCATGAAAAACTGCCCCCCAAACATCCTGCTGGTCTCTTCCATGGGCAGCGTAGACTGTGAATGCAGAAGTTTGTAGATCAAAATAAAATAGTAGTTTATAATGTTTTAAAAGCTTCACCAATACCTGGTCTGCACTAGAGACATAACAACCTTGTGTTTTAACTTGTAATATTTAAAACCTCTTTGAATCTCCTCTTTCTATCGCAGTTTGTGGCAATGTTATTGCAAGGCTTTCAATGTATTTGTAAGCCTTTTAAACAAAGATTCTAAATTCACCCACCTTATATTATACTCTGCGTAAGTATAATGTTCACTGGCTTTCCACAAAATAGCATGAACTCCTTCTTTATTGTCTTGCAACCAGCTTGGAATACTAAGGCTTTAAGGAAAACATTCAAAACAATATCAATTCCCCTAAATGTCTATAGTTTTAATGTTTCTTAAAACATACTCCCCTTCATAGCAATCAGCGCAGCTTACGTCTTTGTGTAGTCTCTTTGACTCCCCACTAGGGCACTTGAAATGCTTCCAAGAAAGCTTAATTAAAAACGTACCTTGCACTGGATTTCAATATATTATGTCTGCCATGCTAAATTGCACTTTAATTCATTATTGATCTCCAAATATATTGACGTTCTTTGACAACAAATATCCCAAAAAAGAGACCCATGAATTGGACTAGATCTGGGATTGACAATTGCAAAATGAGTAAACCACATTCTAAAACCTCTCCATTAAGTCAGATAGTGCATTCATATGTAATGAATATGTTTCCCTGATTGGTTCCTGGAAACAAATTTCAGATGGAAAGACATTATTTCCAAAAAATGACCATTCCGCAAACATATTGTCAAAAAATGATTTTAATCGTCGTAATTGATTTTTAAAGGCTGACAAATGGATTAATAGGGGACTCAAATATGAACTGGAAGTAGTGTGTCAGCTTTGCAAGACAATGCAAAAATAAATTCATCAAAAGAATCAACCGGCCAAAAGTTATTCACTGGCAAAGTAGGGCATTTCGTAAACTTAACTCTTTTCCGCACTGCAAACTGAACAAACTACCTTTGAAACTGAACTCATAGGGTCATCAAAAAGATCTTCCAGAAACCCAACCTCTAAATCCTGAAAGAATGTCATATGTGGAACATGACCCCTCAGTTGCCTTCCTCTGAAAAGAAACTTCTGAAGTGATATCGATCTGCAAAGATAGCACTTTAACACTTCCTGATTTTTAACACAGTAAATATGCAGAAATCGGGTTCGGAATCGGCAAGGAAAAGTGATCAACCAGATTGGTCAAGGCTTGGAAATCTTCAAAGGAGTTCATTCCTAGGTCTATAATTCAGGTCAACCTTCAAATATGTCTGACCTCAAACGGGGTGCAAATGGGAAAAGGACAAAGTATGCTATTTTAATTCTGAATTCTAGAGTTCAGAGAAACTTTTAAAAAATTAGGAATGGAAAGGCTCTGGCAAAGTGGACAAATGGATTGGTAGGAGTCTATAAATCTTCAGGTAGGTACACTCCTATGTGTAAAATATGAGGGACAAGCTAATTATCCAAAAAATTTACCGGGGTATAGATTTTGAAAACCTCAAAGTGGACAACTTAGCAATTCTGAACTTGAATACATAGGAAATCAGATTTAATCACTATCAGAATGGTTCTTGAAAACTTATCATATGATTTCGTAAAGATCTGTAGACTGGAAAATATGGAGTGTGTGACCACTAGAACACAGTACAAAAGGAATTTTCTCAATTGGGTGAGTTGGTCAAAAGTTGTAACATGTCAAACTGGGCTATTCAGATTTCCAGACAGGACAAAAATATAGACAGTTCTAAGCAACCAACTTTGGGAAGTATGAAAAATTATCAAACTGATTCAGAATGGCCCGAGGTTTAAAACATAAGCTCTCTGATATGCATGCTAAAAATCCCAAAAGTGGTGAACTAGGAAACTCAACAGGGTGTGAGATACTCAGAAGCAAAGTAGGCCCTGGACAACGAATTGACACTTAGCAAAATGCAGAATTAGGTGATCCCCTCAAAATGAGTACTCCCTAAACATGTCAGAACTGAAACTCAGGAGCTGGTACCCACTGCATATGTCAAATGGAAGGCATTAAAGCCTCTACCAAATTTGTATCTCATAAAACTCATCCGGGCACCTTTTTCAATCACTCTAACTGAGCCTTCTTACACAAAATTTCAAGGATATTCACTTTTGCTTGTCTGAAAAATTTAACATGGTCACTCCCAATTTGTTCCAAATTTAGGAGTACC
>MU227082.1:150801-161725 GCA_018584345.1 Thuja plicata
ATTAGGCAGATTGTCATCATAAAAAATTTGTGGCATATATGTGTCACATTCGTTATATAAGAATACACTTTGATATTTGTGACTTTTATCATCTTTGAGCTGTAAATCACAACTAACGAACTCACCATTTAACTGAAAGGGGGGACATTCAATTTTTGTGATACTGCTTGGGCAAGCATCATTAACTTCAATCACATCCATCATTTGCATCTTAAAACAAAACACACCTTGATCTCTATGCAAAATATGAGATGCCTCATCATTTGGAAAATGATTATCAAACTTAGGAGATTCATCAGATATAACATGATAAATCTTTTGAAGATATGGAGCAACAATCTCAGCATCAAAAAGAGGAGAATCTTGCATTTCATCATCATTAAACAAGCACGATGAAAGTGGTGGGTGGGAAGGAAAATACTAGCACATTGAATTTCTTCTTTTGAAACATGAGCCACTAATTGACCACTATTAAATAGTTCAAAGGAAGACTTAGAATCAAGACAAGATTCAAAATCCACACTATTTTCTAAATCAGTACTCAACTCCATATCTGGATTTTCCACATCTGCTGAATCTGATGAATCAAACTGAATTTTATTATAGCTGAATGAAGGAGAAGTGCAAGAAAAAATAGTATCACATATGTCAAAATTAGAATGTACTGATTCATCTTCTCTGTCAAATTCAATATGTGCTAGACATGAAAGTTCAAAGGTTCTATTTCCTGAATATCTGAGATACTCAAAAGATAGAATCTCTGCAATTTGTTCACTATGAAGGGAACAACAGTCATCTTCTTTATTCATCTCCTTACTGTCTTCTTGCATGATGCTGCAAATTTCTTCTTTGTTGGACTCTTGTAGTGAAACCTCTGAAATCATATCTTCTTGTGTAATGACCTCACTACAAACACTTATGCCTGCATCATAAATGTTATCTTGCTGGATGCATATATCTTTTTCATCTTCTTATTATTCATAAAGTTTATTCATAATATCACTATCAGCAATATCTTTACCAGCAGTAGATTCTTCATCATCACTAAGTATATACTCATCTTCATCACTTTGAAAATCATTAAATTTAGATTCACTGTCAGATTTATCATCAAATTCTTCAACAATCTTAGACTCAAAATCAATAGACTCATCATCACTTATTGCTATTTGGTTAAGCAATTCCAATTTTAATTGGTCAATTCTGATTTGAGCTTGTCTATTGGCCTCTTCTTTTCTCATTTTCTTTCTGATGGCCGATAGTTTCTTAATAAATTCCTCTTCAAGATCCTCTATATTATGATCTAAATATGACATAGATTCTTCAACATAGGATATAGCATAAGAAACACTATTGTCCTCTGTGTTAGCATATTTTTCAACAAAACATTTTTCCATTTCAGCCATAGATCTTATTAAATCATGAGGTAAATCTTTAAACCACTCCCTAGAATTATCGACTAGAGATATTGCAAATAAATTCATCAGAACATCCTCATGTGTTATGTCATGATCATCAATCAAATCTAAAAACTTTTCTAAATGATCCTCAGCTGATTGTTCTCCAAAACTAGTAAATTTTGGCACATACTCCTTAACCTTAGGTGGGATATGATTCGGATATCCAGGGATACCCACAAAACTAATTGACCCATACAAATTACCACCCCTCCAATTAAAAGATTGTGACATCTCAACAATTAAAAATGTTACAAACTGCCACTCTTACATATTTCCTTTAAATTTTTCACAGATGCAACTAAAACTTGAAATATGTAAACCTCTTTTTAACTGATTCCTTTTTTCTTTAGTACTGCAATCACTTGATAAGGAAAACTATAAAAAACTTTTGAAAATACCTAGATGTATTTGAGCTGTTGCAAAACATGTGTGCTTTGAAGCCACCTTTAAATCAGCATCAAAACATGTAGCATATCCGCTGTTACTGTCACTGAAAGCTCACCTTCTTTGTAATCTTTCTTTCACATGCACACTGGTGCAAATCAGACCTCACAGGTGCCACTCACTATTTGTGAGATTAGGTGCAAACTTTTAAACATTTTTGCAGAAAACAACACACAGATCTGAGTCTTTTATAAATCATGGGGAATATATCCCTTCCTAGAATATGACTCTATGACTGTCTTACTATTGACTTTAGAAATTTTGATTTCTTTAATAAGCTTTGTATACTTACTCCCCAGCAGAGTCGCCAATTTTTTAGCACTTTTTCTTGTATCACAACCTTAAAATGACAGTATACTGATTATACTTGAATGAAAACTCCTTTTTGACAAGAGAAAGGCTAATTGCTAAGGATTGGATAATATCCTTCTTCATTTTTGAGCTCCACATACTCAGGCAGGTATTACCTAGATAGTTCACCATGTTTCAAGTAAACCTCAAATGGTGGATTGGGTCTTCAGTGTTATGTCATTATATTTATGATTATATCAACAAGATACCACTCTTCAGATGGCTGGAAACAATTCTGAAACAGAGCTTGACAGGGAAATACTTATGACTGTAATAACAAATAACAGTGGCATAAGGATGCTTATTCTTCTTCTTTTTATGAGTTTAAACTCAAGGAAGGCTAACCTTTTGATTCTCTCTCTAAGGAATCAACAAACTGAATAGTATCCTGCTGATACAAATTCTTATGAGTTCAGCTCATTTGTTCTTAGTAACAAGAGTATTTTGATTAATTTGATATTGATACTGGATGAGGAACATATTGCAAACTATACCTCAGACCAGTGCCTATCCCCTGGGCAAAGAGTCAATGGAAACATGAATCCACAGAGATAAAATAACAAAGATACTATAGAGTGCCTTACAAACTACATGTGGCTGAGATAGATTGCCTTACAAACTATCCTCTCATATACATACATCTACATCAAATCCTTATCACATTGTTTTTCTCTCTGAAATCATCTATGAAACTTAGTTCTCTCCTTGAAAGGAACTCATAAATAATTAGACAAACTACCTTGTAGAAGGTGTATTTCAAATGCCTCACAGGTGAAACACACAAGAGCACAAAGAGAATGCAAAGAGACAAGATAATATGAAAGAGGGAGAACCACACTGTATTCTATTATTGTATTCTGCTTCAACATATCCAGACAAGAAGCTTTCATGAATATACAAAGATACAAAAGTATATCTTACAATAAAATTTTCACAAGACCAACATGGACCTGCTCTGGGCATTTGTAGGAAAAAACCAGAACAAAGCAGAGGAAAGAAACCCTTACAACTGAGAGAAGAAAGAAAGATATAGAAGAGAGAAGAAACCCTAAAAACTATGTTTATCCAACACCTGTCCTTCTCACAAATGTGATCCGCATTCATCTTTCCAAAAATATCTGACTAATCTAATCAATTTTCAATTCCACCTGCCTGAGAAAACATCTGATATGTCTTTTAAAATATCTCTTTCTTTTTCCCACTGAAAAGTTTTCAATCTGATCTCATCTGTAAAATATCTTTGAAAATCTGTCACATTTCCCTTTGAAAATATCTGATTTATCCATTAAATTGTCATCAATGCTCTTTAATGTTTGCAGACATTGCTTGTTCCTTTAGTCAATATTATCATGCTTCCGGAAGGAGATCTAATCTTATTCCCCATCTGATTCATAGATGAAACTCTACTCATGCATCTAAAACAAAATCTGATTTCTTTGCAACATATCCTGACACTTCTAACTGGCAAACACTGAATCCCTATCTGTATCTATTATAAAATCAAATCTGAATTTACTATAGCTTCCCGGATACATCTGCCATGTTTTTCATTAATGACCCCGAAGAGAAAACTGAATACTTCTTTTTTCCTCTAAGAGTTGTGCAAAAATAACCTGTAGAAATGGATTCTTTGTCTCGAGACGATTCCAACGGTATATAATACTTGATATTTTGGACCAAAATTGAGCCCTCGACGGCCGCTTGAAAATCAAGTCTCTGCTTGCAAATTTTAGACACTTTGCAGCATCCGGCGACATCGCGACAAGCTAAAAATTCCAAGTTGCAAGCTAATTTCTCCTTCTCTTTCATTTCTGGGCGACCTAGCAACCTGCACCCAGCGGCTAAATCCTTCTGGCAACCTGGCGACCAGCGGCTAACTCCCTGTCGCGACAACTTCCTTTGACATCTGGCTACCTCGCGACTAACCGCTAGCGGTTAGTCATGAGATCTCGATGGTCAAATCTGGCATCTCCTGACTGCGCAACTAACCGCTAGCGGTCAGTTACCAAGTCTCAGCAAGCTGGCGGTTATCTTCGATTTCTCTGTCGACCGGGCGACTGGGGCTTCTAGCGACATCGCGACTGGGCACATCTGGCGACTGGGTGACCATCTGGATCCGGTGACATCACTACCTGCATCACTGTTCATTTTCGTTAAAATTTCCTTACCTGCATTTTTGGGAATGGAAACCGAGGCAGTCAGATGAGGGCGCACGCGTGCAGAGCCTTCTCTTTCAACTTCAAACTACTATGTTTTCGTTTTAGCTTATAAAGTCTTTAGTCTGCTTCTCCCGGACGAATGTGGGATAATTTGTTTTCATGTTTTTAAGCTATTTTCAAAATTTGTATTAAAATACTAGGTTTGGCCTATGTCTCCATTCCTCCAGCCCCTAAGAGCTCACCCAAAGCCTCTGGGCTTCTTACTTATTTCATAAGCTAAGCGTTTTTGTATATAAAGGTCAAAAACGCCACTGCCCAGCCCATGTGGGACAAAGAAAATGCATAGTTTTTCATCTTCTATGATACTTTACTGGGTTCTACTCACCAATGGAGCTGTCTAAATGTGGATGATCAACACCAATGTTCCCCATGGACCAAGGTGCCCCCCGCTATGGAATGATATTTGCAAATAACAACTTGAAAATATCAAAAAACTTCTTCTCTTCCTTTGCTGTCGCTGCATCTCTCTGTCCATTGCATTTTTTGGAAGCATTAAATGGAACAAAGCTTACACCTGCAGATTTCATTAGCCTGGGATGTCTCTGTTCAAATAGTTCATAGCCATCTGATTATACTGTTGCTGCAAAGATTACCATTGTTTAATGTTTTTAATGAAAAATGCCCTCTTTACCTGTCTGCGCAGACCTCATGGTGCTTGCTATTTAAAATGATAGCAGGAAAACATATTAAACTGCCCCCCCTCTGTCATTGGCTGCGCAATGCAATACTTCCTTTGTCTCTGCAGATTGCAATGTTTGGAAACATTAAAAACTCACCTTTCAAGTCTGCGCAGACTTCTTGCAATACTTGCAATGTATTTACTGTTTGAAATGCTTTCAAATTTTAAAAATTCCCTCACATCCCTCCTTCCATACATTGCGCAGGTTTCAGTGTTATTTCATATCTGAAATCTCCCTCCAAAGTTTCTTGCGCAGACAACATGCTGTGAAGGTAACACCTTTAATGTTTTAAAACAGCAAAATACTCTCCCCCAATCTGCACAGGCTATTGTATTTGATATGCCAATGTTTACAATGTTTTTTAATCAAAATATCCCCCAAATAGCACGTGAAACACTCCCTCAGTATGCGCAGCAAGCTATGCATGAAAAACTGCCCCCCAAACATCCTGCTGGTCTCTTCCATGGGCAGCGTAGACTGTGAATGCAGAAGTTTGTAGATCAAAATAAAATTGCAATTTATAATGTTTTAAAAGCTTCACCAATACCTGGTCTGC
Source organism: Thuja plicata (assembly GCA_018584345.1). NCBI lineage: Eukaryota > Viridiplantae > Streptophyta > Pinopsida > Cupressales > Cupressaceae > Thuja > Thuja plicata. The sequence goes on from MU227082.1 coordinate 156,512, forward strand.
GCTGGAGACATAACAACCTTGTGTTTTAACTTGTAATATTTAAAACCTCTTTGAATCTCCTCTTTCTATCACAGTTTGTGGCAATGCTGTTGCAAGGCTTTCAATGTATTTGCAAGTCTTTTAAACAAAGATTCTAAATTCACCCACCTTATATTATACTCTACGCAAGTATAATGTTCACTGGCTTTCCACAATATAGCATGAACTCCTTCTTTATTGTCTTGCAACCAACTTGGAATACTAAGGCTTTAAGGAAAACATTCAAAACAATATCAATTCCCCTAAATTTCTGTAGTTTTAATGTTTCTTAAAACATACTCCCCTTCATAGCAATCAGCGCAGCATACGTCTTTGTGTAGTCTCTCTGACTCCCCACTAGGGCACTTGAAATCCTTCCAAGAAAGCTTAATTAAAAACGTACCTTGCACTAGATTTCAATATATTATGTCTGCCATGCTAAATTGCACTTTAATTCATTATTGATCTCTAAATATATTGACGTTCTTTGACAACAAATATCTCAAAAAAGAGACCCATGAATTGGACTAGATCCGAGATTGACAATTGCAAAATGAGTAAACCACATTCTGAAACCTCTCCATTAAGTCAGATAGTGCATTCATATGTAATGAGGATGTTTCCCTGATTGGTTCCTGGAAACAACTTTCAAATGGAAAGACATTATTTCCCAAAAATGACCATTCCGCAAACATACTGTCAAAAAATGATTTTAATCGCCGTAATTGATTTTAAAAGGCTGACAAATGGATTAATAGGGGGCTCAAATCTAAATTGGAAGTAGTGTGTCAGCTTTGCAACACAATGCAAAAATAAATTCATCAAAAGAATCAACCGGCCGAAAGTTATTCACTGGCAAAGTAGTGCATTTCGTAAACTTAACTCTTTTCCGCACTGCAAACTGAACAAAGTGCCTTTGAAACTGAACTCATAGGGTCATCAAAAAGATCTTCCAGAAACCCAACCTCTGGATCCTGAAAGAATATCATATGTGGAACATGACCCCTTAGTTGCCTTCCTCTGAAAAGAAACTTCTGAACTGATACCGATCTGCAAAGATAGCACTTTAACACTTCCTGAATTTTAACACAGTAAATATGCAGAAATCGGGTTCGGAATCGGCAAAGAAAAGTGATCAACCAGATTGGTCAATGCTTAGAAATATTCAAAGGAGTTCATTCCTAGGTCTATAGTGTAGGTCAACCTTCAATTATTTCTGACCTCGAACAGGGTGCAAACGGGAAAAGGACAAAGTATGCTATTTTAATTCTGAATTCTGGAGTTCAGAGAAACTTTTAATAAATTAGGAATGGAAAGGCTCTGGAAAAGTGGACAAATGGATTGGTAGGAGTCTATAAATCTTTAGGTAGGTACACTCCTATGTGTACAATATGAGGGACAAGCCAATTATCCAAAATTTTTACCCGGGTATAGATTTTGAAGACCTCAAAGTGGACAACTTAGCAATTCTGAACTTGAATACACAGGAAATCAGATTTAATCACTATCAGAATGGTTCTTGAAAATTTATCATCTGATTTTGTAAAGATCTGCAGAATGGAAAATATGGAGTGTGTGACCACTGGAACACAGTACAAAAGTAATTTTCTCAATTGGGTGAATTGGTCAAAATTTGTAACATGTCAAACTGGGCTATTCAGATTTCTAGACAGGACAAAAATACAGACAGTTCTGAGCAACCAACTTTGGGAAGTATGAAAAATTATCATATGGATTTAGAATGGCCTAAGGTTTAAAACATAAGCTCTCTGATATTCATGATAAACATCCCCAAAGTGGCGAACTAGGAAACTCAACAGGGTGTGAGATACTCAGAAGCAAAGTAGGCCCTGGACAACAAATTGACACTTAGCAAAATGCAGAATTAGGTGATCCCCTCAAAATGACTACTCCCTAAACATGTCAGAACTGAAACTCAGGAGCTGGGACCCACTGCATATGTCAAATGGAAGGCATTAAAGCCTCTTCTAAAATTGTATCTCATAAAAATCATCCGGGCACCTTTTTCAATCACTCTAACTGAGGCTTCTTACACAAAATTTCAAGGATATTCACTTTTGCTTGTCTGAAAAATTTAACATGGTCACTCCCAATTTGTTCCAAATTTAGGAGTACCAAGAGTGGATCTGACTGAGGATGGTTAAATACAAGTTTATACCGAGAACCATAGATCTCTGGAGTAGCAGACCACCCCAAAATTTCAAAAATCAGATTTTATCTCTTCTCTTTCTCTTCTCATCTTTCCACTAACACTTCTCAAAACTTTCCTCTCTTCCCAAAAATGGGCAAACCTCTAACTGAAAAAAAACACACAACTGGAAGGGAAAGCAACTGTACAATATACAATATTATCTACAAGAGGCCCAAAGCCCCGAAACTGAGATTAATTCTTACCTATGTCAAACACAAAGCTCTCTGCCCCATGTTTCAAAAGTATGATAACATTGCCACTCTTAACTGCCTGATCCAATCCAATATCATCATGTATCAACTCATTGTATGGCAACAAATCTGCATATTCTTCATATAAGCTTCCATAAACATTAGGCAGATTGTCATCATAAAAAATTTGTGGCATATATGTGTCACATTCGTTATATAAGAATACACTTTGATATTTGTGACTTTTATCATCTTTGAGCTGTAAATCACAACTAACGAACTCACCATTTAACTGAAAGGGGGGACATTCAATTTTTGTGATACTGCTTGGGCAAGCATCATTAACTTCAATCACATCCATCATTTGCATCTTAAAACAAAACACACCTTGATCTCTATGCAAAATATGAGATGCCTCATCATTTGGAAAATGATTATCAAACTTAGGAGATTCATCAGATATAACATGATAAATCTTTTGAAGATATGGAGCAACAATCTCAGCATCAAAAAGAGGAGAATCTTGCATTTCATCATCATTAAACAAGCACGATGAAAGTGGTGGGTGGGAAGGAAAATACTAGCACATTGAATTTCTTCTTTTGAAACATGAGCCACTAATTGACCACTATTAAATAGTTCAAAGGAAGACTTAGAATCAAGACAAGATTCAAAATCCACACTATTTTCTAAATCAGTACTCAACTCCATATCTGGATTTTCCACATCTGCTGAATCTGATGAATCAAACTGAATTTTATTATAGCTGAATGAAGGAGAAGTGCAAGAAAAAATAGTATCACATATGTCAAAATCAGAATGTACTGATTCATCTTCTGTGTCAAAATCAATATGTACTGGACATGAAAGTTCAAAGGTTCTATTTCCTGAATATCTGAGATACTCAAAAGATAGAATCTCTGCAATTTGTTCACTATGAAGGGAACAACAGTCATCTTCTTTATTCATCTCCTTACTATGTTCTTGCATGATGCTGCAAATTTCTTCTTTGTTGGAATCTTGTAGTGAAACCTTTGAAATCATATCTTCTTGTGTAATGACCTCACTACAAACACTTATGCCTGCATCATAACTGTTATCTTGCTGGCTGCATATATCTTTTTCATCTTCTTGTTGTTCATAAAGTTTATTCATAATATCACTATCAGCAATATCTTTACCAGCAGTAGATTCTTCATCATCACTAAGTATATACTCATCTTCATCACTTTGAATATCATTAAATTCAGATTCACTATCAGATTTATTATCAAATTCTTCAACAATCTCAGACTCAAAATCAGCAGACTCATCATCACTTATTGCTATTTGGTTAAGCAATTCCAATTTTAATTGGTCAATTCTAATTTGAGCTTGTCTATTGGCCTCTTCTTTTTTCATTTTCTTTCTGACGGCCGATAGTTTCTTAATAAATTCCTCTTCAAAATCCTCTATATTATGATCTGAATATGACATAGACTCTTCAACATACAATATAGCATAAGAAACACTATTGTCCTCTGTGTTAGCATATTTTTCAATAAAATATTTTTCCATTTCAGCCATAGATCTTATTGAATCATGAGGTAAATCCTTAAACCACTCCCTAGCATTATTGACTAGAGATATTGCAAATAAATTTATCAGAACATCCTCATGTGTTATGTCATGATCATCAATCAAATATGAAAACTTTTCTAAATGATCCTCAACTGATTGTTCTCCAAAACCAGTAAATGTTGGCACATACTCCTTAACCATAGGTGGGATATGATTGGGATATCCAAGGATACCCACAAAAGTAATTGCCCTGTACAAATTACCACCCCTCCAATTAAAATATTGTGACATCTCAACAATTAAAAGTGTTACAAACTGCCACTCTTACATATTTCCTTTAAATTTTGCACAGATGCAACTAAAACTTGAAATATGTAAACCTCTTTTTAACTGATTCCTTTTTTCTTTAGTGCTGCAATCACTTGATAAGGAAAACTATAAAAAACTTTTGAAAATACCTGGATGTATTTGAGCTGTTGCAAAACATGTGTGCTTTGAAGCCACCTTTAAATCAGCATCAAAACATGTAGCATATCCGCTGTTACTGTCGCTGCAAGCTCACCTTCTTTGTAATCTTTCTTTCACATGCACACTAGTGCAAATCAGAGCTCAGAGTCACCACTCACTACTTGTGAGATCAGGTGGAAAATTTTAAACATTTTTGCATCAAACAACACACAGATCTGAGTCTTTTATAAATCATGGGGAATATATCCTTTCCTAGAATATGACTCTATGACTGTCTTACTATTGACTTACTCCAGAAACTTTTATTCCTTTAATAAGCTTTGTATACTTACTCCCCAGTAGATTCGCCAATTTGTTAGCACTTTTTCTTGGATCACAACCTTAAAATGATAGTATACTTATTATACTTGAATGAAAACTCCTTTTTGACAAGAGAAAGGCTAATTGTTAAGGATTGGATAATATCCTTCTTCATTTTTGAGCTCCACATACTCAGGCCAGTATTACCTAGATATTTCACTATGTTTCAAGTAAACCTCAAATGGTGGATTGGTTCTTCACTGTTATGTCATTATATTTATGATTATATCAACAAGATACCACTCTTCAGATGGCTGGAAACAATTCTGAAACATAGTTTGACAGGGAAATACTTATGACTGTAATAACAAATAACAGTGGCATAAGGATGCTTATCCTTCTTCTTTTTATGATTTTAAACTCAAGGAAGGCTAACCTTTTGATTCTCTCTCTAAGGAATCAACA
>MU227082.1:168419-178764 GCA_018584345.1 Thuja plicata
TCTTCCAAATTTGTATCTCATAAAAATCATCCGGGCACCTTTTTCAATCACTCTAACTGAGCCTTCTTACACAAAATTTCAAGGATATTCACTTTTGCTTGTCTGAAAAATTTAACATGGTCACTCCTAATTTGTTCCAAATTTAGGAGTACCAACAAAAGCCATTCTCAGTTTGCCTACTCCAAGAAAAGTAACAAAGGTAAGAATTTTTCATGGCTTATCTTAGTATTATAGGAAGTTCATAAAGAAATTAAGTGAAATTTGTGCTCCTATACTTGATAGTAGTAAAGGTGGAATGAAAACTAAGTTTGTGTGAAATGAGAAAGCTAATCATGGATTTGAGTTGTTGAAGAAGATGATTGATACAAAACCAATCTTTATTTTTCCAAGCTTTCATAATTTGTTCACAATGGAGTGTGATGCTAGAAATGTGTGTATCGGTGTTGTCTTGATCCAAGAGGGAAGACCAGTGGCTTTCCATAGTGAAAATCTAAGTGAATCCAAGAAGTACTCTTCTTATGACATAGAGATTTATTCTCTAGTCCAAGCACTGAGGAACTGGAGACACTACTTTCTTCATAAGGAGTTTGTAGTATTTTGAGATAATGAAGCACTGAGTTTCCTAAATTCACAAGATAAGCTCAGTCATAAACATATGAAGTTGGTAGAATATCTACGGGCCTACACTTTCAACATCAATCATAAGAAGGGATTGCAGAATAAGATAGTAGATTCCCTAAATGGAAGACCCCTGACTGTACAAGAGATACCCCTGTAGAGCATGGGTATTGAAAGCTTTAAAGACCTCTATGCAAAAGATGGAAACTTTGCCGACATCTATAAGGTATGTCAAGAATACAATAATCATTTTCATAGTGAATACTCTGACTATAGTTTAGAAAGTGATCTATTGTTTAACGGAAGTCAATTATGTAATCCTAGAGGGTCTATAAGAGAGAATATGATTCAAGAGAAGCACAGTGGTGCACTTAGTGGGAATTTTGGTGTCAATAATACCCAAGATTTAGTGCAAAGTTTTTACTTTTGGCCTAAGATGAATTTGGACGTCTGGAAGTATGTAGAAAGTTGTGTTGTATGTCAAAAAGAAAAAGGTACATCTTCCAATGCAGCCCTTTACCAACCTCTTCCCATACCAAGTAGACCATGGGAATGCTTGAGCATGAATTTTTAAGTGGGATTTCCAAAGACCAAAGAGGGTATAGATAACATCTATGTTATTGTAGATTGATTTAGTAAGATGGCACACTTTGTCCCATGCAAAACAATCCATGGTGAAAGTAAAATATCTTGCCTATTCTTCAAAGAGGTAGTCAGAATTCATGGGTTTCCATTGAACATAGTGTCAGACAGAGATACAAAGTTCATGAGTCATTTTTGGAAGACCCTATGGCAAAAGCTAGGAACCAATTTATCTTTTGGATCTGCATATCACCCTCAAACTGATGATCAAACTCAAGTAGTAAATAGGATTCTACGTGACCTCCTAAGGTGCTTAACTAAGAAGTATGGTCAAGCTTGGGACCAGCTCATTCGACAAATAGAATATACCTATAATGATATTGTGAATAGGACTACTGGTAAGAGTTCTTTTGAGATACTTTATGACCTACACCCTAAAGGAATATTTTAGCTCATAGATCTAAAGGATGGATTCAATGATAGTGGCTATGCAGAAGATTTTGCATATTATATGCAAGAAGTGCATGAGACAATGAGAAAGATATTGACTGAAAATACATAGAAGATAAAGAGCAAGGTGGATGAAAGAAAAAGGGAAGTCCAATTCCAAGTTGGGGATGTAGTAATGGCCCATCTCAACAAGGAAAGATATTAGAAAAGAGTGCCTCATAAGCTACAAATGAGAATAATTGGCCCATGTACCATTCTAAACAATTATGGAACCAATTCATACAAGGTGGAGCTACCAGAAGACAATGGTTTATCTCTTGTGTTTAATGTGGACGATTTGATCTTGTAAAAAGGACCAATATCAGATCCAAACCAAAGCTTTACAAAGATCATAAAGGAGGTAGAAGACCTGAACCTTACCCCTAATCCACCTAAGAATGTGAAAAAGATACTTGAGTCTAGGGCCTACAAGAAGACCAGACAAACAACCTATTATGATCACTTGATTAAATGGTATGGAAAAGAAAATGGAGATGAAACTTGGGTCAAGGAGACTGAATTCAAGAATTTGGGATTGGATTCCAAATTACACAATCCAATGATGGATTGAAGTCTTTTCATTTGGGGAAGATGGTGCAGGAGCACCTAGGCAAATCCCTATATCTTATTATAATTTTGTCTTGTATTGACCCTAGCCATGTCAGTAGGTTTTATTTGACCGTAGAAGGTCTTGGAAAGTGTGTTCCTAGGTGGATTATACTAGGTTCAATCCAACCTAGATGTTTATCGTTTTCTAGTTGTTAGAGCTAGATTAGACCGAAGGTGGGAAAATAGGTTTAAAAGTGTCTAAGAGACTTTAAGGCTTAGGAAAGAGTAGAATAGTGCCTAAGTTTAAGTGGTACCATACCAGACTTTAGAATGAAATAGGAAAGAGACTTAAACTCTTAATATCTAACAGAGGAGGTGAATTCATTTCTAATGAGTTCAATGAATTCTACAAAGAAAGAGGAATCAAGAGACAATTATCTACCCCAGGTATACCAATGGAGAATGGGATAGTAAAAAGAAGAAATAGATCTATTATGGATTGTGCAAGAACCTTAATAATTGAAAAGATTGTTGCTACCAAATACTGGAAGGAGGCCGTGAACACTGCATATCACACCTTGAACATAGTTCAATTGAAGAAACGTAGTAAGAAGACACATTTTTAAATATCGTATGGCTATAAATCCAATGTTCGTTATTTCAAAGTATTTGGAAGTAAATATTACATCTTGAAGGAAGAAAGAAATGGAAAATTTGATGTAAAATGTGATGAAGGTATATTCCTAGGCTACTCCTGCAAAAGCAAAGCATATAAATGTTTGAATCTTACTACTCATAAAGTCATAGAAAGTGTAAATGTAAGGATTGATGAGTTTGCAGAGATAAGTGAAGAACAAAGTAGTAAGGAGCCTGAGGACTAGAGAAATTTTTTATATTATGAACCTGATACTATACCTAAGACACATGCAATGGTGATTGGATAGAAACCCTGTCAACCATTGAATTCATCTACAAAAATCTTGTTGCAACCTGTGCAACAGGGGTTGCTAATTGAAGAAAACAAGTCTTAGACTGAAGAAATTGAGTCTTAGACTAAAGAAAATGAGTCACAGACAAAGGGAACCAAGTCATAGACAAAGGCACCTGAGTCTCAGACAGAGGCACCTGAGTCTCAAATAGAGGCACCTATGTCTCATCCAGAGGCACGTGAGTCTCAAATAGTGGAACCTGAGTACCAGTTGGAAGAGAAGAAAAAAATATTTGAACATGGTGAACCAAGTGGATCAAGCCCAGAATCAAAGAGGAAGGAACATATACTTGCAAAATATGTTAGAAGGCATCATGCACCAAGAAAAATAATTGGATATGAGCCAGAAGGTGTTCAAACAAGGAACAAAATTAAAGGTACATGTTTTCTTAGTGAAATTCAACCTAGATATATTAAAGATGCATTGAATGATGAAAGCTAGATAGAATCCATTAATGAAGAGATTGAGTAGATAGAAAGGAACAAAACCTAGACTCTTGTACTTAGACCAAAAGACAAGAATGTGTTTGGTACTAAGTGGGTTTTCAAAAACAAGATGAAAGAGAAAAGGTGAAGTTTCCAAAAACAAAGCAAGATAAGTGTGTAAAGGATATGCTCAAGAAGAGGGTATTGATTATGGAGAAACTTTTTCTCCTATTGCAAGACTTGAAAGAGTCAAAACTCTTCAGGCATATGCTGCACATAAAGGATACAAGGTATACCAAATGGATGTAAAATCTGCATTTCTAAATGGAATTCTTGAAGAAGAAGTCTATATTGAGAAATGTGAAGGTTTTGTTGATCCTACCAAAAGGAATATGGTTTAGAAATTGCACAAAGAATTGTATGGAATGAAGCAAGCTCCTAGAGCCTAGTATGAAATATTGCATGGTTACCTAGTAAGTATTGGATTTCAAAGAACTAATGACAATAGTAGCTTTTATATCAAAGAAGGAGCTCAAAACAAGATACTATTATCAGAGATATTTGTTGATGATATATTTTTTACTGGATATGATGATTTATTTAAAGCATTCTATGAAGCTATGAGTAAGGAATTTGAGATGTCTATGTTTGGTGAAATAAAATTCTTTGTTGGTTTAGAATTTTATCAAATGAAGGATGTTATCTACATTACCATGTCTAAATACATCCAAGAGATACTGAATAAATTTGGAATGGAAAGAGAAGAGAAAATTCAGACGGAAGAGAGATGCAATGCATAACAATTGCTACAAGGTGCATGCATGATTTTATAGATTTAAACACCATTGATGCAAATATGTAGAATATAGTAATGATGTTGTAAGATGAATATGTGATGAAATATGGATGCTCCAAATTGAAGTGAGATGATCGAATTCCACAAACAGAATGCTGCAAAAAAGGGAGGTGAATTACATTCAAAAAATGAGGTAACCCTATTGTTCATTTATGCATAAGTGAAAGTCATTTATAATGCTATAGAATGAATATGCATATGAAATAACCAAATAAAATTGCATAGGGATGGACCAAATAAGAGTACTGTAATGTTGTTTCAAGATATACAAGCATATACAAGAATTGAAAAAACAATGTGTTCTTGAAAGGAAAAATTAATTGTATTATTATTCATCAAAGAAGAAAATCAAATGATGATATTATTCTACATGATCAAATGACAAATTCCAAGATTATGCATGATGAAAAGTCAAATAATAGTGTTTTGTCATCAAAAGAGTATGCATATGTGATGATCTAGATAGCAGTGTTGTTATTGTGCATGGTCAAATAAACAATATATGCACATAAATTAGGATGTTGTGATTGTGTGGTGTGATTTATGTTTCAAGTAACATTATATAAGAGAATGATTGTGAATATATATAATAGAACTATGCAAATAACAAGAAAGTATGCATGTTCAATGGCCGAATACACTTTTCTTCAGAGTGTTTCTCATGGGAGTCAGGAGCCCATGCTCAAACCCCATGGGTAATTTTTTTTCACTGTAGGTAGTACCTATGTACAGATGAAATGCTTGTCATTTTTGTAGAGGGAGACCATATAATGTAAAGAACTCCAGACATTAAATGCGAAAATACATCTCAAAGCGATGACATTATGTACAAAGAGTGGCACAATTTACATAGAGAGTATCATTCAACGGAGAGTGGTGAACAAAAAACATAGCATAGTGACAACTATCAACAATAGTGAACAAGAAGAGAGCATATAAATGTAAAACCCAAATAATGACAAGACTGAAGACATCAACAGAGATGAAGCTCGATATTCAATCCAACAAAGGGAGATAAATGGGCATTCAAATAGTGAGTGGACAGTGAACAAAAAGACATTGTATAAAAAAAAACCATACCAAATGTACATGATAAATAGAGCAATGGAAAATGTGAAGTTAAAATCTAAACATGCTACATCAACATCGAGTTTAAATAATGGAGAGAAAAGCGGGGGTAACTGGTGTAGGAGCACACCTAGGCTAACCTCCATAGTTGTAATGTTTTGGCTTGTACTTGACATTGTATAGGTCAAGGTAGTGTGTTTAGTTAGACCTTAGAAGGTCATTGCATTGTGGACTAGGTGAGTTAGTCATTAGGACTACGGTCACCAAAATGGTCATTGTTAGTAGCTTTTTAATTTTCTTAGGCTTAGAAGCTTAGTGATGGATTTGATCTTTGAATGTGTCTTAAACACATAAATATTGTCATAGAGATGTTTGGAGGCCATTAATAAATTTGGTTCCTCAAGATATAGAGGATAGAGGCCCTAAAACTTGGGATTTTGGCATAATGGAAAAGATTCCAAAAGTTGTTAAAATGTTGTCATGACAACATTTATAATTATTGCAAATGTTGCATGCAACTTGGTTAATTTGGATCCTCCTAGAAAATAGGTGTGGTTAATTGACCAACAAGACCTAAAAACATGGAGTATGGCATCTTATGTATGGAGGCTTGAATCTAGAGGGCATAGTTTTTCATTGTAACGAGTTTGATATAGTGAATATGGCTCTATAACTCTGATTTTGTGAAGAAACTAAGGTTTTCAGTGTGACAGTGCTATCATATGGATTGAATGCTTTGAGTTAGTGATTTTTTTGTGTTCTTAGGATAGTTCTAAGACTTTTCCATTCAGTAAGTAAGTTGATACGAGTTAGTCTAAGGTCTTAAATAAATTGTTTATAGTTTAGGGAGTTCATTGGTTTTATCCTGACCAGTTTGTCATTTCAAGGCTCCCCCATGAAATCTAAAAATGAGATCTTAGTAAGGATAGGTGGATATATTAGGGGATTCATTAGTATATACATATCAAGAGGTAGGAGTCTAGTGGAGTCAAGTTGCTATTTTTAGTACCAAGCCCTAGGCGAGCTGACAGTGCCTGGTTAGAGGTTTAGAGGTGGAGAATTGAGCATTTCATGCGGGGATAGAAAGTACCGTATAGGAAAAGTGTAGTGATAGGTGAATTATGACCTAATTTTACTTTGTTGACAGATTTTTGAACTCACCAATCCATTTGGTCATGTTTTAAGTGAGAAATCAGTAAGGTCCTACTAATTTGGCTTATTAGCTCTATTGGTCCTAGATAATAGGAACCCTATGTACATAGGGCTTAGGGGAATAAAACTTTCAAAATCCTTTGTAAAATCAAAAAGGGTATCTAAATGTGGGATTACTTTTTCAAGTTCTTTGGGAAATTTTTGAAAGAATTGGGAAAAGGTCTATGGAAAAGGCTACAAGGAATTACACCTAATTATGCTTAGTAGGGTCTAAAACTTGATCTCAAATGAAAAGGGTTAAGAGATAAATAAAAAAGGAGTCAAATGGGAACATATGGAAGGTTTCCAACATGTTTAACATCCCTATAATGATTCATGCATGCTAGTGTGAAGTTGGCATTTAGATTCTTCTAAGTGTAGGAGAAGAAGTGAAGAATCTAAATGGTGTTAGTCTTTCAAGGTGAAGCACAAAGTGTTGGGCTCTTGGGGTTGAGCTAGAGAAGGCCTTAGTTAATCATATAAGCCTTTGAAAGATCCTAGTGAAGGTTGGGATTCTCATAGAGAAAAGATAGGTCTCTTGGTAGATGTGCAAGCAAGCCTTGAAAAATCATACATCATATTGGTATTAGAGTTTGATTAAGATCAAGCTTGTGGTGGATGTTTCAACCTACTGAATCAATGGGAGAGAATACACCAGCGGGATCAGTAGAAGATAAAACCATGGTGACAAACGTTGAGTTAACCAAAAAGGTAGAAGAACAAGAAGAAGATAACAAGTTGCTAAGAGAAAGATTGTCTCAAATGGAGCAACTCTTTGGTGAAGTCCAAGACAAAGTTGTTAAAGTGAAGGATAAGATAGAACAGAAGGAGGAAGAAGAAGCAAGGGAAAAAGGATTGGAATTGGAGGAGGAAGCTCCAACACCTAACCCTGTTATTGCTAAAGAACCCTTCTTGAAAGAACTAAAGGCCTTAAGTGGAAAAGCTTTGGAGGGTGTACCACTATTTAGTGGATAAATGGATCCAGATTCAGTTTTGGATTCAGTTGATAGTATAGAAAACCCTTTCGAATTTTATGGTGTAACTGTTGCCCAAATTTTCCATTTCTATGAAATTTGGCCATCCTCTGTGTTTTCCCGCCCAAAAATGGCTAAGCCTCTTTTCAAATCTTTCTTTTATGTCATATCTTTGAGTTGCGCAAGTGCACGACGAGCTGCCAATCGCAGTCGTCACACAATCGCGATCTATTCTTGCATAGGTCCGATCCGTCCCCGACTGAGCGATGAGCTAAATAAATGAGTTATTGCGCAATCGCGAGCTATCGCGGGTAAGTGTTTCAAAGCCTCATCACACAGTCATGATGTTTATTTCATGTCGGGTTCCTAGCTCGCGAGTACGCGACGAGCTGAAAAATGGATGCGTTGCGCAGTCGCGTAGACGGTTTTCAAGGGCCAAGAGGGTCAGCGACCAAGCGACCAAAGGAAATGATCAGCTCATCGCTCAGTCACTGCAGTTGTCAAATGAAAGAGAAAGGGGTTGCGAGTGTGCGACCGAGGAAGGAAGTGGCTCGTCGCTCGGTTGCCAAGCAGTTCAGAACAAAGAAAAGGAGCTCGCGAGTGCACGACAAACAAAAATCAAGACCTTGTCGCTCACTCGCTGAGCAATGAACATGAAAGGAAAATGGTCTGTGGGTCTGCGACGAGCTGGAGGAGATGTTGTCGCGCAGTCGCCGAGCCATAAAGATCAAAGGAGGACGGCTTGCGACTAAGAGATCAGATAGCAGCCTACAACTAAGCGACTAAGGAAATGAAGTACTCGTCGCTCACTCACCAATGTTTAAAGGTGAACAGAATGCAGCTCACGAGCATGCGACGAGCAAAAAGTAGGGCTCATCGCTCACTCGCCGAGCAATGAAGATAAAGGGCGGGCAACCTGCGAGTGTGCGACTGAAGAAAACAAAGAAGGTGTCGCTCAGTCGCCGACCAGTTTGGATAAAGGAAAAGGAGCTTGCGACTGAGCGACCAAAGGAACAGATGAACTCGTCGCTCACTCACCGAGCATAAAAGATAAACAGAAGGTAGCTCATGGGTACGCGACGAGTAGAGAGAAATGGTCATCGTGCAGTCGCTGGACAAGAAAAAGGTAAGAAGAAGCGGCTCGCGAGTGTGCGACCAAATGGAAAATGGATGCTGTCGCGCACTTGCACATGAAATAAAAAGATAGAGTAAAGCCTGGGCGACTGTGCAACGTAGGGATAAATGAAAAAGAAAGAAACATTGGCGCTCAGTCGCTGAAAGGGAAGTGTTATAAAGATGTAGCTCGTGATTTTGCGACTAAAGGAAAAAGGGGACTCATCACGCACTCGCGCATAAAATGAAACCTAAAGTATTGAGCTCACGAGTGAGCGACTAGGGAAAAATAACAGCTATGGTCGCGCACTCGCACATCAAATGAAAGAAAAAGATAAAGGCTCTTGAGTTGGCAACCAAGTAAAGGGATGAATGTCGTCGCACACTCGCACAAGAGATGAAGACAGTATCTGCAGAACAGAGATGGTTTGTTCAATTTGTAGGGGTTTCCAAAGTGGATCAGAGTATGCTAATTACAGGAAATTATGCATGAAATAGTCTGCTGATCTCTGATTAGATTTGTTTCAATATCGGTAAAGGAAAGAGGACGCTAGAAGGATCAGATCTTTTCAGAGGGATAATCAGATATTTTGCAGATGAAAGATCATCTTTGAAAAAGGTTGGAAACTACATTCTTGGGGGCTGCAGAATAGTTATTACAAATCAGAGACTTTTGCGGCTCTTCTAGAGGTTTGGGCAGCTGTTAGGGGTCATTTCTTGTCCTGGGAAGATATGATCAGTTGGTGAGCATTCATGGCAAGGCCTAGTTGTAGAGTTAAAACTGATGGACCCGGGTTGCGTGTCTGCGGGCATGATCAAGTACAGGGATGGGCGCAAAGAAGAAAAATCAAATTTGATCTGACCGGGATTCATCTTTGGAGAAAATTTATGACCGGATTGGATTTGTTCTAGGGTGGATTATTCTATTGTAAAATTTGTAACCCTGGTTAGGTTTTTTCAGACTCCAACCTACGTGCAATTGAGGGTTGTATTTAAAGTTTTTTTGGGAGCCTTAGTGCTCAGATTTGGCAATTGTAAAGAGATTTTTTCTCTCAGAGACCAGTTCATGGAAATCTTTCTGCCTTTGTGGTTTCCTACATTTGTATTTCCTATTGATGATTAAGACATTCTTAAGGTACTTTTGATATTTGTTCTATGCCTGTCTTCACTGTCTTGATTATCTCTTATTGGATTGAAGTTTATGAATGTTGTTAATGAACATTGGGGTTCCTAGTCCCTCTCATTTTCTGTAAGTTTGTGTGTTATTGTGTTTGATTTGATCTAGATGTTTTGTGGGTATACTTCAGACCCTAGCAGTCTTGTCTCATTCCTACACCTAGTTGCAAAAAGGATGTTTGTTTGGAGGTCATAGGTCGAGTCTTTTGTTCAGACCCTCCTATGAAATACTTATGCAAGCCTATCTGGTGAGTTGTGATTTATTAGACCTGATTCCTTCATTGGTTTCATTCCTCTATACTGAGATCCAAACCC
>MU227082.1:179061-209279 GCA_018584345.1 Thuja plicata
AAGGTGTTCCTGTTGGTTCATCTGCATAAAGAGATTCAGTACACAAGGTCTATCAGTATAGACCCAAGCTCAAGAATTCCCCACCTTGGTGCCAGTGTATAACATTTCTGGCACGCCCGGTGGGACTAAGAGCTATTTATGAGCTCTTCTCAGAAGACATTATGTTGCTGTTTGGTGTGGACAGTAGTATTTTTTGCCTTTTGGAGGCAATTTCTAATCACATCTGGCGACTCTGGAAGGTCTACTAGTTTTGAAGATCAAGTGCTGGTATATTTCAAATCTTCCATTTTAAAAATTCCAGCTAGTTATATGAGTAGACATGTCAAGTTATTATGGATAGTCAGGTTATTCACCATCCTATCATGAGAGAAATGCTCAATGGGCTGGTCATTAGCCTTATCAAAGCCATCCATAGTCTGCTTTTATCCCAAGCTTCTATGTAGATGCACAAGGCCGTCATTACATCCAACATGCCCCAAATGAATATGCCCTCATGCAAGACTATGAAAAGGCCCTCAAACAAGATCACCCATGGGCCCAAAGGGCACAACTGAAAATGCAAGGCCAGCTACCCCCTCCTATTTACCACCCACCCTCCCATGCTCAGCCCAATTGGCAACAGACCCTGAAATCAAATTTCATGACAGCACAAGAAGAGTTGAAGGAGCAATTGCTTGACCTAGTCAAGCAAGTGTCTGAAATCAGGGAGCAACAAGAGGTGGAGGCTCAAAGTTATGAGCAAGGGTTCATCCCTTATCAAACAGAGGAGGCTCTGGTTGGTAAGCAACAAATGATTGATGAGAAGAAAATGAGACAGTTCCAAGAAGAGATCAATCACAGAGCAAGCATTGAGATAGCAAGGCTGAAATCAAAAATTGCTGAACGGGAGGCTCTTAGGCCTAAGATCCCAAGTTGGGGGACCCATTTGTCTAAACCCTCTATGTCCACCCCTAAGCCCTCTCAATTTCATATCCCAAGTTTCAAGGCAAAAAATTCCTTTCAAGACCCTGTGCTTGAGATTCAGCCTACCACTCTGCAAGAGCAACCTATTCAAAAGGGTTGTTTATGCCAGGAGGCCCCTCTGGTCTTTCAAGATGACAAGATATGGAGGATACCCCAATGGACTCTGCCTCCTGGCTATCAGGTGCCAGGTCTTTTCAAGGATACTACTCTAGTATCCGAGCAGGGACCTATGGTAAATGAGCTTTCATGCGATGAAGAGGAGGAATATGAGGTATCAGTGCAGAGTGATGACTGTGATGAGGAGGGACAACAAGTTGTGGAGGAAGAAATGGATGCCCAGCCTGTGCTCTTGGCTGATTTGTTTGACGAGCTTCCCCTCTTTGTTGATGATGAAGAAGAGACCATACCATCACCTATGGGTGAGGATCAATCAGAACAAGAGGTTTTCCATCAACAGGAGGTTGATACACAAAAGGATGATGTGCTTTTGTTTGTTGTGCTGCCTGGTTTTGAGCAGGATGAAAAAGTTATAGAGGAGATATTCCAAGAAAGGAACATAGACAAAGGCCCTGAGGAGTTTGATTTCTCTTCTATCATGGAGGCCTTCTGTGATAAATTGAATGATGAGCCCCTATTCCTTGGAATGGAGGTCCAAAGTTGTGTGCCTATGGAAAGAGGCCTGGTCTTAAATTGCTCTCCTTCAGAAGGACTGTTGCATGAGAAAGAATTGGAGACAGTTTCAGATCCTCAAGATATTAGCAAATTTGATGAGCCCCTGGCCTGTTCAAAAGAAGAGGATAATAGTCCCCTAACTAAGGATGATGACTTAACATGGCTATCCAAGATGGAAGACAACCATGAAGATAAAAAAGAAACCATCAAGGAAAGTACTACTATCAGACTTTCAAGAGGCTGCCCCATCAGGTACTTGGCCTAGAAGGAGTTTACCGAGGCCCCTCCATATGACCAATCAGAGGAAGGTAAACTTGATCTCATTTTTACAGAGGCAAGTCTTAATTATTTGATAAATCTTCATGTGCCTCTAGTTCTTATAGTTACCCTTATGCACTCAGTGCAAAATGTCCTGATGAGAAAGGCTAGCTATTTTTCACAAACAGTGAATGGTTTTGTTTGACCAGATTCTGCACTGGTTACTTTAGTTTTAGGTTAGGTTTCCCTTTTTCTAGCTTTCTAGTGTAGTTTCCTATTTTCCAAGAAGTGCACGTGCACAGTTTTGCCCTGTCAGGTTTTGTGTTTAAGAGATGACTCCATGCCCAATGGATAATTTGATGTCAATAGGCCACTGGTTTTCATGTCTAGTAGGCTGACATCCCGCCGAACTCACCAAAATGTTGCCCAAATTTTCCATTTCTATGCAATTTGGCCATCCTCTATGTTTTCCCGCCCAAAAATGGCTAGGCCCCTTTTCAAATCTTTCTTTTATGTCATATCTTTGAGTTGCATGAGTGTGCGATGAGCTACCAATCACAGTCGTAGCACAATCACGATCTATTCTTGCATAGGTCTGATCCGTCCCCGACTAAGCGACGAGCTGAAGAAATGAGTTATCACGCAATCGCGAGCTATCTAGGTCAAGTCATTCTAGCTGTGCGACTGAGCGGGTTAGTGTTTCAAAGCCTCATCGCACAGTCGCGATGTCTATTTCATGTCGGGTTCCTAGCTTGCGAGTACGCGACGAGCTGAAAAATGGATGCATCGCGTAATCGTACAGATGGTTTTCAAGGGCCAAGAGGGTTAGCAACCGAGCGACCGAAGGAAATGATCCGCTTGTTGCTCAGTCACTTCGGTTGTCAAATGAAAGAGAAAGGGGTTGCGAGTGTGCGACCGAGGAAGGAAGTGGCTCGTCGCTCGGTCGCTGAGCAGTTCAGAACAAAGAAAAGGAGCTCGCGAGTGCGTGACGAGCAGAAAGAAAGGCCTTGTCACTCACTTGCCGAGCAATGAACATGAAAGGAAAATGATCTGCGGGTCTGCAACGAGCTAGAGGAGATGTTGTCACGCAGTCGTCGAGCCATAAAGATCAAAGGAGGATGGCTCGCGACTAAGTGACTAGGTGATTGATCAACACTGTCGCGCACTCGCCAATGTTTTAAGATGATCAAGTAGCAGCCTGCGACTAAGCGACTAAGCAAATGAAGTGCTCATCGCTCACTCACCAATGTTTAAAGGTGAACAGAATGCATCTCGCGAGCGTGCGACAAGAAAAAAGTAGGGCTCGTCGCTCACTCGCCGAGCAATGAAGATAAAGGGCGGGCAACCTGCGAGTGTGCGACTGAAGAAAACAAAGAAGGTGTCACTCAGTCGACGAGCAGTTTGGATAAAGGAAAAGGAGTTCACGACTGAGCGAACAAAGGAATAGATGAACTCATCGCTCACTCACTGAGCAGAAAAGATAAACAGAAGGCAGATCGCGGGTACGCGATGAGCAGAGAGAAATGGTCATCGCGCAGTCGCTGGACAAGAAAAAGGTAAGAAGAAGCGGCTCGCGAGTGCGTGACCAAATGGAAAACGGATGTTGTCGCGGACTCGTGCATGAAATAAAAAGACAGAGTAAAGCCTGGGCGACTGTGCCACGCAAGGATAAATGAAAAAGAAAGAAACATTGGCGCTCAGTCACCGAAAGGGAAGTATTATAAAGATGTAGCTCGCGATTTTGTGACTAAAGGAAAAAGGGGACTCATCGTGCACTCGTGCATAAAATGAAAGCTGAAGTATTGACCTCGTGAGTGAGCGACTAGGGAAAAATAATAGCTCTGGTCATGCACTCGTGCATCAAATGAAAGTAGAAGATAAAGACTCGCAAGTTGGTGACCAAGTAAACGGATGAATGTCGTCGCACACTCACATAGGAGATGAAGACAGTATTTGCAGAACAGAGATGGTTTGTTCAATTTGCAAGGGTTTCCAAAGTGGATCAGAGTATGATAATTACAGGAAATTAGGCATGAAATAGTCTGCTGATCTCTGATTAGATTTGTTTCAATATTGGTAAAGGAAAGAGGATGCTAGAAGGATCAGATCTTTTCAGAGGGATAATCAGATATTTTGCAGATGAAAGATCAGCTTTGAAAAAGGTTGGAGACTACATTCTTGGGGGCTGCAGAATAGTTATTACAAATCAGAGACTTTTGTGGCTCTTCTAGAGATTTGGGCGGCTGTGAGGGGTCATTTCTTTTCCTGGGAAGATATGATCAGTTGGTGAGCATTCATGGCAAGGCCTAGTTTCAGAGTTAAAACTGATGGACAAGGGTTGCGTGTCTGCGGGCATGATCAAGTACAGGGATGGACGCAAAGAAGAAATATCAAATCTAATATGATCTGGATTCATCTTTGTAGCACATTTATGACCAGATTGGATTTGTTCTAGGGTGGATTATTCTATTGTAAAATCTATAACCCTGGTTAGGTTTTTTGGGACTCCTGCCTGCGTGCAGTTGAGGGTTGTATTTAAAGTTTTTTTGGGAGCCTTAGTGCTCAGATTTGGCAATTGTAAAGA
Source organism: Thuja plicata (assembly GCA_018584345.1). Classification (NCBI taxonomy): domain Eukaryota; kingdom Viridiplantae; phylum Streptophyta; class Pinopsida; order Cupressales; family Cupressaceae; genus Thuja; species Thuja plicata. The sequence continues at coordinate 183,539 of MU227082.1, forward strand.
GATTTTTTCTCTCAGAGACAAATTTGTGGCAATCTTTCTACCCTTGTGGTTTCCTACATTTGTATTTTCCATTGATGATTAAGACATTCTTTAGGTACTTGTGATATTTGTTCTATCCCTGTCTTCACTATCTTGATTATCTCTTATTGGATTGAAGTTTATGAATGTTGTTAATGGACATTGGGGTTCCTAGTCCCTCTCATTTTTTGTAAGTTTGTGTGTTATTGTGTTTGATCTAATCTAGATGTTTTGTGGGTATACTTCAGCCCCTAGCAGTCTTGTCTCATTCCTACACCTAGTTGCAGAAAAGGATGTTTGTTTGCGGGTCATAGGTCGAGTCTTTTGTTCAGACCCTCCTATGAAATACTTATGCAAGCCTATCTGGTGAGTTGTGATTTATTAGACCTGATTCCTTCATTGGTTTCATTCCTCTATACTGAGATCCAAACCCTTAATTCGGTGCATCACCTAGTAGGTAGTTTGCTTTCTGTTATTTCCCTTTCCATGCAATCCTTCTATCCCTTTCCCTCCAAAGTTTACTTTCCTATAAAAGAAGAAAATTAAGGTGATTATCCAAGAGGAACCAGCCTAGAATCTGGAGGTCTCATCTTAGTTAGCATAAGGTTCCACAACCTTGAGATGATTCCCTTGTTATACTAGATTATCAAGACCAAGAGAGCTTGAGATAAGAGGTGCAACTTCAGTGTATAACAGTAACAAAGGCCTAAAAAGTGAATGTGGCCAAATCTAGGTTGAGAGGCTCAGCCCTCACATGGTGGAAGTTTACTCAAACTAAAAGGGAGAAAGAAGGAAGGAGTCCTATAGTCACATGGAAGGGCATGGCGAGCAAGATAAAGAAACCTTACTTGCCTAATGATTATGAGGTTCTGTTGCATAGAAGAAGACATAATCTAAGACATAAATATTTTGATGTCCAAGCATACACCAAAGAATTCCAAAATTTGTGTTTGAGATCACAAGTGGTGGAGGATGAAAGCATCAAAATGGAAAGGTATTTGAATGGACTCAAGTTGTCTATTCAAGAAGACATGAGTCTTGTGAACTTAAAAACCATCCACCAATGTTATCAAATGGCCTTGAAAATAAAGGAGAAAGGCAAAATAAAACAAGAAAAAACCTCTAAAGGAAGAGGTAGAGGAAGGGATAGTAGAGGACCAAGAGGTGGCTATGGTGGAAGGAGTTCAAAATAAAGGACTCAAGGAGAAGTCAGATATATTGAACAGTAAGAGGGAAGCTCTAGTAGAGGTGGTAGAGTAAGGAACTCTAATTTTAGAGGAAGAAGTGGTGGACAAGGAAGAGGCAATTACTTTTCCAATATGAAATGTTACCATTGCAATCAAATGGGACACTCTGCCTATAGGTTTCCAGAGAAGGATAGTACTTCTCAAGGAGGTAACAAGAGGACTACTCTAGTTCATGAGGAGACAAATGTAGCAGAGACACACCTTGAGGTACCATTGAATTCAAAAGAAGGTGAGAACCTCATGATGAGGAGAAAATTGATCAAGGAGTGGGTTAAAGAAGAGCCAAGCCAAAGAAGGTCCCTATTTAGAATCAATTGCAAGGTGATGGGAAAAGTATGTAGGGTCATTATTGACTCAGGGTCTACTGACAACATTGTGTCAAAAGAAGCAATCAAAAAGCTAAGCATGAAAAGGATACCCCACACCCATCCTTACAAGGTCACATGGCTCAATAAGGGACAACATGTCTTAGTAAATGAGTAGGATTGGGTGGAGTTTTCTATAGGGAGATATAAGGAAAAGGTTCTATGTGATGTGTTTCCCATGGACGCATGTCACTTGCTCTTGTGTAGGCCATGGAAATTTGACCACCAAGCTATCCATGATGGAGTGAAGAACTCCTATACATTCAAGAACGACAATGTGACTTTCAAAATTCAATCTCTGTTAGAGGATGCAGAATTGAAGACATCAGGTCCTAATGTGCTCATGGTTGGTGAAAAAGAGTTCTTAGAACCCATGGAAGAAGGAGAAGGAGTTGGCTATGCATTGATGCTAAGGCCAAGAGAAAAGAATGAAGACAAAGGAGTCAAGAAACCAGAGATACCTAAGGAGATACAAAGCATGTTGCAGACTTATGAAGGTATAGTAAGTGATGGAAAACCATCAACATTATCCCCTAGAAGAGCCATAAGTCATAGGATAGACTTTATACTAGGAGCCACCCTACCTAATAAATCAGCCTACAAGATGACCCCTCAACAAAATGGGGAGATTGCTAGACAAATAGAAGAACTTTTAAACCAAGGTCTTATCAAGAAGAGCATTATCCCTTGTGCCATACCCATTGTCCTAGAACCTAAGAAAGGAGGAACTTGGAGGCTTTTTACTGATTCAATAGCCATAAATACGATAACCATTAGGTATAGGTTTCCCATTCCTAGTATTGAAGAATTAATGGATTGTCTAGGTGAAGCTAAGTAATTTAGTAAGATAGACTTGAAAAGTGGCTATCACCAAATAAGAGTACAAGAGGGAGATGAGTGGAAGACAACCTTAAAAACCAATGAAGGTTTGTATGAATGGCTTGTCATGCCATTTGGACTATCTAATGTCCTCTCCACATTCATGAGGATCATGAATGAAGTCCTAAAAGACTACATTGGCAAATTTGTAGTGGTATATCTTGATGAAATACTGATTTACAGTAAGATAAGAGGTGAGCATCTGCAACACCTTGAGATTGTCTTCAAGAAGCTGCATGATGAGAAGTTGATGATCAACTTGGAGAAGTGTGAGCTCATCAAAACAAAGCTAGTGTACCCTGGGTTTTTTCTCTCTCATGGCATTCTAAAAATGGACAAGAGTAAAGTGGAAGCCATCATAAATTGGCCTACTCCAAGGAAAACAACAGAGGTAAGAAGTTTTCATGGCCTTGCTCAGTATTATAGGAAGTTTATAAGGTAGTTTAGTGCTATTTGTGCTCCTATGTTGGACACAATAAAAGGAGGTATGAAGACTAAGTTTGCATGGAATGAACAAGCTAACAAGAGTTTTGAGTTGTTAAAAGAAAATATTGCTACCCAACTTGTCTTAGTCTTCCCAAGCTTTGATAAGATTTTCACTATTGAGTGTGATGAAAGCAACGTGGGTATTGGAGTTGTCCTAAGGCAAGAGGGTAGACTAGTGGAATTTCATTCAGAGAAGTTGAGTGAAGCTAAGAAGAATTATTCTTCTTATGACCTTGAAATGTATGCATTAGTTCAGGATTTATGGAAATGGAGGTACTATTTTCTCCCCAAGGAGTTCATAGTCTATTCACATAATCAAGCTTTAAGCTTCTTGAACTCTCAAGAGAAGTTGAGTTACAAGCACAATAAGTGGGTTGAATACCTGCAATCTTACACCTTTAATATCAAGCACAAGAAAGGAGTACTCAACAAGGTGGTAGATGCCTTGAGTAGAAGAAATTTTACCATCCAATAGATTCAATTAAAGAGCATGGGAATAGATCACTTCAAGGATCTATATGCTGATGATGAAGAATTTGCAGACATTTATAAGGTATGTGCTACATACAAGAATCATTTCCATAGAAAATATGTTTAATACACTTTGCAAAGAAATCTCTTATTTAAGCGAAATTAGTTATGTGTCCCTAGAGGGTCTATTAGGGAGAATTTAATTTAGGAAGAGTACAATGGTGCATTGAGTGGTCACTTTGGGATCACTAAGACACAAGAACATGTTTAAACGTTTTATTATTGGCTAAGAATGAACCTTGATGTTAGGAGGTATGTGGAAAGTTGCATAGTATGTCAAAAGGCCAAAGGTACTTCTTCAAATGTAGGCCTATATCAGCCACTACCTATCCCCACTAGGCCATGGGAATGCTTGAGCATGGATTTTGTAGTTGGGTTATGCAAGACAAGACAAGGCATGGATAGTGTTTATGTAGTTATGGATGGATTCACGAAGATGGCTCACTTTGTGCCATGTAAGACAACTAATGATGCCATCCAAATAGTCTCTCTCTTCTTCAAAGAGATAGTAAGAATCCATGGGTTACCTATAAGCATTGTGTCAGATAGAGACACTAAATTTATGAGTCATTTTTGGAAGACTCTTTGGCAAAGATTAGGCACTAATTTCTCCTTTGGGTCTGCATACCATCCCCAAACTGATGGTCAGACCAAAGTGGTGAATAGAAGCCTTGGAAATCTATTAAGATGCTTGACCAAGGAATATGGTCAACAATGGGATCAATTGATTAGACAGGCTGAATATTCCTATAATGACACTATCAAAAGGTCAACAAGGAAGAGTCCCTTTGAGATATTCTATGGTCTACATCATAGAGGAATCTATGAGCTAAGAGACTTAAAGGATTAATTGAAAGAAAGTGGATGAGATGATGATTTTGGTTATGCAATGCAGGGGATACATGATAGAGTCAGGAAGACTTTGACAGAGAATGCCATGAAGCATAAGACTAAGGTTGATGAGAGTAGAAGAGAAATTTAGTTCAACATGGGAGACTTAGTAATGGTGCATCTGAATAAGTATAGACTTCAGAAAGGATTCCCACACAAGTTGCAAATGAGGAGGATAGGTCCTTGTCCTATCTTAGAAAAGTATGGGAACAATTCTTTTAAAGTGGAGTTGTTGAAAGATAGTGGACTATCCCCTATCTTTAACATTGCAGAGCTGGTTCACTACAAAGGACCAACACTAGACATGGATCAAAGCCCCAGTGAAGTGATCTAAAATGTAGAAGACCTCAAGATACCTCCTGCTACAGTCAACCAAGATAACAATATACCAGATACCCAAGGCTACAAGAAGACTAGAACCAAAGAATAAAAAGAACACTCGATTAAGAGACATGGTCAAATGGATGCTAATGAAGAATGGGTTAATGAATCAAAGTTTAAGAAGATGGGGATTGACCCTACTCTACTCAATCCAAGGGTGGATTGAACTTTTTTGTTTGGGGAGGATGGTGCAGGAGCACACCTAGGCTAACCTACATAGTTGTAATTTTTTGGCTTGTACTTGACATTGGCCAAGTCAAGGTAGTGTGTTTAGTTAGACCTTAGAAGGTCATTGTATTGTGGACTAGGTGAGTTAGTCATTAAGACTATGGTCACCAAAATGGTCATTGTTAGTAGCCTTTTAAATTTCTGAGGCTTAGAAGCTTATTGATGGATTTGAGCTTTGAATGTGTCCTAAACACATAAATGTTGTCATAGAGATGCTTGGAGGCAATTAATGATGTTGGTTCCTCAAGATATAGAGGATAGAGGCCTTAAAACTTAGGAAGTTGGCATAATGGAAAAGATGCCAAAAGTTGTTAAAATGTTGTCATGACAACATTTGAAATTATTTCAAATGTTGCATGCAACTCGGTTACATTGGACCCCCCTAGAAAATAGGAGTTGTAAATCAACCAATAGGACCTAGAAACATGGAGTATGGCATCTAATGTATGGAGGCTTGAATCTAGAGGACATAGTTTTTCATTGTAACAAGTTTGATATAGTGAATATGGCTCTACAACTCTGATTTTGTGAAGAAATTGATCTTTTCAGTGTGACGGTGCTATCATATGGATTGAATGCTTTGAGTTATTATTTTTTTTGTTCTTAGGATAGTTCTAATACTTTTCCATTCAGTAAGTAAGTTGATAGGAGTCATTCTAAGGTCTTAAATAAATTGTTTACAATTTAGGAAGTTCACTGGTTCTGTCCTGACTAGTTTTTCATTTCATGGCTCCCCCATGAAATCTAACCATGGGATATTCCTAAGGCTAGGTGGATATATTAGGTTAGTTATTGGTCTGTACATATGTAGAGGTAGGAGTCTGATGGAGTCAAGTTTCTATTTTTAGTACCAAACCCTAGGCAAGCTGACAGTGCCCGATTAGAGGTTTGGAGGTAGAGAATTGAGCATTTCATGTGGGGAAGGAAAGTACAGTATGGGACAAGTGTAGTGTGAGGTGGTTTATGACCTAATTTTACTCTGTTGAGAGATTTGTGAACTCACCAATCTATTTGGTCAAGTTTTGAGTGAGAAATCAGTAAGGACCTACTAATTAGGCATATTAGCCCTATTGGTCCTAGATAATAGGAACCCTATGTACAGAGGGCTTAGGAGACTATAAATTTCAAAATCCATTGTTTAATCAAAAAGGGTATCTAAATGTGGGATTGTTTTTTCAAGTTCTTTGGGAAATTTTTTAAAGAATTGGGAAAAGGTCTCTGGAAAATGCTACAAGGAATTAGGCCTAATTAGGCTTCCTAGGGTCTAAAACTTGATCTTGACAGAAAAGGGTTAATAGATCCATCAAAATGGAGTCAACTGGAAACATACAAAATTTTTCCAACATGTTTAACATCCCTACAATGATTCATGAATGCTAGTGTGGAGTTGACACTTAGATCCTTCTAAGTGTAGGAGAAGAAGTGAAGAATCTAAATGGTGTTAGTCTTTCAAGGTGAAGCACAAAGTGTTCAGCTCTTGGGGAGGAGCTATAAAAGGCCTTATTTAATCATCTAAGCCTTTGAAATATCCTAGTGAAGGTTATTATTCTAATATAGACAAGCTATGTCTCTTGGTAAATGTGCAAGAAAGCCTTGAAACATCATACATTAGTAACTTATTTGCAAGTTTATGATTGAGGTGTAATACAACGAGCCCGCAGATCATAAAAGAAAAAAAAATCTAGAGAAGAGCCCATGGTGTTATGTGGAGCCTGAGCTCTCTTTTTTTTTAAATGGTGAAACTCCTATTTGAACATGCACTCCAGTGTCCGAGAAGACCCAAAGCTCCATGCATATTCATCGACTACAGATCAGAAGAGCAAAGCCCGTGGTATAGAAGAGCCCAAGCTCTCAGTTCTCTAACAATGAAGCTCCAATGAGTGAGTTGACTTAGGAGTCAAACACTGCTAGAGCTCATGTATAAACAGTGAGCGTGCACTCCTGTCCCAAGCAAGAGCCTGAGATCATGCACAAACAACACGTGGATGAGTTCTAGTTCAGAGAGCTCAAGCTCTATAACTAACTCATGTCTGTAGTCGAATATGAATATGAAACTACAATATGCAACCGATGTCAGCTTCAAATACTCCACCAATGCCTAGATAACACGTGGTAAACTCTAGATTAGCCCGACTTCAACAAAGGAAGCTGAGAAGAGTGCCATAATCACAAGAACGATGACAATCAGAACTAGGGTTTTTAAAAACCCTAACATCTCTCCCAAACAAAAAAATGTGAAAATGAAATGCAATAATGCCTATACCAGTTTGATAAAAATTTGAAGTCCATAGAGTACACAAAGGACCTAATTCATTAAAGAATGGAGTGCATGATGGCCTTCCCAAGTGCTACGACAAAGATGAATATTTTTACATCAAGATTGGTCATGTTGACCCTAGCCAAGATGTTACTTAGGCATGGTTAGCTATATGTTATGGTGTCGGGTTGGATGGTGGTTAGGGTGTATGTGTGAGGGTTAGATGTATTGAGTTAGGGGACTATTAATATATGTGTAGTTTGAGATATGTTGGTAATGAAAAAGATGTATTATTTAAAATACCAACATTAGGAGCAGAAGTCAAGGCATCAATAATGCCTTAGATTTATGGCTTTCTAGCTATTTTAGAGGACTTTTGGGGGAAGGAATGGATTTTCAAAATTACCATTGAGAGCTATATATCTGAACTTCTATTTTCAGATTAAGGGGGGTTCAGAATTAAGGAAGAGGGTGCTTTTAGTGAACTAGTTGTTCCTATAGCCCCTTTTTATTCATTTTGTATCAATTTTGGTTCATGTTGAGTATCGATTTTATGCAAGAGGAGGCATGTATTCCTTGCTATTTTTCAAAAACTCACTCATGTAATTATCCATAGTTTTTTATAAGAATAAAGCTAGCCCCATTATTCATACACATTTTTATGGTCTTTGTTATCAATCCTTTTCAATTTTCTGCATTAAAGTGTAATATATCTACACATTAGTGTATTGTCTTGATTACTATTCTAGATTGTAGGATATAACATTTTGTAGAATCTGCATTTTTGTTAGCAGGAATATCATTATTTGTGGTGAGATCCCTAGTAGTGATATCCAAGTTAGCCTATGTATTGGACTGTGAATGATTTTGTTGAAATCATTAGGGTATGTCAAGTGGATGTTAGTTTTAATCTTTGATAAGTATAAATCCTATTTGGTGTATCACCATTTTAAATTTTGTTCATTCAGTTTTAGTTAAAATTTGTCCCTTTCCTTCCAAAACTCAAAGAACAAAATAAATTATTGATATCCCAAATCCAATAGGAGCCGGCCTAGAATCTGGAGATTCCTTCTTTGTTAGAGTCCACCCACAACTAAGGAAGGTTTCCATTGTTACCATGAAATATCAATATTCCCTAATGCCTAAGTTAGGGTGATATTTTATGGCCTTAACCATCTGCAAACACAAGGAAATCCTTGCTTAATGATTAGGAATACATCTATAATTTATGATAATGAATTTCTTTGCTTCAGTATCATAAATCATAAACATACACGTAATCAGTGAGAAAGGGTTATTATGTATCCATAATCTATGTTTTAGGTTTCAGTCAAGTGGTTAACAGACTTAATCCCCAATGGACTATTTTAGGCTATTGGTCCCAATATCTAGCAGGCAGACATACAATAGAGGTTGCCAAAATTATTATATTATTTTTCTAATGCAGTAAAATAACTAGATACTATACTCTAAGTATTGATAAATTTTCAGTTACAATTCATACTTGATCGTTACATTGTGAATTCAATCTGAATGTGATGAAGAAATTTTGTTTTCATGTTACATTTTTCACATTAGAACTTAGAGGAACATATGCAAAATGAAATCATGATAGAAATATGGATAATGGAGGTCCATGCATTTCCTTTAGGTGTCGTTTTCATCCTTGAGTTGGTTGTCTACATCTTCTTGAGTCTTCATATCCTTAGCTCATGTCAACATGTTCTACATTATCCTAGGTCTTCATTAGGTCATGTGTCCTGCATCATTAAAAAATAGGGGTTAGATCCAAATTGGATCTAAGCAATGCATGAAAACTTAAAAACATCATACAACAATCATACTTTTAGAATTGCACATTCACCAACGACAGAGAGAAAAGAAAAGTGCAGTGAGTGTTACGAGCCCATGCTTGAACCTCATAAGATGCATTTATTTTAAGAAGAAGAAAGCTATAAATTCATGAAACAATGATCAAATGTAGAAAAGAAGGAAATTCAGTTCATAACAGTCATCTACAGTTGATGCAATGATTTTAATGGATCAGTATAAACATTCTTCAAAGGCATGTATTTGCTAATAAGTAATGTTGTTACACTGATGATGAAAACAATGAATCCAAAAGAGCTTCCAATGTAACAGTAAGAATTAAGAGTTCAAACACTATTGATGCAAAGATAAACAATGATCAAATGTAGAGAAATTTATGGATACACATAAAAGAGGAAATGACAGTGCCATCAAAGGTAAATGACAATAGGAGTTCAAACTCTATTGATGCCAGAGAAAATGAAATGAAATATATATAGAGAAAGCAAAACTTCTAAACAGTGGTAGGAAGAGAACATAAAATAACAGTGCTATCTAGGAGTAAATAATAGAAAAACACATTTTGAATCTTGACAACTAAGCATAGTCATGATTATGGGTGTTAGAAGCCCGTGTTCAAACCCCACAGACATCAATACTTTTAAATAATCCAAATGCATATGTATAGGTTCGAAGTATGGTCAGGTCCAGTCTTTGGGCCATCAAAAAATGATACACACTTTCTACTCCTTGACAAAGAAAAACAAAAACCTTCATACATGCAAGTAAGCAGCCATCCAGCAGTGAAGAGTAAAGAACGAAGAAACACGACTATCTACAACAGTTTATAACATACAAAGAAAAAAACTGAGTTCAACGACATGGAATAGCTAATGAATGACAGACTAAATAATAAAGGAGCCAACATTGCAATTAATACTTCCTTAGAATGCATATTACAAACTGATGTTAAAGTCTAGTGTCATAAACAACAAATCTACATTTAATAGCTTGAGCTCTCAAGATACAAATTCATAGAAATAGTAGAACAGTGAAAGAAAGCAAGAGTTCACACTAGAGTTGGAGCAACAGAAAGAAAGAAACCCCAAAATAATTGCATGTGTTATGAAGAAGAAAAAGAACTAAACAACACAACAAGTACAACAGCAAGTTCAACAACAAAGAAAGAAGAAAAGGAACTTATCTGGAGGTCAAAGTTTGAGATACATAAAAGTTAACAACAGTTCTCATGAAGATGTTAAACCCGAGCTTCAAATTAATCGAGAAGAGCCCAAATCGACAATGTAGAGCTCCAGTTCAACAACCCAAGCACAATATCACAATGAAAAAATATATTTCAAACAACTTGAGCCTCAGTGGAGCAAGAGAAGTCCCAGAATCACAACCAAAATTGTAGAGGGAGTATCACCATGCTATTAGGGTTTCAAACCCTTAGTTTGGTTTACCAATCAATTCAAATGATTTGATAACCAATACAAGACAATACAAAACTTGATAAGTTTTAAATCCATAGTACATGAGATTTAATGCCCTTCAAGACTACAGTGGTCAAATGTGAAGCTTTGTAATTCACATTCCTAGTGGCATGACAGTAGCATGGTAGAATCGCCAAGTTTATGCCACATTTTGGAAATAATTTTCTTTTTAAGGAAGTGTTTTGTAACTTACAAATATCATGTTGGTCACGTTACCCTAGGGTAGGTCGAGAGGCATTGGTTTTGAATATGATTTTGGTCTTATGTTTTTTTTTAGGGGACTTAATATATGTTGGGTTAGACCAAGAAGAAAGGGATGCATTTTAAATGTCAAAATTAGAGGCATAGACCAAGGCATGTGTTATGCCTAGTATTTAGGGTTGTAGCTTGATTGGTGGCATTCATCAAGGGAGAGCTTATTTTCAAAATTTGGCTTGAGGGGTTCATTTAGGGTATGGTTCCTAGATTAATTTTAAACCATTCTAGGCTGAATAGAGACCATTAACTACAATTATGCCAAAATATTTAATGTTGTCATAATGTTGCTTGACAAAATTTTAGCAACTTTTTATTTTGCATGACACCAAATTGAGAAAAATGGATTCCTTTCAAGGAAACATGATGTGTAGTTGTCATAATGTCCTAGAATCATGGGAATATCATGTTAAGTCAAAATAGATCCCATTTCCTGATGCATTGTATGGAGAAGTCTAATTTTGGAAGTGAATGAAAGCTTTGTGTTCTGGTTTTCAGTAACAGTGAAGTTGCATTGTGTTAATGAGTTTTTGTATGGATTGGATTGAAGAAGTTAGAATTTTTTATGTGTATTAGAGACATTTATAAGTACTTTCTATTCATTATCATGGTATTTTTGAGTTCATTGGTTTAGTTTAGTAAATTTTTTTGTACACTGTGTAGTTGCTGGAGTAGACAGTGTGGTTTTTAGTTTTGTGCCTCCCACATATAGTCCAAGAAATGAAAATCATCATGGTCATGATCAATATTTTAGGGGAGCCTCTTTATATTGTATACATGCAAGTAGGTTTCCATAGGAGCGAGTTTTTTATTTTTAAGGTCATGCCCTATGTGAACACTATGTATCCAATTAGAGTTTTGGCATGAACTGATAGTGAATGATTGCAGGGTAATGAATGAGGGAGTGAAAAAAAATTTGTTTTAATATGCACAGAGGTCATACAAACACCTCTTAAGAAGCTTGGGAATTTAACTATCCATCTTGATACATTTTTGAGGATAAATTAGAGGACTGCACAAATTTAGGCTAATTAGCCATATTAGAACTATATTTTAGGAATCCACTCTACGAAAGACCTAGGAGCCTAAGACCACAAAAATATTCAAGGTCTTGGAAAAGGGTATCTAGATATCAAGTTATTTTTGGGGGTTATTTGGAATTTTGGAGAAATAATTGAGAAAAAATCCTCTGTATAGGGCTAATTGAGCAATTGGGCATATAAGGACCAAAAAGAGAGACAATCTTGAACTTGATTGATTAAGGATTTATGTCCCATTCCAATGGAGTCAAAAGGATGTCAATTATTTTTTTCAATGGTGGACACACCCATATAGTACTTGTGAAGATGTTTTGAAGAGTTTGCACTTGGAGTCATCCAAGATAGAGTGAATATTTGAGGTAACCTTAATGATAGTGGTCCCTCAAGGTGAAGCACAAAGAGACTAACTCTTGGAGTTGAGTTAGGGTAGTCTTAGGCTATAAGAGAAAAGACTATCAAGGTCCTATAAGTGAGTTTAGGATCTAGGGAAGGCTAGGACAAGAAAATTCCTAGATAAGGGATTGTACAAGCACACCTTGGAGCATCTCTATCAGCCCACCGCCGATATAGAAGGGACCACTATCGATAAAGAAGGAATAACTATCGATACAAAGGCTCATTACCGATACAAGGGCTCATTGATGATACATGGTATCATTGATCGGGACATATGAAGGGATGATATATCCACCTCTAAGATCTACAAGATACTATGTACAAATATGGATCTCCTTCATATGATTTTGTATGCATCTTACATTGATCTAGCAGACATACACATATGCACATGTTTCCATTCATACATACTCATATGTACTTACACACATCTACCTAAAATTTATTCTATATATACACACACACACACAATGTCATGATATACAAAATAGGTCGGCTACCACAATTTGAAATACGTCACACTAAAAAATTCTGATGGTGGAAGGAAATGTTTTGAGGAACACCTTGACAAAACCAATGCACCACCATTTGTATAAGAACTCAACACATTCTCTAAGGTAGTCAACTTGAATAGATAGATAGCACATTATAAATTTGATGCTAGGACCTAAATAGATCCTAATAGGACCTATAAATGAATCTACTAAAAAAGTTGATTCCATAACCATGAAGCTATTGGTGAAATTTGCACTACCATCCAATACAAAAAAATGTTTATCGAAACTGTGGGAACACCAAAACTAGGACCATGTCCAGATCAATAAATTATATGAACCTTCAAAATTCTAAAACCAAGACCATGTATTTCTCAGAAGAACCTCTAAATTAAAAACCCACCCCTGATGATTCTGTCAGTTAGTCAACCCTCAATGTTTTTGATAGATAAAGTAGCAAGAGGGTGCTGGTCTATGGAACAAAGGACTAGTAGCACATTAACAACATATTAATCAAACTACTCAAAGTAGGTATAACATTTTAACAGCATAATCACCAAATCTAACTCTGCCCCTATCAAAAACATAAATCACAGTACTAATCCACATGATTAAACCAGAGTACTTAAGACGAATAGTAGCATAAAAAGTATCAGTTATAAGCCACACAGGACTACACAAAAATATATAAAAATAACATTATCTCGAACCACAAAATAGGGGATCTGAGGGCCAAGCCCAGCCAAAATTAACCAACACATGGGCACCAAAGATTAGTTCTTCCCACCCATTTGTTTAGATAGCAGGGTCCTAGCCCACTCCTCTTGCAAAAACAAGAACAGATCTTTGTTGTCCTCATCCACTTCCAGCTTGCCGCCCGCTAGCTTTTCCTGCACATTACAGAGGGTCATAGTCAAAGCATGCATGACCTTCAGGGAAAATTTGTTGGTCCTCATGCAATGGTTCATCAGGTCTTGCATATTCTTCTTAATCTCCATAATATCCTTGTCCAAATTTGAGAACCTCCTTTTGAGGGTTCCTGTAAATTTGTTTTTTTCCTCCATGGCTGCAGTATGGGGCTTATCCTAAGGTTCCTAAGGAGGACTTGAGGGTGGGTAGGGTTATTGGGGGTTTCCATGGTTTGCTATAAGTTGGGCAGAGGAGTGTTACAAGTCCTAGGGGGACTCATATAGCCATCCAAGGAACCATTCTTGGACTCAGTGGAGTGGGAGTCATTTTCAGATAGCGAAAGCTCTTTAGAGGCCATTTCCATCATCCTAATTTTACATTGTTCCTTGGCAATTCTATTTGACCTCCGACAACCTGAGCCACTTAAGTCCACCTCCAGATTAACCTGGCTCTCCATCATTTTTTTTTTTTTGGGCCTATAATCCATCTCAGGAGTGTTGTCAACCTCTTTCCCCTCTTTGTACTCCACAGAATCAGAGACATATGAATCCTCTTGACCCTCCTTCCTATTGAGAGGGTTTTTAAAACTTTTTTGTGGGTTATCAGCCATCATAGGCTCCTGGGTGATACAGATGGACTGGGAGGAGGAATGGGTGGTCTTTTCAGTTTTGGCCAGGGGTTCCTCTTGGGGCATCATCTGGATAACCAGAGGGAGTTGGGTGTCGGGCAGATAGCTTTGTGAAACTGGTAGAGGTAGAGGAGGAGGCCCTGATGGAGGATAGCTCTATAAGGGTTGCCTTTAATATCAAGGACATTACTCTCTATGGAGTGCAGAAGATAGAAAGGTATGGAAATTAAATCCTTGTTCCTAATATGATTTAGGAATGGTAAATGGTAGTTGTAAAACATAGTGAACTTACCTTCCAACGTGATACTTCATCACAATGAGATAAATTTTTGGTCAGAAGTCCGGCAGCTCCTCCCTGTTGAATCCCCCATGTTTTCTCACCGACAACTCACCATCCTTGAAAAACTATTTGAGGCTGGTAGGGTCGGAAATTTGACTGGTCTTTTTGTATTTCCTCCCCACCATAGGGAGCCCCGTTGCCTTGGCTATGACCTCTTCATTTAGTTGGAAGTGGATGCCCCTAACTGAGACACTCCTATTGTTCCAGAAAGAGACAAATTGTTTGGAGATTCTCTCATCATGCCCACCTTTCTTTCTTTCCATGAAACCCCATATGCCAGTTTCTTTGCAGTAATGGGTCACCAATGCATCAGAACTGAAAGCCTCATCGATGTTATCATGCTCAATGCGGAGAATATTGCCTCCCATTTCAAGGGTCTACTCCTCCTGTGCTAGAATATCTTTGAAATCTAAGAGCCGTGCATTTTTACTAGCCATAAAAAACTAGTTTTTTCGTAAAGCCTTTTCGAGGAAAGCTTATACATAAAATGCTGGTCTTAAATTTTTTTGAAAATGGGCTCCGTACCGCCAGATCTAACAGATCTCTAGGTGCCATTAATAGTAATAATAGCAATAATACAAAGGATAGCCAAAAAAACCCTTTGATTCAGATAGCTCTTACTCTACACATTCAAAAGGTAATGATAATTCTTTATGGGAATTTGAGTTCTCCTTTTCATAATTGCAAAAATCACCTGAACACACCAGCACGTGATTGAGTAATCATTCGTAATGAATATGACAGCCTGGCACATTTAAATAGTAATATTCATTTCTCCCATGATGAGTTGCTGATTCACCAGAGGTAAGTCACTAATCACCCTCCAACTATTGAGTTTGATTTGTTTTAGGCCAATTGTTGCCATTGTGTCAAAAACTGTATTCCCCTGTTTGTACTTGTGACCTATAGTCATGCACTGAAAGCTATTGAGAAGCTCATAGATCTCCATAATGATAGGTCTAGTACGCCATCCTGCACTAGCACCACTATTGACGGCCTCAACAACCACTTTGGAATCCCCCTCGATTTCCAACTGTCTGAGGTTCATTTGTTTCACGAATTTAATCCCCCAGAGAAGGGTCGTTCCTTCTGCCTGGGTGACCATGCAGTTATTGATAGGCCCAGCATAAGCTAGTAGGCAAGTGCCATTGTGATCTCTTAGCACATTGCCCCCTCCATGACCAAGATTATTTACCGCCCCATCAAATTTTAATTTTGTCCATCCTCTAGGAGGGGTGGTCCATCTTGTAGCATTTCTAGCTATCCTTTTCACACCGTCAAACCTGGAGAACCCATCTAGGAGGTTCCATCTGTCAGCAATTCTAAATTCCCATGTAGTAGGAGGATAGGAGGGGAGCTTCCATTTAGCCATCCTGGCATTCTCACATAGGAGCTTAGTTCTAAAGTGGAGACAGGTCTCAGGCTGGTTACTATTCTCTCTGAAAAATCCTATTGTTCCTTTCCTTCTGAATGGTCCAGCATATGTGAGGGGGAAGCATACACCAGAGGAGTTGGAGTAGGGGGTGATTGGAAGGGGATCTCCAATTGTTAAATTGATGCACTTTTCTGCCCAAAGCCCACAAGATACCCAATTTCCCGATCATCCCTTGCCAAATGCTGGTGGCATAGTCACAGTGGATGAAAACATGGTTTACCATTTCTTCCTCCTTGTTAGATAGGACACATCTATTTTCCATGGAGAAGCCTTTCTTTATGTGATTATCTTTGGTTAGGACCTTACCATGCATTAGAGTCCACCAGGAAAAATTTATGTTTGGCGTGAGCTGACGGATCCACACCTTCTTCCAGTCCCCTGGGTTACTCTCCTCCTTCAGAAGAAGATTGTAAATAGATTTAACAGAGAAATTACCAGGCTGGGTGGGGGCCAAGATAATAGAGTCATCACACCCTAAAATTTTTATATTAGTCAGGTTTTCCATGAGATCCTTGGCCAAGTGTTGTAGGTCCGGTCTGTCTATTAACCGATTAGGTATATCCATTCAGTCTCTACCATTGATGTAGCTAGAGACTCTATTACCCAGGCTAGGTCTGAGATAGTCCATAAGGGGTTTGAATTTGTAGCCCAAGTTAGGTTGATTCATGATCCAGTGGTCATTCCAAAATCTGATGGATCTCCCATTTCCTATTTGCCAAAAATCTCCTTTAGACACAAGGGCCTTACATTTAGATATGTTCAACTAGAGTTTGGATCCACTGGGGAGGTCACTATTGTGGAACATCCTCCCGTAGGGATGTCCTTGGAGGTACTTAACTTCAATTAATCTACACGATTCTGCTTTTCCCTCTATGAGCTTCCATGCCACCATCATAGTAAGGGCCTTATTCATCAGAACTATTTTTCTTAGACCCAGGCCACCCATTCTTTTTGGGAGACAGACAGTGTCCCAATTGACAAGTGAAATCCTCCTCTTTTCTTTAAAACCTGCCCATAGAAAGGTTCTCTGAATCCTTTCAATTTTATCGGCCATGTTGCTTATAATTTTAAAGAGGGATAGGAAGTGAACAAGGATCCCTTGGAGAGTGGAGGCCACCAGCTGAAGTTTGCCAGCATTGCTTAAAACCTTCCCCTTCAACTAGCAAGTTTCCTCTGGGTTCTTTCAAGGATGGAATTCTAGAAATCTTGGGACACCTCTTTGACTGTGAGGGGGAGGCCAAGGTAGGTAGAAGGGAGCAAAGATGCCAGACAACCCAAAATTTGAAGCACCTTATTTTGTAACTCCATGGGGGTATTAAAGAAGAACAACTGGCTCTTTTGATAGTTAATACACTGTCCAGAAGTCCATGCATAACTTTCAAGGATTTGTTTCTATTGTCTAGCCTCAATCACTGAAGAATACCCAAAGAGGAAAGTGTCATCCACAAACTATTCTAACACCACCTAAGAAAGGGTAGAAGTAGGTTTGATGCCTTTTCTTCTTCCCATAGCAGACAACATACATAGATTCCTGCTAAGCACATCAGCCACCATAATAAAGAGGTAGGGGAGAGAGGGTCTCCCTGTCTAAGATCCTTTTCCAGAATAAAATAGCCACTAGGGGAGCCATTGACAAGAACAGAGAAGCTGACAGTTTGAGTACATTCTTGTATAATCTGGATAACCTTCTCATTAAAGCCCATTTTAGCAAGAATTTTAAGTAGAAAAGACTAGTTAACTTTGACCTAAGGTTTAGATATATCCAATTTAAAGGCCACACCTGGGACCTTGTTTCTGTCCATAGAATGGATAATTTCATGGGTGGAAATGGCCGCATCTAGGATCTGTCTACCTGACACAAAACCTTTCTGAGTAGTGCAGATAATCTTGTCTAGAAGAGGCTTGATTCTACCAATTAGGATCTTGGTAAGGATCTTTTAGAAGGTATTACAGAGGCTAATGGGTCTGAAATCCAACATAGAAGTAGGATTGTCATGCTTAGGGACAAGCAAAATGTAGGTTTGATTATGCTGTCTGAGAAGGTGCCTAGTCCTAAAGAAGTCTCTAGCAGCCCTGGTAACATCAATCCCCACAATTTCCCAATATTCCTGAAAAAACCCCGGATGAAATCTGTCTGGTCCAGGGCCTTTGTAAGCTCCCATAGCGAAGACTACCTTCTTGACCTCCTTGTCAGAGACCCGTGTCGTAAGCATGTCATTATCACTAAGAGTAATAGCACTTTGGATGTGGTCCAAGAGCTGGTTTTGGATGTTGTTCGGACATGTAGGGCCCTTCTTAGAGTACAGTCCCTTAAATAGTTAACCGCAGCCTGGTTAATTTTATCCTTTTCCTTAACTTCATTCCCTCCTTCATCCATAATAGAAGAGATGGTATTTCTTCTTTTATGGATGCTGGAAGACCTATGGAAGAAGGTCATGTTTCTATCCCCTTCAACAAGCCACTGGATTCTGGATCTTTGCTTCTAGTAGATTTCTTCTGATTTCAGGGTTTCCTGCCACTTATGTCTAGTCAATTCCTCCTCCACCTCAAATCTGGGGTGGGTAGCTTCTAGAGGCCAATTGGGCCTGGAGTGAATCTAAGGTTTCAGAGTGATCCATTTTCTCTTTGCGAAAGTCTCTGAAGTTGTGTTTGCTCCACCCTTTCACCTCCCTTCTGATAATTTTAAGCTTTTGGGCTATTCTGAACATAGCAGTACCCCTGATATTAGTCTTCCACCAGAATTTCACTTGATCTCTAAAGGATGGGTGAGAGCACAACATAATTTCAAATCTGAAGGGTGTCAGGCTGACCTTAGGGGTGTCAAGCTAGTAGAGAAGGAGGGGGTTATGATCTGAAGTAGCTCTAGGGAGGGAATACAAGGAAGAGTTTAGGCAAAGGTTCCATGAAGAGGTGGCCAGGACCCGACCAAGCCTCACCTAGATGAGGTGGTACCCTTCCTATTGTTGGACCAAGTGAAGGGTTTCCCCTTCAAAGTGATGTCAAGATGACTTATGGAAGAGATAAAATCAGCCAGCTCCCCCATGCTATCCGAGTAATCCATTAGACCACCACACTTTTCTGAGGGATAAAGGGGGGTGTTGAAATCACCTGCCAGCAGAAAGTTCACTGAATAGTCCTAATCCAGCCGATGGCCAAGATCAACCCACAGGGAAGCTCTACCATACCTGGTGTTAGGCACATAAATATTGAAGGTGGTCCATTCAGTTCCATTCTTCTTGAAGGTAATAGCAAGGAAGTTAGGGGAAAAAGCAACCAGCTGACCAATTTTTCTATTAGGGTTCCAGAGTGTACCAATACCACTAGACGCACCCGTAGCTTCAGAGTAGAGTAAAGCAGCCCTCGGCCAAAGATAAGGTGCCAAGGTAGCAAAATTACTAGCAGACATCTTAACCTCTTGTAAGAGTAGAACATCTAGCTTGAGATCAAAGATGTAGTGTTTGAAAACATTTTGTTTAAGGGAGCTATTCAAACCCCTCACATTCCAAGAGAGGCAATTCATCTCTTATTTTTTAAACTAGATTCCAGGGTTTGTTGCCTACCTGCTGCAACATCCCTTATGGACCCTCTTGATCTCCTTGGCCATTCTGAAGGCCTTCCTCTGGGTTTTTCCATTCCCACATTGAACTTTTTAGGATTGGTTTTCTTTTTCTGTCTTTTCTATTCCCCATCCTCATCCTGCAATCCATCTAGGGAGCTGGAGGAGTTCGTCTTCACAACCTTTGGGGGGTTTAGCATCCAACTTTGGGGCTTGTAACTCAAGAGTAATCACAATGGAAGGTTGTTCCTCCTTAGTAGGTTTAGTCATCCTCCCCTTAGGGGAGGCATTAGGGGGGTCATTACCGGCTCCACCAAAGGCTGTAGAATAGGTTCCTTCGTAGACAGATCAGGAGAAGGACCAGAGCACTGCATATCTAACTCCCAGGGTTGACGATCTCACCTTCCTCAAGTGCTAGATCTCCTTATTCCATTTTGTTAGCCACCGAGGGTGGCCTCGACTCCAGATTTTCCTCTTCACCTATGGAGGGTGGAACCTCAGTGATTCATTTGTCCTTGTTCCCTTTTTTTTGTTCCTGACTTGGGGGACTTGCAAGTATCACTAGAGTGGCCTCTGCTATCACAGTTCCAGCAGAATAGGGTAGCATTTTCATACACCAATGCTTGGGTCCATCTACCTAGTTTAGATTTCAAAGTAACAAAGTTGGTTAGGATTTTATTCATAGTGACATTCACACAGAATCTAGAAAACACCAACCTAGATTTAGAATGGGTCACCTGGTCCGCTATGATGAATGATCCAAGGGCGTCACCTATTGATCAGAAGACTTGTTCATCCCAATACTCAAGTGGGAGGCCACAGAGATGGACCCAAACCGGAGCCGTTCTAGTTAGATCCGTCACCAGATTGAATCCGGGTTTTTATTTCACAAGGGCCAGGAAGTTCTTTCCATAAACCCATGAACCCAACAGCACACAGGGCAGGTCCTCTAGAGTGGTAAACTTAAGCAAAAAGAGTCCTCCTGGCATAGCAGAAATTAGGACAGAACCCTTGATCTTCCGCTGGTTAGACACCCATTTTATGACCATTTCTATGGTAGGTCAAAATTTGAAGAATCGACCAACCAGGGCCAGCTGAGAGTCTACCATCGTGTGATTCACCATTGAGTCCAGGAGCAACAGTTTAACACCTTCCTCAGTCTGAATGAAATCCACCAGAAGAGCCCCCAAAGATTATTGAGCTTCTCCAACAAGGCCCCCTTTCCAGTTAGGTTTAGGGGACAACAGGGTATCAACAAATGAGGATGCTTTTGAGATTCCCCCATTGACTCAAACACTGGGACCATGACAGAGGAAATCTGGGGTCCATCAGGGCCAAAAGGTGGGTCAGCTAGGGGGGCAGCATCTCCCCCACGGGAGGTAGGCATGGGAGCCTGCAGTTTGAAATTTGACCTTGGGCAGGAAAGTTGTAGAGCGGGGATATGTTGAATGTTAAAGTAGTCAACCCTCAATGTTACAATTAGATATCATCAATTATAGGTAGTCTGATTGAATTTAACTTTCATAAAAAGACCAATCATAATAAAATGCAAATAATCACCTTTTTCATAGATGCTCTTTATATTTTTCTAATATCCAATTATAGCATATAATATTTGCATTATTATTTATGATAACAACCACTTATTTTAAGTAGTTATAATAAAGAACTAATCAAAAGATAATCATTTCCACAATTGACAAGAAAATGAAATTAATGATTGTATACATTAAAAGGAAACCATGCCATAGAATATATCAATGTCTTTGTATAATATAGAAATTGGATCTTATACTATCTATCTTCGCCTCATATTTTATGAAAATATATTCCTTATACAAAAGATACAATTCTTTCAATGGAGAGACATGTCTTTTAGTTGTGAAGCATTAACTAAAACTTAAACAAATTATTCCCTGCAACAAAAAAATTTAACTTTCAAATGTTTTTTTGCGTACTCCTTCTCTTTGTATACATTAATGTTAATTCTCAAGTGCTGCATCATGCATTCCTTATCATACACAATGTTAGTAATGTTTGCCAGGCGAGGTGCTACATCATCATCTTATTTTATCTCCTTGAATGTCTTTGTCATGTTATTTGTGAATTCTTCCTTCCATTCCTCAAGTAGAAAAATTTATCTATCATGCACAAGACCCAAGAGTACATTTTTTTCCTTTCCTTATAACCTTTTCATATCTTCTTTCAATTTTCTATGGAACTGTTTGTACTTCATGTGTAATTCCTTCCCCTTTGCAAGATCATCCAGTTCAAGAGCGTCTTCTGACTCTATTTTCTCACCTATTCTTTGTTGCACTTTATCATGACCCTCAAGGGCTTTGAATGTCCCTTTGTATGTATTATAGAACTGTGTGGTATGAATCAACATTGTTTGGAAGTGGTGCCCGATTACATCAATTGCCAATGTATGTGCTTTTGACTCATTTATTTTTGTTATATCCTCAACTTCTTTTCCAACTTCTCTGCCTTATACTTCTAATATATAGTATCATGTAAATCCACCACTACTCTTTGTTCTTGTTCATATTGGGCTGATGTTTCTCCACTTTCATCATTCTAGGGAAACTTATCCTTTTAAGTAGCTATTTCTTTCCATCTATGTTTATCGATTTCTAAAGTTTCATTTAAAGACTTATAATTATTTATTTCTTTTACCCGTAACTCTACTTGATCTTTATTCAACTGAGAAACATTTATATTCGATTGGGTAGCATCCCTTGGATTACTTTTACCTTCTTTTTGAATCGTTAAATATCCAACATCTTCTTTAGTATTAAATAAGATAGGTCTTCTATCTCTAAGATAGAGAGCCCATTGAAATAATACTTTTCAATCAAGGTCATATCCTGACCCTGTATATATCCAATCAATATCTTCTGGTAACATCATTTTTTTAGGGTCTACTTTCTTGGAAAAACTATCAAAAATTTATATCACTTTCATATCCCATCCCTGGTAGATGATCACCCCTTCCTCTTTTAAGAGTTGTGTCCTTTTTTGTGGAGTCATTTCATGCATTTATACATCTATTTGTCCTTGAAGTTCTCTCAACAAATACTCCTCACTTGGGGTGTCACCAAGCCTTTCTCCTAGTAATTTCCCTTTCTACTGGTACAATAAAGTTTTGAATTCATATGTATTAATGAATTCCTGATCAAATATAACTTTTTCAAAGTTATCCATTCTTTCATGTGTAATCTCATATGTTGGTGCTTGTAAAATTTCATTTGGGACATCTTCCTCTATCTCCAATGGTGGAATAATATTTTCAATATTTCTTATGTTTGTGCTTGATTCTAGTGAAAGGTGGGTTAAGCGTGTTACTACCCTACTATCTTTTTGTATCTCCTTTGTTACATATTCATGAATTCCATCATGAATCTCTTTAATGTGTTCTATCATCTTCTCTTCTTTGACCAAAGGGACCTGAATTCCTTTCAATACTTGCATGTTGATTTTGTTTCTTAAACTTTCCATTTATATGCTTCTAGAACTTTGTAATACAGATTCCTATTTTTTATGGTTGCTTCTCTCTCTAAATTTCTAATCAAGTCATCAATTAATAATGGAATATGTTCAAATCCCTTTAAAAATTTAGATGGCTTGTCCCACTCAATGTATCCTTTAGGCTCAAGTTTGTTTCTTGGGTTTTCATTCAACATGTGATAATAATCTAGTTTCACATTAATCAAGTCATAAATTCTTGTATTTTTCAATTTAAACACTCTAAACGCCAAACATTCAAACATAAAAGACTTATATGATCTCAAATGCAGTGTACTAGAAGCAAAAAGTTGTCTGATGATTTCTAATTAGTCAACTCTATCAAGAACAAGTTTAGGAAACATGTAAGGGCATCCTTCAAATCTATATACCCTTATATGTGTGTGATTCTTGAAACAATACCAGTCACCCAAATTATGATCTAGAGCACACTATTCATCAAATTAATTAGGTCTAAGATTTTTTTTTTTAAATTTCAGGTGACAGTTAAAAGTCATGTGGGTGCCCTAGTAAATTATTAAATCGTTTTACAAAGTGATCTTCAAAGGAAACATACTGACAATTTGCAAACCTATCATCCCAAATAGATAACCATAATTGCACTGGTTTACATAAATACTTCTTATCATACTTATTTATCAGCAAATCCTCTCTCAGGAGTCTTATCTCTTGACCAACATAAACTAGTATGTGCAGGACAAATGAATAATATTTGAAATATATTTGGGTATGGTCTGTTTTCATCTTCTCAAGGATATAACTTAATTGATCGGAGAGATATGAAGCATAATAGAAAGAATGAGGATTTTTTGACTGCATATTTATGGCTGAAATCATTGCTTCTATGTTCATAAATGGGGGATAAACCATATAGTAAGTAAATTTAGTGTAGGGATAAACCAAGTTCACATCATAGGGAGGTTTATCTTCATTTTTAAACACACGAAGAACTTTATTATTTCTTGATCTGTGGATTGGCAGCCTCTAGTGTTTATATGCACTCTTGAGGGAAAAATAGTCTTCCTTATGTTTATGCACATCAAGTTGATCCTCACAACCCCATTCTAAGTTAAACACGCGTTCAATATATTCTTTTCTGATAGACAATGAGGCATTCCCTTCATCATAGTATATAGTTTTACTCTTTGAGTTCATATCTATCATTAATTTTTTTCACAAGCTCTACATTTATAAAATATTTGGCACCACCAAATTTCCCAAATTCAATTGCCAAGGATTACTGATAGGTTCATCTCTATCATTTCTCTTGTAACGAAACATAAAAATATTATATGCCCATTCCTTCTTCTAGATATCCCCTAGGTCATTGAATTTATCATCTAATCCTTCCTCCCCCTTTGAAGCTACTTTTATCTCTGTTGAGATGCAGCGAACTGTCCTAACATATCTTTGTTCAATGGCCTTACCTCCCGTTTATGATGCTTGGGTTTTATTTGATCATTACTAGTTGTTTTAGGAGGCTCTTTTTTCCTCTTTACCCTACGGTTTATGGAAGTTCAAGGCTCCATGAAAATAAAAAAATATCCAAACCATTAAAGACAAAGAGAACCAACTTATTACAATAGCACTGAGATGAGATCTCCTTCAAACCTCATACAATTATCGATCCCCTTCTAAATTATGCTTACAACTACTCAGAGTATGTGAAATTTTCTCTTCATAATATGGTACATAAAAGTTACTGCGATGATCATAAATTCACAAATTTCAAATATTTGTGTCGATGTGACTCCATCATCATAATGATATATGACAATTAAATATTTTCCTGGTTTCGATCAGACATACCATGGTACCATCAATTTATTTTCATCAATGAATGAATTTAATCACTTATTCAAAAATACGCTTTACGATGGAGTATTTAGCTTTGAAAAAACATTTTATCACTCCATCAAAACCCATGTTTCATTGAAAACTAATTTTGATAGGAAAAGATTATAGTTTATTCACAAAAACCCTTTCGCAACTGAGAGTCTGCCTCATTTCTATTTCCAATGTGGAAATAGGGTCATTCCATCGACATGAAACATCTTTTATGGGGTTTTCTTTTCGATTAAACCTTTTTCTCTCTTATTGATGTTCATACTCCATCAATAAATAACCTTTACTGGGATTGGTGACACGTTGAACTCCACTTATTTAGTTCCTTTTACCTTTTGTGGGACAGTCAATTCATTGTATGTTCACTTATGGCTGAGATCTTATTAGTTCCTGCCTTTGGCAGGATAACTATTGCATTCATTCAGTTTAATTTTTCAATTAGTTTAACCAATCATATTCTAGAATTTAAAAAATTAAATGCAAATTCTATAGTTTATATCTATTTTTCATTTCCCTTGATTATTTAAATCTTATTTTTCTTTGATTTGATTGGTCTATACTAATTTTGGTAATGAATAAATTCAATTTTTCCAAACAAAAATGATAAAAAACCTATTATTTGTCATTTGTATTAAATGTACAAAATAATGTCACTTGTCATTTCTCATTTGTATTAAATGAACAAATTAATGTCACTTGTCATTTGTATTAAATGTACAAAATAATGTCA
>MU227082.1:221074-239054 GCA_018584345.1 Thuja plicata
CATTTCTGCTCAAAATCCTGGCTAAAATGGGCTTTAATGAAAAGGTTATCCAAATTATTAAAGAATGTACCCAAACGGTTAGTTTTTCTATCCTAACTAATGGTTCCCCGGGTAGACATTTTACCCCTGAGAAAGGGCTCAGATAGGGAGACCCCCTCTCTCCCTACCTCTTCATTATGGTGGCTGATGTGCTTGGCAGGAATATGTGTATGTTATCTGATGCGGGGAAGTTACATGGCTTCAAACCTGCTTCCACTCACCCTCAGGTTGTGTTGGAATAGTTTGTGGACGACACTTTCCTCTTTGGGTATTCTTCTGTTATTGAGGCTAGACAATGGAAACAAACTTTGGATTATTATGCTTGGGCTTCAGGTCAATGTATTAACTATCAAAAAAGCTAGATATTCTTCTTCAATACTACAGTGGATGTTCAAAATAAGGTGCTACGTATTTTAAGATGCTTAGCAGCCTCGCTCCCTTCGACTTACCTGGGCCTCCCTCTCATAGTCAAAGAAGTTTCCATGGAATTCTGTAACTCTATCCTGGAAAGAACCCAGCAGAAACTTGCTGGATGGAAAGGAAAGATTTAAAGCAATGCTGGAAAACTTCAATTGGTTGCCTCTACCCTTCAGGGGATCCTGGTCTACTTTCTATCCCTATTCAAAATCAGAAGCAATATGGCTGAAAAACTAGAAAAAATACAGCGAACCTTTATGTGGGCGGGGACTAAAGAAAAAAAGAGGATTTCACTGGTCAACTGGGACACTGTCTACCTCCCGAAAAGATTGGGTGGTCTTGGCCTTAGGAAAATCGGTCTGGTGAACAAGGCCCTTACTACTAAGGTGGCCTGGAAGCTGATTGAGGGAAAAGCGGTGTGGTGCAGAATTATGGAAACCAAATATCTTCAAGGCCACCCCTACAGATCTAGGTTCCACAACAGTGACCACACTAGTGGTTCCAAACTCTGGATAAATATATGCAAATGTAAGGCCCTCCTAACCAGAGGGGCTTTTTGGCAAATTGGAAATGGGAGATCGATTAGTTTTTGGAATGAACATTGGATCATAAACCAACCCCATTTGGGCAATATTTTCAAACCAATTATGGATCTCCTTAGACCTATCTTGGGTATCAGAGCTTCCAACTATACCAATGACAGGAACTGGACTGATATACCTAACAAATTAAGGGATAGACCAGATCTGTAGAACTCAACAAAGGAGCTTATGGACATCCTGACTAATATCACAATTTCTGAGAGAGAAGACTCTATTATTTGGACCCCCACCAAGTCTAGGGCTTTCACTGTTAGCTCAGCTTATAACCTACTTCTTAAGGAAGAATACAACCCAGGGGATTGGAAGAAAGTTTGGATCCCTCAACTCACGCATAAAATTAACTTTTTCTGGTGGACCCTTATGCACGGTAAGATCCTAACTCAAGATAAACTCACTAAAAGAGGCTTTTCAATGGTTAATAGATGCATCCTATGTGAGAAGGTGGAAGAAATAGTTCATAACCTTTTCATCCACTGTGACTATGCTAATAGCATGTGGCGAGGAATTTTTGACAAGCTGGGTATTTCATGGGTCCTTTATGGTGAGGTGCACCAATTCATTAAATGGAGATCCCCCTTAAACCACCCTCTGCTCCAACTCCTCTGGCGTATGCTCCCCCCATACATATGCTGGTCCATCTGGAAGGAAAGGAACAATAGGATATTCAGGGAGACAAGCATCCTGCCTGAACACTGCCTAAAAATTGGAACTAAGCTGCTGAGTGAAAATGTCAGGATAGCTAAATGGAAGCTCCCTCCTATCCCTCCTACTGCCTGGGAAGCTAAGATAGCGGAACGATGGAACCTCTTGAGTGGGTTCTCCAAGTTTCACAGCACAAAACTGAATGTCAGGAAAGCCACCAAATGGACAGTCCCTCCTAGAGGCAAGATAAAATTAAACTTTTATGGGGCAGTTAACAACCTTGGGCACGGTGGGGGAGGAGTGTTGAGAGACCACCATGGCACTTGCCTCCTGGCTTATGTGGGTCCTATCAATAACTGCACAGTCACCCAGGCAAAAGGGACTGCTCTTCTCTGGGGAATTAAACTGGAAAAATAGATAAACTTTAATCAACTGGAAATAGAAGGCGATTCCAAAGTTATAATAGAGGAAATTAGGAGTGGAGCAAGTGCTGGGTGGCAGACTAGTCCCATTATATTGGATGTCTTTGAGCTTCTAATGAGCTTCCAATACATATCTGTAGATCATATCTATAGAGAGGGAAACTTGGTGGCTGACTCTCTGGCAGCTATGGGGCTAAAACAAACCAAGCTTAATACTTGGTTGATAGTTGGTGATTTACCTCTGATGACCCAGCATATCATCAAGGAGGAGAAGATGACAATTGTCTAAATGTGCAAGGCTAGAATTTATATTATGTGTCCTATCTCGATCACATGTTGGCATCTTCGAGTTACCTGTGTGATTATGAAAGAAAAAACCCAAAGCCCCATAAAGTTCAATAATTACCTTTTGTTCATGTGGTGTGATCGATGTCAGTGTAAAAAGGTGTTTTTGGCAATTATTGATAGTAATGCTATTATTTCTAATTATGTTACCCAGGGATTTGTTAGATATGTCAGTATGGAGCCGGATCTCCAAAATCTCCAAAACTGGCAGAGTATGTATAGGCCTTTTTTGAAATGGATTTGCAAAAAAGAGTGGTTTTTTATGGCATACAACTGCAGTAGGCTCCTCAAAGATATTCCAACGAGTGTGGACTAGACCTGTGAAATGGGGGGTAATATTCTCCGTATCGAACCTGATGTTATTGATGAAGTCTTTTCTTCTGATCCGCTGGTCACCCACTATTGTAAGGAAACTAGTATTTGGGGATTCATGGAACGCATGAAGGGAGGCCATGATGAGAGAATATCCAAGCAGTTTGTTTCATCTTGGAACAACATAAATGTTTCGGTGGGTGGAATCCATTTTCAGCTAAATGAGGAAGTCATCACTAAGGCTACGGGGCTCCCTATGGTGGGGAGAAAGTATAAGAAAAATAGCCAGACTGCAAACCCTACCAGCCTCAAACAATTCTTCAAAGAAGGTGAGCTGGCGGTCAGAAAATAGGGGGGTTTCAACAGAGAGGAGCTACCGGACTTCTGGCCTAAAATCTGTCTCATCATTATGAAGTATTTCACCCTTGAAGGTAAGTTTATGATTTTATACAATTACCACCTTCCGTTCCTTAATCACATTAGGAATAAAGATTTAATCTCCATCCCATTTTATCTGTTGCATTCCATTGAAAGCAATATCCTGGATATTAAAAACAACCCGGACAGAGTCATCCTCCACCAAGGCCTCCTCTTCTATCTCTTCCAGTTTCACAAAGCCATATGCCCAGCACCTCAACCCCCTCTGATTATTCAAATGATGCCCCAGGAAACACCTGCTGAAAAATCTGAAAAGACCTCCAACTCCTCCTCCCGGTCCATTCGTGTTAAATAGGGGCCTGCAAAATCTGAGAAGAAAGCCCATAAAAAAAGTATAAAAATTCCCACTCTTATGATGGATAGTTTGGAGGACACTCATGTTTCGGATTCTATGGAGTGCATGGAAGAAAAAAGGGATGATTGCACTCCTGAGACTGAGTTTAAACCTAAAAAATAGAAAATTACTGGAACCCTTGTCAACATAGAGGTGGACCTTAGCGGGTCTGGTCGAAGGAGGTCTAGAAGAATTGCCAAAGAGAAATACAAAATTAAGATG
Organism: Thuja plicata; assembly: GCA_018584345.1. Taxonomy (NCBI): domain Eukaryota; kingdom Viridiplantae; phylum Streptophyta; class Pinopsida; order Cupressales; family Cupressaceae; genus Thuja; species Thuja plicata. Next base: position 224,848 of record MU227082.1, read on the forward strand.
CTGGAGATGGCCTCCAAAGAGATCTCCCTCACTGAAAATGCCTCCCAGTCCACAAATTCTAGAAAGATTTCCTCGGAAGGCTGTATCAGCCCGACCGCCAACACCCCTCTGACAAACTCCCAAAGAACTATGAGTCCTATCCCTCTCCAAAGCCCCCACGGGGACCCCCAGGTTAAACCCCTCTCAGTTGGAATGGAGGAAAAATGTAATTTTACAGGCACCCTCAAAAGTAAATTTGTGAATATTGATAAGGAAATTGCAGAGATCAAAAAGGGTATGCAGGACATGATGGACCTCTACAGGAGGACTAACAAATTTTCTCTGAAAGTGATGCATGCCTCGGTGTTAACCCTTTGCAACGTGCAGGAGAAGCTGGCTGATGGAAAACTAGAGGCGAATGTGGAGAATAGAGATATGTTTGTTTTTCTCCAGGAGGAATGGGCATGATCCCTACTGTCCAAATAGTTGGGAGAGAAGAATTAACTTTGTTGTTGATGGTTTTGGTTTTTTTGGCTGGGATGGTCCCTTGGTTCCCTTGCTCAGCTATGGGGTTTAGTATTAAGTTTAGAATTTTGTTTTGGTTGAGCCCTGCTTGGCTTCGTGACAATATTTTTGAAGACGTTATTGTTAGTAAGCTCTCTAGTTTTATGTTTTTAAGTAGGACTGAAACTTTTGTTTTTGATAGAGGCAGAATTTTCAATGCCTGTGATAAACTGTTAATCTGCTATAAGCTTCGACTGAGGCCATTAATATGCTATTAATGTGCTTCTAGTCCCTTGTTTCATGGGCCAGCACCCTCTTGCTGCTTATTTTATCAAAAACATTATTATTATTATTTCATTCAATTATGAATTGTTTCTCATCATTAAATAACAACTTTAAAGGTCAAAACTATTACATTATTCTGATAATTATATTTTTTTCCAAAAAACTTGTTGATTTTAAATTTATATTTTTATGATAGAATGAATAATTCAACATGATATTTAAGTCAAAAGTTGTAGTTTTTATTACATATCTTTCTATCCCTTTTAACTCTCTTTCCATATCTCCCTACTTTTCTTTCTCTATTGGCAGGAACTTTGACGCTTTGCGTCTCTTGTTTTTCATGCAACCCTTTTTTTTTGCCTCATCGATGATTGTATCTCCTAGATAAATTTTTTTATGGAGAAGAAATATTTTATATCTATATCTAGCCCACAAAATGTCTCATCAAAACTCAAGTTTTTGCGATACATCTTTTCGATAAAAAAAGTGAACATACTTCACCAATACATATTCTTTTTTATGAAACTTCCCTCTTCGGTAGATCATTGTTAATCTTGTTCAATCTGATAACTTGATCAAAATGTTCTACTGACTCATGAGGGCCCAACTATAGGAAAAAGCCATTTAATAATAGTTTGTCAATGGGAAACTCCTTGTGATAAAGCATTTCATGTTTTGTTCGACACCACTATCTCATCGAAAATCATTTTCGATGTAGCCACATACCACCTTCGTCGATATTCTAATTTTTCATAGAAGTATTGCTAGGTGCCTTTCTTCTGATTGATTTTTGATGGAAGAGGAAATATTTATTATTAAAAATTCTTCTTTGTATTTTTCTTTGAGATCTTTTGTGAAACCCGCAACTTGGTACTGAGACATAAAATAATTAGAATAAATATGCTTCAGAAAATTCACTGAATATTCTATACCTATTCAAGCATATTCTCATATATGGGTGATTTCTAGATAAAGGTGGAAATTTGATGAAGGTTATTGTTGTGATGAAAATTTTATAAGAAAACTTAAAGTAAATTTAATAATTTTTGGTTATAACTAACAAAGTTAAATAGATAAGACCTCATAGTATTTTTTTTATCAATATTATGTTAAATATTCCTAATTACACTTTACTTAATCTCACTTAAGATAATGCAGTGCATAGTAATTTATAATTGATACTCCTAAGAGTTTGCATCCTATTTTAGCACATGGTATATGAGAAATTCCACTCTAGGTGGTCATAGTTGTTATCTCATTCCACTTTATGTGTGAGATCCACCTTTAGTGCACATATCACATTATCATCCTCATCATATGACACATACTTCATTCAATAATGGAGAATGAGCCACCTTTGGTGGATACCTGATTCTACCTTGCATAAGTGATAGCTTATCTTTTCCTTATCATTATCTCTTATCGCCTTTCCTATATATGGAAATAATTCCATATTGTAAATTATCACATATTTTCATATTGCATCATTAACAAGAATATAATCTATTCTTGTTCATATCATCTCTCTTGTGTTTGTGCTATTGTTTAACCTCTAGATCCTTGGTTCATTTCTATTTGCAAATTCTTACATGGTATAAGAGCCATTGGACCATTTTAGATAGCCTATTTTGAGAGTTCTTGGTGCATGCATTAGAGGTCAAAATGTTAGATCTAAGGACTAGTGTTTTTTTAGAGCATTTTGGGTCATCTTTGACCTTACCATTGCATTCAGAAGGCTATTTTCATGAAAATTGACTATAAATTCACAAAAAATGCGTTGAAGGTCAAATTTGTGGTAAAAACAATTTGCACATGCAAGCCGCAAAACCTACTTGCAAAATCATGGGACTAGGAAATACATTAGATTATTTAATCTAATGGTAATGTGTAGGATGTAGCAGAGACAACACTATCTCCAACTACTAACTGATAGCGGTTCGTTGCATTGGACGTGTTGAGGTTTCCATACAAAGTATTGTAGTTTTTACACAGTCCCCCCAATGTGGGACTAAAGCCCCAATCCATACCAAAAGATCCTATATTCTATACATTTCAAATGTTTTACTGAAAAGAGAATCTCCTTCCAACCAAAAAAACCAATGACAGGCCCACTCATTTTATGATACTCACTGACCAAAGCTTGTTTGAATCAACTTTGAGCATTTTGGTATATCAAAAGTCACTGATTTTTGCACACAGTAAATGTCTTGCTAATAAGTCTCAAGTCCCACTACCCTACCCACCACAATTTACAGACGCTATCTCAATGTATGGAATAGACATGAGCGATCAATGGATTAGTTAGCATGCCACATCATTACAATGAGTTTCTTCGCTGATGTCACCTATTTTGTTGTTCGAGAATTGACACCTATTAAGACATCATTTTATAGGGTTATTGGCTTTCAATGATGGCCTAAAAATCATAAAATTTGAGTATTTATATTTATTATATCATTACTGGTTACACATTCCTACCCCTCTCCGTTGAAGTTTTTGATTTTACAGTCTAACTTCAAACGACCATATCTTGCTCATATTGACTCCTTTTATCAATCAATTTTTTTATTTGCGGTATAAATTCATGAAGATTATAGTGGTGGAATTATTTTCTGATTTTGGTTGCTAGATTGATCAGAATTTGCATATTTTCATGACTTTACCTGTCTAATCCACCATTTTGCAACTTCTAGAGCTTTGTTTGGGTGCATACAGTAACATTTTCAGGTGCAACTTTTTTTTGAAAGTGCATGATTTTTTTCTCTAATTTATAAATATCCAATCATTTTTTAGTGATTTGGAGTAGAAATATAACTTTCATAAATAGTCCATTTTGGGACTATATATGCACTTTGTTAATCCTTGGATTTTAATTTTTTGTTTTACACCTATCATTTGAAGTAGTTATAACTTATCTTCAGTCATTTTTTGGCTGCATTATGGCCTTTTCAAAAGTCAAACTCCTGACTCTATATAACTATAATGAATGGAAAGAATCTACATCTAATCAGTTGTTAAGCATTTGATTGCATAGAATATGTTTTGGGTAGGATCCAAAACTAGCTAGAGGTGTTGTAGAAAGGAGAAAGTGGTTTGATCAAAGGGATACAACACTCGTCTCTCTTAGATCATCTATCTTTCCTGATTTTCTATATCATATTTCATCTTGCACACATCCTCATGATGCTTAGACCTTCTTGTAGGGAATCTTTGCAAAACCTGATAGAATGAGAAAATTCAGATTGGAAAATTAGCTCATAAGTTTAGATCCTAGATATTTTTATAATATCCATGTCTTTTTCTCTAAATTTAATTTTATTAGATTGAATCTTTCTAATTTTGGAATTACTATAGAGGATGAGCAATGGATATTATCTATTCTTTCTAAGTCGAGTCCTAAATATTCAATCTTTGTTTCTACATTCTATGATACACTGGATGTTCTTGGTAGTGCATAAAAAATGCCTTCTCTTGATGAATTTGCAGCTCAACTAACAAGGGAACAAGCAAAGTTGCAACATATGGGTGAATTGAAACCTTCAACGTATCATACATTTATTTAAAATGACTCCACGCCAAAGGCTTCCAATGGAAAATGAAAGAAGCAACATAAATATCCTAAGCCTCATTAAAAGGTTATGATTTTCCTTGATAATATACGCCCGACTCCAAGTCCTCTTGAAGAGAAGAATCATGTAGAACAAAGAAGGTAAAATGTGCATATTGTAAAAAGGAAGGACATGGTGAGCATAAGTGTTTTATTAAGAATATTGATGAGCTCACTCACATTATTGAAAAAAACAACAGAAAGATTACCGCATTAGTCTCTCCACCTTCTTATTCTTCATCAAATTTGGCAACTTCTCCATCTACATCATCAAGCAAGGATAAAGGTAAAGGTAAAGTACTTATAGCTTCCACAAATCATTAGAAAGGTAAATGGCTTCTTCATTCAGGTGCTTCACATCATATGGTATCTTCTATGCATATGTTTTCATCTATTGAGTCTTGTAACTCTCCTACTATATGCATGGGTAAAAAACTATACATGAAGGTTTGTGGGAAGGTTCTATTCCTATGGGAGAAGTGATATTTAATGGTGTTGTTTGAGTACCATCCTTGACCACTAATTGCATTTTTATTTATCAAACTGCTCATGGGGTACAAGGTAAAATTTTTGAGCTCACTCTTAATCATGTCCAAATTAGGGACATAGAGATGAGAGATGTCATATCAATGAGAGTTGTTGATCATGCATCACACTTGTATTCTTTCACATTTTTTTGATGATGTTCATGATGTACCCACCCTTTTACCAAGGGTGAATTCTGCATGTGAGGATAACTTTTGACACTTGAATCATTGCGTTCTTGAGATAAGTTTTGATATTTGTACTCCTCCACCTCTTGATTCATTAAACATGAGTTCTACCCTTCAGTATGATGTTCATAATGCTTTAGATATTGTAGTGTTAGATGACTATTTGGATCACATTTCAATATTCTTTTTTGAGTCTCATATTGCAGATTGGGTGACATACTTGAGGGGGTTTCTCTTCTCTTTGATGAAAGCTTCATTAGAGTTGGAGTTAGAGATACTTATTCACCTTAATTGGAGATTATCTTTCCGGATTCATCTCCTTCAATTGGTTTGTCATAATTTATGGTTCATTTTGATAAGGTGATGGATTCTTTGAGATTGGAAATACATGTTCACTCTCCAGAGATGCATACTTGGGGACTTCCTTCCTCCTTCTTCCTTTTTGACATTTATTGGGTTCTTCATCATTTGATCTAATTATTTCTTCATAAGGGGATACATGTATCTTATATGCATTATATTATCTTTTTTTTGTAGGTACACTTCATCAACATTGGAGCTTCTTCATTATGGGGGATATCATGTCTCCATCTTTCCTTCCTATGGAGGTATAACTGATTTTATATACATGATGTATGCGATACTTGGGGGTATTGAGTACTCCATCCATCCATGCATCTTGTGTGGTTTAATCTAGTTTTGGAGGAGATTTTTTTTTAATGAGGATTTCTCCCTTTCTTCTCTTTATGAGAGATTTCTTGTATTTCACGTATTGCATTTTCATATTGTACATGGGTACCTAACATTCCCTACTAGTTGGGACCCATCTTGCATTGTGAGTTTATGTGCATTCCTCTAAGTTGCACTTAAGAGGGGATGTTGGTGTAATTAAATATTCATAATTACAATTTACTTAATATTACTTAGGATAATGCATTGCATGGTAGTTTGTCATTGAGACACCTAGGAGGTATCATCCTATTTTAGCACATGGTGTAGGATAAATTCCAATTTAAGTAGTAATAGTTTTTATCTCATTCGACTCTATGTGTGAGATCTACCATTAGTGCACATAACACCTTATTATCCTCATCATATGGTGCATACTTCATTGCATAATGGAGGATGATCCACCTTTGGTGTACATGTGATTCTACCTTGCATAGGTGATATCTTATCTCCTCCTTATCATTATATCTTATTTCCTTTCCTATATATGCATACACCTCTATATTGTAAATCATCTCAAATATCTCAAATATCTCCTATTTACATATTGCATCATTAATGAGAATGTTATCTACTTTTGTTCATATTATCTCTCTTGTATTTGTGCCTCATAGTATTTTTTGATCAAAATTATGTTAAAATATAGATTACACAACTATCATTAATAGGGGCATTTCCAGTTGCCCACTCATCCAATAATATATCAGGGATGCCTTCTATTTGAGTATTAAAAGTTGGATAGTCTTTAAGATCATCAGTATATATGATTACACAACTAGCATTAATAAGGCTTGGAATATATGGATCTATGTGATCTTTGGTCAACAACTCTGATTTTATGGTCACTTTTGCACCATACCTTATTTTGAACAACATGTGAGACCAATCTGATGAGAAATATCGACCTATCTTTGTTGTAAAATCCCTAGATAAACATAGGGCAAAATAAGGGGTAGATTTATAACATTGATGTCTTGTGGAATAGAGAAATTTCGGTAAGCATGAAGGGTCAAACTTGCATTTTAAAAAACCCTAAAGTGTGGACTGATGAACCATCTAATTGAATCACTCCCTTGTCAAGAGGTTCATACTTCAAATCAAGCAAATCTCCAAATTTCTTGGGCATTACTCTGCTTGTTGTACCACTATCAACCATATAGTTGTGTACTAATTTATTTCCAATTATCAAGGACACATAAAAATGAGGTTGCTTAACATTTGTAACTTTCTTACCATCCTTTATTGTTGTTCCTTGAAGGACACTTTAGGGATATTTGTGAACTCACTGCACCTTTAGATAGCTCTTCTTTAAGTAATTATGCCTACCCTGTAATGGCTAGAGAATCCCACATAGAAATAGGGACATTCATCTTCTTCATATTATCAACAATATTAAATGAAATAACAAAATGTACCTTTTGAGGAGATTTACCAATGATCTAATCTACGTGCTTCTGATTTTGCTCCTTAGTTGTGAAAGAGGGGTGTTCTTTCAATATAGAAACATGAGTGATGAGTACTGATTGAATTGTAACAACAAACTTAGAAGCTGATTGCTTTGTTTCTAGAGCTCTTTTATTGGCTCTAGTGTTTACTAATACAGGTGAATCATTACTCACCCCACATAATTCTTCCTCTTTCCAATTAAGAAAGGAAGTTTCTGGAGCACTTAGATCCATTTTTTGTTGAGTCTCATCAATGGATGCATCTTGTTGTGAATCAGTCACACTTTGAACCATTAGAGCCTCATTAAGCACTCCATTAGTGCACTTTGACTGATTCTGGGGCTTCCCACAAGGATAATACCACTCATATTAAGAAACAATGTTATTTTGGTTATGAACAATATCCCTAACAACATTAAGATGTGCAGGGTTGTAAAGTCTGCAAGGCCTTTGGTTCCAATTCTGCCTATTGGTATTGCTATTTCCTTGGTACTATTGCTTATTACCTTGGTAAATGGGTTGGTTAGGCTGCTGTGATGGGGAACTAGAAACCAGATTTTGAGTATGGACTATTGGATTTTCTTGAGCTTCCTGCCTTTTAAGGTTTACCAACTCATTTATGAAGGTTTGCAATAAGCTTTCAATTTTCCCCTAGCTATCTTTTATGCTTTGCAGCTCATTAGGAGGGGAAGCAAGCATCATCTCTTAACTTTTAGGAGATGGAAAAGGTGCTAGATGTGGGTTAATTAATGGAGTAATAGACTGGATATTAGGAAATAAAGGCATAGGTGGCCTAGGAGTTATCTTTCCTTCCTAAATAAGACTGGTCTCTACCCTAATAGCAATATCAAAAGCTTGAGGTAAAGAATTTCCCCCCATGGACTAGATCATAACTGATATGTCATTATTCAAACTCTTAAGCGAGTAAAAGAATGCATATTCAACAGAGGGTCTTACCATGGCAAGGATTCTATTCCATGTTTTTTGAATACAAAGATTAAAATCACTCATCTCTTCTTCTGGAGCCCTTCCGATAGTTGTTAGTTTTTCCACCAACAAAATATTATTAGATTTATCTACAAAGAACTTTGATAATTCCTCACCTAGTGCATCCCATGTAGCAATTGATCCAACTCAGAGAGTTATGAACCATTCCAATTCTTTTCCCTTCAAAGATGGAGTGAATAGCTTCAAAGTTACATCCTCCTCCGTGATATGATGAACATTGCAAAGAAAAGAAACATCTCTGATATGCTCAATAGATGTTGTTTATCCTTGTTCCATGAAATATGGTAACCCTTTCAAGGCTGCCAATGGAATGATGTTGTGATTGGCAATCCTTAAAGGGATGCCCTAATCAAAAGGCACAAATGGAAGCCTTCTATCCATTCTTAGTGGTGTCGTAGTAGAACTAGAAGGTGTTGTATGATCCTCTTCTACTAGTTGTTCAGGAACAACTTGAATTTGAAGTGCTGGAGGACTTTCAAAAGATTCTTGATCTTAATATGGAAATTCAATGTAGTAGGAGGGAGAAGCTAAACATATTTCAGACCTTCTTTTCCTTGGTCTTCCTAGTTTCCTAACCCTTACTAAAGGATGAAAGGAAAGCTCTTACAGACCCCTATGTTCTCTCTGCAAAGTTTTGCCTCTCCTAGTGTATGATAACTGTAAATACTCAAACTATTTTACACTCCTTGTTTGGATTCTACTCATGTATCACAAGGAGTCCCACCACACATGCCAAAAATAGTTAAGCCCTTGAAACATCACCCTAACTTAGACATTAGGGCATACTAATATCTCATGGTTACAATGGAAACCTTCCTGAGTTATGGGTAGACTCTGATTAAGAAGGAATATCTGGATTCTAGGACGGTTCCTATTTGATTTGAAATATCACCTATGACTAATTCTCTAATTTGTGAAAAGGGAAAAGGGATAACTTAAAAATTCAATAAATAAACTGCAAGGTGATACACCAAAATGAATTCAAACTAATCAGAACTTCAAACAAGCATCCAAAAGACACACACTACTGAGATTTGAAATAGATATTCATTATTTAACTTATAGGTTGACCTAAAGATCTCACTATTAGGGTTTGCACCACAAACAATGATGATATGCCAAAAGACATAAATTCTGCAAAAGGTTATATTTTGATAACATAGAGAAGGAATCAGATTAATTTACTTATCTATGCTATAAAACACATCACACTTAAATGTAGAAATGGAGAACAGGATTGATATCAAACTCACAAAATATGTGAATAATGGGGAACTTGCTTTATTTTCTTCAAAATCTGCAAATGGTTACATGCCAAGATGCAAAAAATTCCAAGGAATAAATCACATTCACTTGCACACTACAATGCATCAAAAATGAACCTCTGGTTACAAAATGTATGTAGAAGGCATAAAGGAACTAATATGCTAAAAAAACCACCTTCTCCCTATATTTTGAACCCCTAAAATAGACTAGGAAATTTATATATACCCTCTCAAGGCAAATTTTGAAAATTAAATTCCCTCCAAAACTCCTCCAAAAATCCTTCAAATCAGCTAGAAAACCCTAGCTAATAGGCATAATTCATGCCTTAATCTATGCCCCTAATGTTGGTTTTTTAGAACATACATCTTTCATTAAACACAAAACAAACATATATCAAAAACTATAATCAACAATCCCTAACCCAATACAATATATAATCCAAAACCTAAACCCATACTCGAATCCCAAACCCATGCCTTAAGTCTAATGCTGACAACATCACCCTAGGGAAACATGACCAACACCTAGCAACTTATAATTCTTTCAAAAATATCTACACATCTCCATAAATTAGGTGGATATCGTGGCACTTGGGATTTTGAGACTCTGGTTGTCGTGCACTGCCGTGTTTAATACCTGTCATCGGATTCCAATGTTTATCAAAAAATTTATTTTCTTGGTCATTGCATTATTTTTGCATCTGGGAAAAATATGGGGTTTGAAACCATTACCCATGGCACCGACCATGCTATAACTATGGCATTGATTTTGTTCTTTCACTACTTCTCTGTCATCAGTTTTTTGATCCAAAGTTTATCACGATGATGTGGGAGTTGTGTTGTTCCTTTGTAGATTCACTTTGTTGATTTCAGGCTGGAATGTAGTATTAGCATAGTGGTTTTATTCCATCTTTGGCTGCAAGCATGTATCTTGAGCACAAACCTCAGGCTCCAACTAGAATTTGTTGTCATAACCAAGAGCTTGGGATCTCACCATCTAGAGTCATTTCCATTCAATCTGGGGTCAAGCTCCACTTAGTACTGGAGTGCATGGCTTATGATGATCTGGGTCTTGTCCATAATGAATGGCATTGCTCATGCTTGTCTTTATGGAGCTCAGGGTCCACATCATCACTTCTTGGCTTTTGGACTTAGAGATAGGTTACCTCTATCTTCAGCTTTAAATTCTACATACTCTTGATGTTGTTGTTGCATTATCTTTGTTTCTACAATGATTTAGGTTCTTCTTACTTTGCTATCATTATCTTTTCTCAAAGTGATATTTTTCTTGAATAAACCACTACTAGTTTATCTTTCTGTTGTGGATTGGAAAGCTCGAGCTGTTTAATATTGAGGGCTCTTGCTTGTGATATGCCTCTTCTTGAAGTTTTAATTATGTTTTTGCTCCCTTATCTGCATTCCATCATTATTGTCTCCACTACTATGGACTTGGGTTTTGTTGTGTCTTTGTCCACTATCGATTGTGACCATGCTGTGTGTTTTGACTACCTTTCACTATTGAGACCGACAATTGAACTTTTCTTTGCATTATTAAGATGTCTGAATTTGTCCACTGTATGGTCTCCACCTTGTGAAAATGATAGTGATAAGTATATCATACTGATTCTATGGTAGATGTGACTCCATTAAGAATGGTTGTTCTTGGGGTTCAAGCACGGGCTCATGACACACATGACATCATTCTATTTAGCCTGATATTTTGAAATGCATCTTTTCCATTAAACATCACTATTTTTTCTTCAACATGTATATTACATTTGATAATAATGTTATCCATCTCTTTCTACATATGCATATTTTACTTTGATAACACTATTTTTTCAGTTCTTTTATGCATGCATATTACTTTGCAAAGTAGATATCACTGTAATGATATGCCATCTCTTTATAACAGCATTACCATTATTTATCTTTTAGGAAAACGCTGTCATTATATCTTCTGTTACATTCATATTCATTGCAAAATACATATCATTGTTATCCATTACTGTCATTAACTATGTTTGGTGAACTCTTGCTGCCACCTATCTTTGAAGGCACTCTTATTTGATTTCCTCTTATCATTTATACTAGTAGTCACCTTTTTAAAACAACATTGTAATTGACCTTCATTGTGCATAATTGAATGACAATATTACCTATGTTAAAAACTTACACACTGTCCTTGTACATCAGTGTTTACAACAACATTTGATGAACTATGAGGCATACAATGATATGCAACTTTTATATCTTTAAACAACACTATCATTTGAGTTTTTGTATATCAGTTTACAATTCTTTCTCCTCAGCACATGTACAATTTATCTTGCACATACTCATTATGTAGCATCTTTTCATTGCATTTGATAAAATAGCATCTTGGCATTAATGGCATCAACACAATTTGGTGAACTCCTTCTGCTTTCCTCTTTGAGGACACTATTATTCATTAATTTTGTTCATGAAGATAGGTACTTATGGCAACATTGGAATAAACTCTGTATCTGCATTCCTCTTACGCATTTGCCTATCCTTGAACTTGTGAACTCATAGAATTCTTTCTCCTTTCATAATGCATCTTGTGAGGTTTGAGCATGGGCTCGTGACACCCACTGCACTTTTCCTTGTTCTTTGCTATTAGTGAATTCAAAGATCAATAATCTTTGCATTAAAATGCACTTTTGTTTACTCTATTTGAAAACATCACCAGAAAGTTCAACATATTAGGTTAGTGAACATGATCCACTGATCATTTTTTGTGTGAGTGCCATGTGTAATGCGATTCATGCATGAATGCTTATTGATTGATTGTGTTCACTAACCTAGAACTACCTTGTTATTTCTGAAAAAAGTTTCTAAGATATAGGAACTAAGTCCCTTTGATTCAAATATCTGGTTTACAAAAACAACTCTTTTGTATAATGCTAAATTAATCATAGATAGTAAAAGGTTTCATGGAGGCATGTCCCTTTGATATTATTATCTTTTTGATGTAGATGCATACTTTTCCATTGTATTGATGTTATTGGTAAATGTGCAGTTCTGAAAGTTTTATTGTTGTATGATGCTTTTAGGTTTTCATCCATTTCTTAGATTTAATCTGGATCTAACACTTTTTCTTTCAATGGTGCAGGATAGGACCTAAGGACCTAAGATACATGACATGATGGACTATGACAAAGACATGAAGATTTAGACAAAAGAGACAACCGGCTCCTAAATGTAGAAGACCCTACAAGGAAATGCATCGACCCCTACTCATGCTTCTATCATGTTTTCTTTTCTTCCATTTCCTCTAAGTTACAATGTGAAAGATGTAATATGAAGAGAACATTTCTTTATTATATTCAGATTGAATGCACAATGTAATGATCAATTATGAATTTGAAATTTTGAATATGATCAATACTTAGAGTACAATGTAACTGATAATATGAATGCAATAACAATGTATCTCATCTACATTAGTTGAACAATAGTGTTTAAGACGTGTACATTTATGCAATTTTTTTATTGTTTATGATTATCATCCTACATGTACAAATTTAGAATAAGAAAAATAAGCAAACAATTTTGATAATCAACATATGTTCTCATGCATCTTTTAATAGTTTTACCAAACTAAATATTAAAATCATTTAGAAGGTTTGAAAAACACAGAAGACATAACATTATATTTATCCATCCTCATCTACATCTTCAATGTCATCCTCCTTCAAATCATTGTCACTGACATCTACAAACTTGTTATCAAACTTGGAAGGGTACTCTTTATTATGATGGAAAGGAATTTTAGTTTGTTTTTCTTGTTTACTTTTATTCGGAAGCATGGGTTGCCTTAGCAATTTTTTACAAATCTTTGACTACCCAAAGTATAAACATTTTCTATTTTATCCTCATCCCCCATGCTACTTCATCCAATACAAAGAGTAGAGCCTTCATTCATCCAAAATTTCTGGTTGAAGAATTACTTTATATGCACATACCATGCCTCTCTTCATTTGTGTTATCACCATTTTCCTCTAGGAGCTATGTTTTACAAAAGTAGTGGTGAGATCATTGTAATAAAATCTTACGTACACACCTTTCATCCCAAACCATCATCAACCCTTATGCTTACCATCACGCACTCTTGACCCTTCAACCATTTCATTCGACACTCTATATATCCATAAATTAGCAAATTTAGCAAACTCTCACTCCTTTCTCATTTGAGCACCATTATGTTTCTATTTTTTGTTTGAATACACATTCAAATTGATCATATTTGAAAATATCTACATATCAAGAGAGTCATCATACCCCGATTGTTGTTTGGTCTAGTGATTTTGAATAGTTTTCATTGCTAACTTCACCCTCTTTGAAATCAATTTTGTTATACACATTCTATCATCCATATTTGGACATCCATCACAAGATTAAACAAACAAATTTGGATAGTTCAGTTCATTTTGTTTTTGGATCACAATTTAGAGAAATACCTTATATAGTGACTCACTCGCACGTGCTCTAGAAAACTTGCTGGTAAGAAGTCAACTTAAAGATTTTATTAATTTAGTGGAATTTCTCTATGGATTAGTAGAACTACATGTATTTTGGTGGAATCAAACAACGATATTCTTTAGTTGTTTTGACATAGAACAAACAAACACATTGAAACTTTGGTGGA
>MU227082.1:239260-281346 GCA_018584345.1 Thuja plicata
TTTTTTTGGCACATTTATCATTCTTAGTACAATGTTCGATTTTATGATATTCTAGTGAAATAAAAAGATACATTAGCACAAGTGTACAAGTACATTGAACAAAAATGGTAGAAGTAAAGTTAATTCAAAAAAATCTAAAATAATTCAACAAACTTGCCCCATCCTTCAGTGAATTGTTAATTTGATTGAAAATTTTAATCTTGTTGTGTCTTTTGACTTAATTTCCTAGTATTGATCTACTAACTTGTCTTCACATATGACCATACTAATTAATCTATGTAGCGTGACTAATCTACTAACTCTTCTTCGAATGTGATCACACTAACTTATCAAATATAAAACTCTAAATCTAGTGATAAAATCTTTAGGATTAGCATATTGATATATGTTCTACCGTTGCATTTTCATATAAGCCTAAGTATTAGAATTCACATGCTAATTTAAGTCTTCTTATATTGATAGTAGAATCTCTTACTTCCATGGATGTACTATCCTTGCATTCGTGTATAAGTATAGGTATCAAACTCATCAAATTTTTCCTTCCCTTTAAGAGGCTTACTTAAGGATCCAAAACACCCCAAGAGAAAAGCTCAACCACATTTCAATGGGTATATAAAAGGGAGAGAGAAAAACTATAAATGGGTAATATAAAAGCATCAAAAAGCCTTCAAATATCACAGCCTCTTCGCTCGCTGCGGTTCAAACAAGACAAACAATCCGTGCTATCCACAGACACGTGGAGAGCAGTGCGGTTTCGGTCTTTTCAAAGATCTTCATTTTGATTTTAGGTATCAAACGAGTTGGGCGACGTTCACCACAGTGCAACTCATTACGGCTTTACGGCCAATAATCAAAGAGAGAAACCTATAATTGCTCATGCCCTCCTCAGTTCCTCCCATCCATGTGTAGAAGAACTTCTTTCTAATCATTAAAGGAGGTGTTATAGAGAGGGCTCGATGGCAACCAAACTTAGGGTTTCTGCTATTACGTTGGCCTATGTAGTATCAATAATTATCCTCAATGCTGCACCAAATGCAAACGTTATTACAATCGGCGACGATAAAGGGTGGACACTTGGCTTTGACTACCAAGCGTGGGCAAAAACCAAACAATTCCATGTTGGAGATACACTCGGTATATTCATTCTCCTTCAACTTGGCTTTTATATATAACTACAGATCTCTCTCTTTTTAGAATTTACTTGAAGAGTATCAATTTGAATGGGTGGTATGATTAGACTAAAACCCATTATGTTTAAATGTATATTGGTCACAGTGTTCAACTACGGTCAGGGTGATCACAACGTGATAATAGTAAACGGCTCGGCATTCCAAAACTGCCTCCAAACACCAAATTCGGTAATTTTCGCAACTGGTCAGGATAAGATAGTATTGAAAGCCGCTGGGAATATGTGGTTCCTCTGCGGTGTAGGGGAGCATTGCAAAAGAGGTCAGAAGCTTAAAATAACAGTTAATGAAATGTCTTCGCCATTTCCGATTCCTTTAGTACCAGCATTATCGCCATTATAATCCAACAAATTTCCGTTTACTGTTGCTTCCCCTGCATCTGCTGTAAATATTAAATGAACAGAGAAACAGAATGAAAACACAATGCAAAGAAGACAAAGCACAGCAGACACGATTTTATCGTGGTTCGGCAATTTGCCTACGTCCACACTCAAAGCAAGGAATCCATATATTAACTCAATCAATTATACAACCCAATACATCTAATCAAATGTACAATACATAAATACTCAGCCATTTATAGACAGCTCTTCTAATATGAAGAGACAAGAGAAATTGAACGGTCATGTGACCGTTGGGCTTCACATCCCAACAATCTCCCCCGTGAAGTCCAACCGGCACAACCATGCATTGTTGCATCCCCTGCTTCCCATTTTGAAAAAACTTAGAGAGTAGTCAGACCTTGAGAGGATCTCAACTTTGCCAGACTCTGTTCCAGCACACTCTGAATAAATCTTCTCCATATCAAATCAGAGTCAAATATATCCTCTACAACAACAAACCAGGGCACAAGCTGGTCCATCATTCCATAAAAAAATTTACTACTTTCTGCAGACTGAAAATACATTGGTCTTGAGTAACTCTCAAATTCTTGTGGTTGATAGCCACATTGAAGGAGATTAATTAATTTCTCTTTACTCTGTCTACAGTAATCAACATTAGACGGTAATGACCAGAAGAGGACATCGTTTATTTTGTTCAATTTGTCTTCAAATTCTTCCATCTCCAAAACCTGATTGCTATCCGTCCACCCAATCACCTTGTCCACCACTGATTTGATCTTCTGATTGGCTGATAATCTGTCCAACAATTGGTCAAACCCCTGTGTATTGGGTGGTGGGAATGATATAGAAAAAAAATGTCATGGCAAGAAACCCGCATTATCTACAATTAATGCAGCTAAGGCAAAAATCACTTTTTGTAAAATTTCAGCACCAAGTCTCTCCTCTGGATCTTCCATGAATTGTTTTAGTACTATTAGAAATGTGGATAAATGATCATAACTTCCTATAGCTTCTTTCCATTTTGTTAGTATACAGATTTGTCCTTCCGTAAATTAACAAATAATTTGACTCTAAATGCCCGAAAAGAAAGACAAGCAGTACTAACAGTTGGATGAGTTATCATTGATTGATAACCCTCCTCTAAATTAAGAGGTACAGCTCCCTCATGAAAAGATATTCAATGAATTAGATAATAGAGCGTATCTTTAACCTGAAGATACCACAGGCTTTTTGACATTCATCTATAAATATGAAAAGAATGTGATTACAATAGAGAAGATTTAGAGAAACTAAATGAATGACCAACCGATCATCTATTAAGTCTTCCCAAATACAAAGAAATCAAAGAGAAGTTAAATATTTTAATCAGTAAGCATAAGTACAACAAAAACCAATTGATTCATGATATATTCATACACTTGATTTGATGATGTAGAACGATACTCAAAAATATGGTTGAAATGACCAACTGATCAATTTCAATCACAGAAAATAGTATTCAGACACACAGATCTGATATATCAATTTCCTCTTATTTCTAAATATAAAGAAAAATAACCTACAGATCATTTTACTTCTACAACTTCATTAAAGCTGCTCAGAAAATAAAACATATTCCTTTCCCTCTGTTCTCCCTGTTACAATTTTACACCAGAAAAATATATTTCCACTCCTACAGCCGACTGACTCCCAGAAAAACAAGAACCCCTAAATGTGAAAAGTTTTTCAGTTAAAAAAAAAAGCTTTTGGGTTGTATTTTGGTTCTAATAATCGTTTCTTGAAATTCTGTTCACTCTTATATTTTCACTATTTCATGGCTTCATTACTCTCATCCCCAACTCTTTGGGCATTGAACATTAATCAAATGGTTTGTATTATTATAAAGTTGGTTTTAGTTGGCCGACAGCTAGATATGGCTTCCATTCCCTCAATACTTCCATGTCATTACACATCAAAGCATGTAGCCTTCTTGGATATTAAGATCAACATTTACTCATCATTAGCACTGCAATCAATGTTTAATAAGGAGTCATTCATTGTCGGCACTCTTGGAAACAATGCCCATGAAATGTTTCTAAATTTTCACAGATAAAGGTGCCTAGTGGATAAGAAACTTGTGCCCACTGTTACAAAGGCATCGTGGTTGACTGTGATCACCTGGATGACTATCATGAATCTCTACATGTCCGTTGATGAGCTCATTCCTCCAGGCTAAATCAACTTTGGTGAATCAATCTTCAATTTCTTTATGACTAAGAACTCCATCATTCCTAACACTGCATCATATGGAGGAAGATTTGAAAACAAGTGGAAACTCAAACCTGCGATCATGACCAATAGAGTATGGAAAATGCAGTGACATTATGTCAAACAGTTGGCGCATAAACTCAATGTGAGACTTCAAAAATCGAGCCTCAAAAATTTCATATTCTTCACTCAAATCCAAATTCGTTGTCTTGGCATCTATCATTAGGAGATGAAATGCATGTCACTTTCATCAAATTTTTTTTTATTGCCGTGATTCAGTTCATCCTTTTGCAGTCGAGGAAAGTAATGATTGAGGTCGTATGAAGCACCCAATATCACATGCATAAATTTTGTGAGTCCTGAACTATTTCTTCGAACAACATGCAACTTTTTCTTGAATGTCAACATGAGCTATTGACAAATTGCATTTGAATTATATTCATAATTCTCTTAGTAATTCGCGCGTACCTTGGTAGTGAATTACTGTCAATTGAGTAAGGAGACAGGTGACACTCCAACAAAACATTTCGAGATGTATTCAATTCGTAGAGATGACCAATGGACATGGAGTTGAAGTATAATGTATTGGAAAAGCTTTCATTTTAAAAATGGAAACTGTGATCTCTGTTTCCCACTAGTAGACCTTTGTAGACTTGATCCAATGATGCAGCAACTATTGGAGCTGGGTTCAAGGCTATATTTCCATGCTCTTTGACTGTTTTGAATAGGAGAAAATTTTAACTTCATGCAGAATGACATGAGTTTTTAATACCATGGGTTTTTATCTCTTAGAGAAATGTTATTTGGGGAAATCGTTATTGGGATTTATCTCTAACCATAAGTGCAATCATACCCATATTTGATGATGTGTGTTCTATGAGTCTTAACATTCTCTCAAAACTGATTTTGGGAATGCCATATTCAATGTGGCCTTAGAGCTTTTGCTGAATGGTTCACATGTATCTACAGTCAATTTCACATGGTCACCCTACTCTGATAGCTCATATGCTCGATGTCTTATATTAATGGACATGTAAATGGACCAGAGAAAACTCCTATATAGGACTCATCAACAACAATTTGATAGAATTTTGAATTTGGGCCTCTCCAATGTTGAACTTCAAATTGTGCTTCTTAGCCCCTGATTTTAGATTTTGAACTTTTGAGCTTTGAATTTGCATTCTATATCCTTGAACTAACTGGATTGAAAATTTGAACCCAATCCTGAACAGGTGAGACTGCATTATGAAGCACTAGAATTCACCCTGAAACTCTGTCTTTTGAACATGCAACTTGAGCTCAGACCTTTTGAATTTGAACCTTGAACTTTGATCTAAAGTTCAAGATTCAAAGTTCAATATCTCACTTGCTTTTGATTTTTTCTCTTCATGAAATATGAACCTCATAAAACATGGTTAGCAAAACTAATACAATATATATATCAGGACAACTTAGGGAATCTCACTATGGGACCTGATTTCAAAATTTAAAATTGGGGGGCTGAAAGTATGCCAACAACTGGCTCTGACTGGGGAGTATGTGATGCAAAGCACATAAAGAATCCAGAAACTTTTGGTAAAAAGACTAGTGCCTTGTCCATTGGGCAACACACTCAAAGCATATAGAAAGCAAGATGAGAACTGCTTGTAGAGAGGGTAGGGAGGAATGGGGAAACCACCAAAACAAAACACCTAAAATAACCAGCGCAACCAAAATCTCAGAGAGCAGCAAGCTATTTACAAGTATATACAAGTGAGAAAAACTCACCATAGAATGAAAGCTGAGGAAAACTTACACGAAACTATTCACTGGTTGTGAGAAGAAAGACCCTTTCTGGAACAATAGATCGTATCGGTATGGTGCATCCCAACACCACCTCCATTTGGAAAACTCTCCATTTTGGTAACTCAAATTGATCATGCATGAGATTTTTTTAAACCAATCACCACACCCGAAGAACCACATCTCATCATAAAATTCTGAGTTTTCTTGGGCCTTTTGTACAGAACTTTCAAGCCCCTTTTCTAACAGTTGACTCAAACAAAGCTTGTTTAAACATTTTCAAAGAACAGATTACATCATTTTCAATACACACACTCTTGGGATTAGCACAAGTAAGAGGATCTTCATGATTGAAAAACTCCTCAAAATAAAAGTGAGCATCCTCAAACATAGAATCAACCTTAATAGGGATAAATTCAACATCACTTGTAGCTACTAGATTTGGAAATCCTTGATCACAAATAGAGAAATAAAGACTTATACCTGGAGCTTCTGAAAAAGAAACTCCTTCTTTCTTGAATGGAAATGATGAGAGAGAAACTTCCCCAACATCAAGTAATGTTCTTGCTGAGATATACAATGGTTTATGGGGCTGCATTACCTTGGAAACTTGGCATTCTCCTTGCTTGCTACTTGTCTAAGCATTCTCTATCCCAAGAGGGAAGAAACAATCCTCCTCACGTGAAGGCAGTTCCTTTGTATGGAAAAGACGGTTGTCTCTAATAGTGACACTTTCATGATATCCCATTAGTAGGTATAACGGGTTAAGCTCACTCCAAGTCACCTTCTCTTCTAGCCCTTCAAATTCTATCTCACGTGTTGATCTATCAATTAGTTTGAGAATGCCCCCTTCACTAGGGCATGTGAGAGATTATCCGTTTCGAAGCTCACTACTGTCATGAGTAAGCTTGTTTACTTCTGATTTCTAAAGATTATCTAGTTGAGATCTAGTATTAGGCTGCAAATCAGCATTTGAGCCTTTCAACCACCCCATAGGAGTGTACAAGTCTTTTTGTTCTGTTGATAGTTCCTTTCTTAGGGAAGAAGTAGATGATCCTTCTTTTCCCTCTACTTCCATGCATGGTGAAAAATGATTAGGCATAATGTTTCCAGCATGACACAATTCTTCCTCCTTTTGTTGGTGATCTAAAGACATGGATGGGAAAATCAATGGTGTCTCAACATCCTCTTCACCAAAAACAGAGAAAACACAAACTATTGGTTCTATTATTCGGCTGGCTGTAGTATGTGTCTTTTGCTTGAGACTTTTGAGGGCATGGTATTTCTCATGTACATGCTTCAATAGAAATGAGGAGTGATGGTCTTTAGAAGGGTAAATATTATTTCTTTTAGCTTCACAAATGCTCCATTTTAAGGCACTCCACAGTTTTTGAAATGCTTGATCTTCCACTTTATTGAAATCTTTGGCTGTAGGTTTTCTCTCAAATTTCTTTTGAGGTTGCACTTCTTTGTTGCTCAAAACTGGAAAAATTTTGGGAGCAAAAAGAATTTGGAACAGTCACAAGTCACTCATCATTAGCATGTAGTTCTTTTCTCAGTTGTAATACCTTCTTGCCATGAGCTCGCAGCAAGTTTTATGCCTCTTCTAACTCTTTCAACTTGTGAAACCTTGCACAAATACTCCTCCATAATAGTGCATCTACATGATCATCTTCAATGCTTATATTCATTTCAATGGATCTTAAAATGCTACTCTTATAGTAGTCCCAAAAATCGTGCAGCACCTCATCATCCATCTCAAGGATTTCTTCAATTGTGGGGCTTGGTCTTTTCCCCTCTTTCATACTTCTTGGATTCAGCATGACGTGAACAGAGTTGCCAATCCTGCATAAACAAGGATATCTAAAAAAAGACTAAAGAAATGAATAAGGAACCAATCTTTTCTTCGTCTCCCTAGTAGAGTCACCAAAAATCTATTAGTATACAGATTTGTCCTTCCCTAAATTAACAAACAATTTGACTCTAAGTGCCTGGAAAGAAAGACAAGCAGTACTAACAGTTGGATGAGTTATCATTGATTGATAACCCTCCTGAATTAAGAGGTACAACTCCCTCATGAAAAGATATTCAATGAATTAGATAATAGAGCATATCTTTAACCTGAAGATACAAAAGGCTTTTTGATATTCATCTATAAATATGAAATGAATGTGATTACGATAGAGAAGACTCAGAGAAACTAAACAAATGACCAACTGATCATCTATTAAGTCTTCCCAAACACAGAATCAAAGAGAAGTTAAATATTTTAATCACTAAGCATAAGTACAGCAAAAACCAACTAATTCATGATATATTCATACACTTGATTTGATGATGTAGAACGATACTAAAAAATATGATTGAAATGACCAACTAATCAATTTCAATCAGAGAAAATACTATTCAGACACACAAATCTGATATATCAACTTTCTCTTATTTCTAAACATAAAGCAAAATAACCTACAGATCATTTTACTTCTACAACTTCATTAAAGCTGCTCGGAAAATAAAACATATTCCTTTCCCTCTATTCTCCTTGTTACAATTTTACACTAGAAAAATATATTCCCCCCTGCAGCCGACTGACTCCCATAAAAAGAAGAACCCAAAAATGTGAAAACAAATTTAAATAAAAAAAACACTTTTGGGTTGTATTTCGGTTCTAATGACCGCTTATTGAAATTCTCTTCACTCTTATATTTTCACTATTTCATGGCTTCATTACTCTCATCCCTGACTCTTTGGGCATTGAACATTAATCAAATGGTTTGTATTATTATAAAGTTGGTTTTAGTTGGTTGATAGCTGGATACGACTTCCATTCCCTCAATACTTCCATGTCATTACACATAAAAGCTTGTAGCCTTCATAGCTATTAAGATCAATGTTTACTCATCATCAACAGTGTACTCAATGTTTAATAAGGAGTCGTTCACTGTCGGCACTCTTGGAAATAATGCCTATGAAATGTTTCTTAATTTTCATAGATAAAGGCACCTGTTGGATAAGAAAATCATGCCCACTATTCCAAAGGCATCATGGTTGACTGTGATAACCTGCACAACCATCATGAATCTCTACATGTTCGTGGATGAGCTCATTACTCCATGCTAAATTGACTTTGGTGAAACAATCTTCAATTTCTTTATGACTGAGAACTCTATCATTCCTAACACTGAATCATATGGAGGAAGATTTGAAAACAAGTGGAAACTCAAACTTGCGATCATGACCAATAGAGTATGGAACATGCAGTGACATTATGTCAAACAGTTGGTGCACAAACTGAATGGGAGAGTTCCAAAATCAAGCCTCAAAAATTTCATAGTCTTCACTCGAATCCAAAGTCATTTTCTTGGCATCTATCATTAGGAGATGAAATGCATGACACTTTCATCAAAGGTTTTGTTATTTCCATGATTCAGTTCATCCTTTTACAGTTGGGGAAAGTAATGATTGAGGTCATATGAAGAACCCAATATCACATGCATAAATTTTGTCAGTACTGAACTATTTCTTCGAACAACATGCAACTTCTTCCTGAATGTCAACATGAGCTATTGACAAATTGCATTTGAATTATATTCATATTTCTCTTAGTGAGCTGCATGTACCTTGGTAGTGAATTACTATTAATTGAGTAAGGAGACAGGTGACACTCAAACGAAACATTCGCAGATGTATTCAATTCATAGAGATGACCAGTGGACATGGAGTTGAAGTATAATGTACTGGAAAAGCTTTCATTTTGAAAATGGTAACTGCAATCTCTATATCCCACTAGTTGACCTTTGTAGACTTGATCCAATGATGCAGTAACTATTGGAGCTGGGTCCAAGGCTATATCCCATTCTCTTTGACTCTTTTGAATAGGAGCAAATTTTAACTTAATGCACAATGACATGAGTCTTTTAATACCGTGGGTTTTTATCTCTTAGAAATATGTTATTTGGGGAAATCCTTATTGGGATTTAGCTCCAACCATAAGTGCAATCTTACCCATATTTGATGCTTTCAGTTCTATGAGTCTTAAAATTCTCTCCAAACTGATTTTGGGAATGCCATGTTGAATGTGGCCTTGAAGCTTTTGCTGAATTGTTCAGATGTATCTGCAGTCAACTTCACATGCTCACCCTACTCTGTAGCTCATATGCTCAATGTATTATATTAATGGACATGTAAATGGACCAGAGAAAACTCTTATATAGGACTCATCAACAACAGTCTGATAGAATTTTGAATTTGGGCCTCCCTAATGTCGAACTTCAAATTGTACTTCTTTGCCCCTGATTTTAGATTTTGAACTTTTGAGCTTTGAATCTGCATTCTATACCCTTGAACTAACTGGATTGAAAATTTGAACCCAATCTTGAAAAGGTGAGACTGCATTTTGAAACACTAGAATTGACCCTGAAACTCTATCTTTTGAACATGCAACTTGAGCTCGGACCTTCTGAATTTGAACCTTGAACTTTGATCTAAAGTTCAAGATTAAAAGTTCAATATCTCACTTTATTTTGATTTTTTCTCTTCATGAAACATGAACCTCATAAAACATGGTTAGAAAAACTAATACAATATATATATCAGGGAAACTTAGGGAATCTCGCTATAGGACCTGATTTCAAAGTTTAAAATTGGGGGGCTGAAAGCATGCCAACATGTTCCAAATCTTTCAACACCTTTTCTAGTGTGCAAAACATAGAAGGATCATCGAACAAGAGTTTTACCCCATTCATTATTTGGTTTAGGGCTCGATTCAAACTCAAAATATCTCCTATTTTCCCTGCCTCCAACCTCCAAGTTTCTCAGTGAACAAATGAGTTGTATTGGGAGGAGGCATCACCTCTACTCCACGTGGCATAGAAGGCCTATAGTGGCCATGTTTATTTGGACTGTGATGAATTAATTTGTGATGCAGTCCCAAATCTACTATGGGACCGCAAACTATATTGTGTGTTCCCAAATTTGGGAGTAGAAAGTCAGCGGTAGAGGGGACCAAATGCTATGGACGTGCTTCCACATCATCACCATTGACACCATGATATCTCTCTTGTTTGGAATTTTCCTCTCCAAATTCTTGCATAATATTTTCAGAGTTCTCAACATATGTGTGAACCAAATCATCTTGTGCAGCTATTTTTTTGAGTGGTTCCAGCACAACAATTTCACCATTCCCATCATTGAATTCATCCTCTTTGATCTTTGGATTATTCAAAAAATCATCTTGCGCATAAGCTTGAGTGGTAGCAGCACTAAATTCATCTTCTTCTGAATAATTCCAATCCATTTTAGACTTCCCTGCAATGGAATTTTGTTCACTAGCATCGACATCAACATCTACTGTGATGCCTGGTACCTCACTCCTAGTGCCATTTGGTTCAAAATGGTCATCTTCTATTTCTATAGGTTGGGATTCCCTTGACATCAGAGCAAAGCTATCAAATGGTAACTTCTCCAATTCAAAATATTGAAAATGAAGACAATTGCTTCCCTCGTCATCATCACTGCAAATACCTTCCTGTGCGACACAATCAAATCCCCTGGATTTTATCTTATGAATAAACCCACCATATGCACTCCACTCATCTGGCCTCTCAATAGTGAAAAAATTACTAACATGACTCTGTATATCAGAACTAGTTTCTTGCAACTTAGCATTAATAAGATTATGGACATTTTGTGTCTGTATAATACCAGAATCCCTTGGCATGTTTTGTGAATTATGAAAATTTGAATTTAAATCATCAAGATAACTCAATGCAGTAGCCTCACACATCTGATTGGTTTCCTTACAAAAAACATTGCATTGCAAATTATCTTCAAACAATTTTTGTGACAAGGGATCAGTCTCATACCCCATGTAGATTGCAGATATGTGATCGAAACTAATGTTTCTAGCTATCTGCATACCGTTGGCATTTGGTAGTACCTGCAAAGGACACATGGTTTTGATAACCAAGCTGGCTGCGTACGTGGACCAACATTTTGGGCTTTCAAACTTCCTACAGGTCTACAAACATCATGCAAGTCAAGCTTCCCACCATCCAAGTGAACTGAATTTTCTAAAATTACATTATCTTTAGTTATTTTTTGTGGCAGATGTTTGTCTGCTGCAGTAATCGAATACCCCAAATTATGAATAGGGGAATTTAGACTTGGTTGCATACTCCCATGGTTGCCACTTGAGCCACCCACATTTGTGGATATCAAACCAGGATGAGCAATATATTGGGTTTCCTGACCCTCTTTTTGGCCAATACAGAGGCCTCTTCTCTCAACTACAACATCCTCAACATCTTCTACCTTTTTATCTTCTTTTACAACAAACTTCTCATTTGCCCTTTCATCTTCTTCTACAATGAAATTGTCATCTACCCTTTCATTTTCTTCTACAATGAAGTCTCTCACAGACTTCCTTTCACTAAGAACAAGCACTTCTTCATTATCAAGTTGCAACATTCTATGAATTTTTTAAGAAAAACCATTCAGATTATCAAAACTAAACCCAAAAGTATAGAAATCCATTTTATAATAGACCATTACTAGGTCCTTAACAGACTTGCTAGACATGTCTGTCTTTTCCCTCTTCCGCAATTCTTTCATGACATTTTTCTTACATTGCACACCACCCATGCCCTAAAGAATTTTATAAAGCTCAAATCTGAGAGCTCTTAAATCTTCTTCTAGTTCAACTTCAGGTTTGTCTTCCCAGCCATCCCACTAACGCACATGGAAAATTCTTTTATCTTTTGTAGGCCCAACATCAATCTTTACTGAGCCTAAATTTCCAAGAAATTCATCGATGACAAAATCGACTTCATCTTCTTCCATCTCTTCTCTAGCCTCACCTAGGCTTTGATACCAATTGTAAATATTAAATGAACAAAGAAACATAATGAAAACACAATACAAAGAAGACAAAGCACAACAAACATGATTTTATCATGGTTCGGCAATTTGCCTACATCCACACTCAAAGCAAGGAATTCATATATTAACTCAATCAATGATACAACCCAATACATCTAATCAAATGTACAATACATGACTACTCATCCATTTATAGACAACTCTTCTAATACGAAGAGATAAGAGAAATTGAATGGTCATGTGACCGTTGGGCTTCACATCCCAACATCTACCTTAGGAGTATAATCGTCATAATGGAATTGAGCATTTGCAGAAAGATGGACTATTCCTCTCCATTTTGTGTCTATCATTCAAGGCTTTCATTAACCGCTCTTATTATGATGTCCTCGAGGCGTCTTTCTATGTTTAATTTTTGTTTAGATAAATGCTCTATGGTAAATAAGTATTTGAATAGGTTGTTGGTGGAAGGAACAGGTCCGCTTGAAAATGTGTTAAAATTGTGTCTTTAGGTCATTTGGATGGTGCGGTCTGACCAATGTCATTAATATTCATTCTTTCATTTAATCATTTGATTTTGAATTCCCTAATGTATTTTAGGATTTCTTTATGTAAGATAAAATGAAGCTTTAAATAAATTTATTCAAATAGCCAAATTTTGTTCATTTCATAAAGATATTTTTAGGTGTCTGTTGGGTAAAATAGAGAGAATGAGAAATGCAGAGATAAACCAGGAATTAGATAAACACAACAATAGTTTTATTGTGGCACCAATTGGCTACGTCCACAGTGAAAAGAGGTTTCTTATTGAAGTAAAACATAATGAATTCAATGGTTACTACAATAGCTTTATAATAATCTCTCAATATAATGAGTCAGGAAACAAAGAGTCTTCTTTTGGAGGGAAAGAAAAGAAGTCCACTAGACATCAACTTAACAATCTCCTACCTGATGGCCAACGGATGGTACCATTGATCAACAATAGCCCTGCTCACCTAGCTGATTTACCTTTTCTTTACAAGACCAAGAGAAGTTCTGGCAGTTTCAAACTTCTCTTTGGGCACAACTTTAGTGAATATGTCAGCCAACTTTAGTGAATATGTCAGCCGGATTGACCTTTGTGTCAATCTTAACAACCTTCACCTTTCCTTCTTCAACCATGTGTCTTATTAAGTGATCATGAATTTCAATGTGTTTGGAACATCCCTGAGATGCATGATTATGAGCCATGAAAATTGCACTACGGCTATCACAGATTAAAACATAATCATCTTGTTGATACTTCATATCACCAAGTAAACGCTGCAACTAAATCATCTCTCGAACACCTTCAGAAAGAGCTAAGTATTCAACTTCAGTAGGAGAAAGATAAATAGAGTGTTGTAGCCTCGAGGCCCAACTAATGGTAGCTCTGGAAAACATAAAAGTATAACCGGTAGTAGACCTCCTTTTATCCAAATCTCCAGCAAGATCGAAATCCGTAAATTCTTGCAACTGTTTATTGTTGCCTCCAAAACATAAAACATAATCTGAAGTGCCTTTTAAATATCTTTGTATCCATTTAACCACTTCCTAATGAAGCTTCCCTGGATTTCTCATGAACCTACTTACTACTCCCACCGCATGGGCAATGTCGGGATGAGTGGAAACCATACCATACATTATGCTACCAACTCCTAATTTATAAGGAATGTTGTCCATGAAATCCTTTTCCTCTTCTAGTTTTTGACACAATTTGGAAGACAACTGAAAATGACAAGCAAAAGGAGTAGAAACTATCTTTGCATTAGTCATGCTAGATCTATCGACAACTTTGTTAATGTAATCCTGTTGAGATAAAGTAATTTATTTCTTCTTTCTCTCTTGTGTTATTGTCATACCAAGAATCTTCTTGGCTGCCCCTAAGTCCTTCATGGAAAATTTACTTGCCAACTTGGTTTTCAGCTCACCAACAATTTGAGAACTTGTGCCGGCTACCAATATGTCACCAACATATAAAAGAAGAATATAAAATTCACAATTTGGAAGTTTCTTGTAATAAATACATGAATCAGATTCCCATATTAGGAATTTTTGATCAACCGTGAAGTGATCAAATTTCAAATACCACTGTCACAGAGATTTCTTAAGCCCATTAAAACTACTTCTTAACCTGCAATAAAGATGTGCTTTCCCTTTGTCAATAAAATCTTGAGGCTGCTCCATATACAGCTCCTCATCCACATCATCATGTAGAAATATAGTCTTGACATCAAGTTGCTCTAATTCAAAATCCCACACAGCTGCAAGTTCAAAAATAGTCTCGATGGTTTTCATTTTAACAACCAGTGAGAAAATCTTTGTGAAGTTTATCCCTTCTTGCTAAGCATATCCTTTAACCACTAATCAAGCTTTATAGCATTTTGTATCTCCACCTTTATTTTTTAGTTTATAAACCCACTTTTTCTTAAGTGGTTTTTGATTTGGTGGTAGAGAGATCCAATCCCAAGTGTGATTACTTTCCAATGAACTCATTTCTTCATTCATAGCAGTCATACATCTATCTTTATCACTTCTTAGACAAGCAGCCTTGTAATTGGCCAATCCATCTTGCTCAGAGATCAACAATTCGGGCTCTGCCTCTTCAACAAATAAAAGTTCATAGTCTAAAAATTTTTAAGGAAGCTTGCACTATGTTGTAGACCTTCTTAAGGGAAACAATGTGTTTTCCTCATTGTGTAACTCAACCTCTCTATCTAGACAATTTACATCCTACATATTACAATTTGTATTTTTTCTTTGCACAAAATTATCATCAATGTGAGCAGAGCTGTCTCCTAAATAAGGCATTTGACTTCCAAAATTTGTATTATAGTGAACTTGATTTGGCGCGAACATCATCTTCCATGCTTCCTAACATGATATGCAGTTGATTTCAACAGCTATCCCTAATTTATTCACCCATGGGGGTTTGTTATCTAACATGTCTCCCTGATGCCCATGAGTGCAGGGCACAGAGTAGTTGGAGAGTGGGGCCAAATTCCCATCACCAAGGCTGGGTATTTACTATGTGTGGGTGTGTGGAGTGGCATGCCATACTTGAAGAGTGTTGTAATCCTCCTCGATGAGTGGACTACCATAGGGAGTGGTGTGGGAGCTATTTTTCCCATAGGAAGAGTGACCTACACTACCCACAGGTGTTAAGGAACTCATGGTAGTATGTATCATACTGAGGTATGGCAGCCAACCACTTTGCAAACCTGCACAGCCTGGACAAGAGGAAGGAGGTAGCATAGAAAAAAAAATTTCCTCGACAGAAGAAACACGTTAGATAGTGGTTTCCTTGTCTGTGGGCACCATGTGTAATGGGGAATGGATTTGATGAGGAGAGTCACAGGGGGATAAATCAATGACATTATTGTCACTTGAAATATTAGTATATGTTGACTATGTATTAGAAGAGGGAAAAATAGATTAATGATCTAAATTAGAGGATTGTGATAGCAAAGGAATTGGGGCTAAAAAAGAGGTGGGTGTTGTATGATGAGGATGTGGTATATTAAAGCCTTGGGAGGGGATGTGTGGCAAAAAAATGTCTTTGTTGGCAATATCAAACAATGGAATGTGATTATCTCCATGTGTTTCTTATGACAAAGTTGGAAACACTATTTCATTAAAAACTACATCTCGACTCCTTACAATTTTCTTCTCAATTGGATCCCACATACAAAAACCAAACTGATCTTCTCTATAGCCTACAAAGATACAACACTTCAATTTTGAATCTAGTTTACTCCTCTTCTCCTTAGGAATATGAACAAATGCTTGACAACCAAACACTTGAATGTGAGAATAAGAAATTCTCTCTCCCAACCATTCTTCTTTCTGAATGCCTAAATCCAATCAAGATGAGGGACTGTGATTGACTAAATAAATAGTTTTATTACATGCTTCCACCAAGAATTCTTTTCCCAAACCAGCATTAGAAAGCATACATCTAGTTTTCTTAAGAATGGTTCGATTCAGCCTTTCTTCTACCCCATTTTCTTGTGAATTATATGGGACAACCTTGATTCTATGAATACGATAATCTGCACAAAAATTATCAAACTCCAAAGAACATAATTCACCCCCATTATCCGCCTTTAAAATTTTTATTTTAGGACCACTTTGATTTTCAATAAGTGCTTTGTAAATTTTAAATTTGAAAACACTTCAGATTTACGAGACGTCATGTAAATCCACACTTTCTGAGTCTAGTCATCAAGAAAAGTAACAAAATATTTTGTACCTCCATAAGAAGTTACCTCTGTAGTTCTGAAGACATCCAAGTGTACTAGCTCTAGCGGTGTTATCTTCTTGTCATGTTCATTCTTCAAGAAGCTAACCCATTTTTATTTTCCACAAAGATAATGTTCACAGAATTCCAAATCTGTAGATTTTAGGCCAGGTAACTGATCGCGGGTGAGCATTACTTCAAGGCCTTTCTTTCTCATATAGCCTAACCTTTGGTGCCAAAGAGCTACATTGCTTCCTATGACTATCATAGAAGCTCCCACCTCACTAGGAAGATTTAAAAGATACAAACTACCAACTCTATTGCCTTTGGCAATTACCATTGAACCTTTGGTTAGCTTTCATTATTCCGCAAAGAAAAACATATGGCAGCCTTGTCTATGTAACTGAGTGACATAAATCAGATTTCTTTTTAGCTTTCTAATATGACAAACATCTTTGAGAATCCATTTGCCTCCTCCTTCCAATGGAAAAACAACATCACCTTTGCCAATAAGTTCCCAAGAATTATTATCACCCAAATAAACTTTTCCAAATTTACCTTTGTGATAATTTGGGAGTGAATCCATGCAAGAAGTGGCATGAAAAGAAGCACCGAAATCCATGACACAAGAATTTTCTTTTGTGTCCCTTGTAGACAGTAAAAAAACAGCATCATCCTTATCATGTGCAATATTTTCTTCGCTATCCAAAACCCTTTCTTATACCTTTTTGTATTTGTGACAATCTTTCTTAACATGACCAGCTTTACCACAAAAACAATGACCATTTTTTCTACCTCTTGACTGTGATCTTCTTGCAGATTAAGACCTCTAATTATTTTTTTCTTCCTCTATTATGCTTTCTTCCCCTGTTTCTAGTACTCACCATTGTTATAACTTCCTTGTTTGAAGACTCCATATTCTTCCTTCTCATGCCTTCGCTGAGAAGAGTTTCTCAAAATTCATCAAATGATAACTTTTTTGTGCTTGATGTTGTAGTGCTAACAACGTTACAACTCCTTCCGATTGGAAGAGAGCACAACAATAAGATATCCTTTTTCTCATCATCTTATTTCATGCCAACGAAATCTTCCTGGTTGATCAAGGTATTGAAATCGTTGAGATGATTCGTCATGACCTCATCTTCCCTCATCTTTAATTTGCATAACTTCTTCATAATGAAGAATTTATTTTTTGCGGATGCCATTGCATATGTGGCTGTGAGTTTATCCCATACATCATTTTTCATTTCTTCATTCACAACATTGTACAACATGTTATCATTTAAAGAGAGAATAATTGTTGCTTTGGATTTTTCATCCAGTAATTCCCAATCTTCATTACTCATTGTTCTTGGCATCTTCATCTTCCCTTTGATTGTGAGTGAGATTCTTTTCTTGATCAGAAAATATTTCATTTGGATCTTCCATATTCCCAATTTCTTTCCAGAAAATTTCTGCACTTTTAAATCTTCCATAACTTTTGAAAAAAAAATTATGTTTCTCAATCAGCGATTGTAACCCGCTATGATACCAATTGTTAAAATATAATAAAATGGAGAGAATAAGAAATGAAAATATAAACAAAGAATTAGATAAAAACAACAACGGTTTTATTGTGGTTCACCAATTAGCTATGTCCACACTGAGTAGAGGTTTCTTATTAAAGTAAAATAGAATGAATACAATGGTTACAACAATAGCTTTATAATAAGCTCTCAATACAAAGAGTCAGAAGATGAAGAGTCTTCTTTTGGAGGGAAAGAAAAGAATTCCATTCGACTTCAACTAAAAAAATATGTGGTTCCTCTGCGGTGTAGGCGAGCATTGTGAAAGTGGTTAGAAGCTTAAAATAACAGTTACTAAAAGTTCTTCCCCATTTCTGATTCCTTTAGTACCAGCACCATCGCCATTATAATAAACCAAATTTCTATTTCATGGTGCTTCCCTTGCATCTTCCCCATGAGAATAATCATCATAATGGAATGGAGCATTTGCATAAATCTGGCCTATTCCTCCTCCATTTTTCATCTATCATTCAAGGCTTTCATTAACCCTCTTATTATTATGTCCTACCGATGACTTTCGATGTTTAATATTTGTTTAGCTAAATACTCTATGGTACATAAGTATTTGAATATGTTGTCGATGGAAGGAACATGTTCGCTTGAAAATGTGTTAAAATTGTGTCTTTAGCTCGTTTAGATGGTGCGGTCAGACCAATGTCATTAAAATACATTCTTTCTTTTAATCATTTTGAATTCCCTAATATATTTTAGGATTTATTTAGGTAAGATAAAATGAATCTTTAAATAAATTTATTCAAATAGCCAAATTTTGTCCATTTTGTGAAGATATTTTTAGGTGTCTGTTGGCTAAAACTAAGGGTTCAAAATATGAACAAATTCTATATTGTATTTCACTTAATGTCGATTCCATTTGTTTCCTCCTAATTGTGTCAATCTAAGATCTGTAGACTTGTGAAGAATATTAGGGTTCTTTTCCTAAGGGGTGAAGATAATGAACTAAGTGGGGATGAATGCATATATAAATTGGATGCACTTTCTAGTTAAGAACTTAATTAAAACACCCTTCAATCAAATTAAAACACATCTTTACTCTAAAGCTCAATTTGAAACACATTTGGTGATTGAATGAAATCTTATTGCTAACACACTTCCTAAATAAATGAAATCGTATTTAATCTAATATACTCTAGAAAATAATTGAGACACTCTTACAAATAAATTAAACACTCTTTGCAAATAAATGAAATCAAACTTTTGGATTGATTCACAACAATTGTAACTCCTATTCCTTGATTAAATTATATTTCTCAGACTGATTTCCATTCAAACCCTTCTAATTTAAAAGACCAAGCAAATGGTTTTGCTTCATGTAACTCATCTGAAAAGAAGTATACCAATGTAAAATAATAGATGTTCAAAAGCCCTTATTGTTTCAATTATATTACTATAAGGAACATTCATAATATAGAGACCATACACTTACCAAATGATTAATTTGAGGCACCATCTTAATCTATAAGCCAAAGTGTTTTCCTTTGGTCTGCAATTAGAAATGATAATATATTTAGATATCAGACCAAGATTAAATACAGACCATAAAGTAGACTACCTTCAATTCCAAAGCTACTCAGACAATAATGATATTATCACTGCAAACCCTCATCCAAGTAAATATGAATTGTGTTATATAGTAATCCACACTAATGAAGAGTATCAACTCAACAATCCACAATAATAAATGGGATATATCAAACAATCCACATAGAGGAAAGAATTAACAAAACCAATATGAAGCTCACGACACCAAACTAGGAAAGAACCACCTGATAACATGATCATTTACACTAACTTAACCATGCAGAACATTAGATGGAAATAGACAAAAGTTTTCACAAGAAAATTTATAGAATTTAAATGATGGTTTTTTGGATAAACGTATTTCCAAAAAGGAATTAAAAACTTGTGAGTTCTAATTATGAATTTCTTTATGGAAGAGGGGCACCTTTGTTTCAAAGCTATACAAATTCATTCTCATGCAATTCTGGTGCATGTAAAAGGTATCTTTGTAAGAGATTTAAAATATTATCTCTATAGAATATTTTGTTGTCATTAGTTTAAACAAATTTATAAGAATTAGAAGATTCAATCGATGAAAATAAGAAAAGAAAATATATGAGTAGACGGTATTGTACACTAAGAAATTCAATGAACTCGATAAAGCACATACACTACACTAACATCACAGCCAGTAAAATGAGTTTACAGTGACCAAGTAGTAAAGAAAAAGTTAACTGAGCTAAGAGAAGATACTCTACCATGTTACTTAATGGATTGTAAAGTGATAAAAACACATTTAATATATTGTTTCTGTATTAAATGTGATCATACAATGCATGATGGTGATTTTGGTACACGATCAACGATCAAAATAAGTTAAAGAGAAGATCTATGGAGCAGATTAAGCAGTTAATCAAATATTTATATTTCCAAGAAAAAAACCAAGTACCGAGGTAAAAGTGACACAGTCATCGAGTGTAAAAGCACATCTAATAGTCGAAATAATTTATTAGCGACCTAACTCATAAGATTAAGAGGAAATAAATATTATACTTCAAGATTGATTTAAACAACATAAGTATAAGATAGAGATGACAGAGGAAAAAGAGATAGAGTACAAAGACAGCAGTTATTGAAGAACAAAAATGAGAGCAAAGTACACCAAGATGATATCTTGCTACAACAGAGAAAATTCAAGCAATGTTAGAGATTGTAATTGAGGTAACACATTAATTTCAGAGCACATAGAGTTTGATCAATATTTGCAATTGAGGCAAAATAACATACATTTAAAAGTTGTTAATACTATTGTATTGAGAGCTAGAAATCCAAATATTGGGTGGACCTTAACCAATCTGATATTTGTGAAACCTTTAATAGGGTACATCTCTAAGTGTAGATATTGTAAAATCCTCCAACCTGGTAGACCTAACAAGTGTTTGTATACTCTTAATCAGGTAAGCTAGCAAAATTTATAAACTATTTAAGCTCTAACCGAGCACCCTTTATACTTCAATTAGTGAAGGTTGTGGGTGTCATCCCCACTGCAGTTTTATCCTCTAGCCAATGATTTTTGTGTAAACATAATCATGGAGTTATGAGTTCATTTACTTGAATGGTTTGATGTTATGCTTTATGTTTTATTTAAAGTTCATGAATTTGGTAATCATCATCAGTAGTATATAGTTTGAGTTTTAAATGTTTTTGTGGTACTAATTCACCCCCCTCTTAGTCCCAAATTTCCATAATTATTCCAACAATTGGTATCAGATTTTTTACTTTTGAGTTATAGGGTTTGACCACCTGAGAGTTAAAGGTCCCAGTCATGGAAAGTTATGGGCAATTCACAACAATTGATGGTCTTGAATCTGAATTAGAAGGTGCAAGAGAGTTAATCATTCATCTGGAGAAGTAACTTGAAAGATCTCTAAGGGTTAGACTATGAATTTATGATGAACTAAAGGTTACACAAGAACAACTTGATACACTTGAAACAACATCTGAAGGCAGTGTTACTATTGAATCCAAGACAACTATTAAATAACTACTGGAAAAGACTGATACACTTACCGAGTAGTTGGACCTAATGAAGATAGATCTTGATAACTTTACTAGTATAATATACCATGTCATATTTTTACAATGTTTCCAATCTAGAAATCTTATATTACATCGTTAAATTATATTTATATGTTTCAAGTCATCTTCTAAAAAGAATTCATTTCTGTCAAGTTATAATAACATATTTAATATATTTATCTTGTGAAAAAAATCCTATCTAGATGGATGCTTTACATATTTATAAGTTCATTTTTTTCAAAACAACATTCTTGCTGAATTAACTAATTTGATATTTCTTTCGTAGTTTATGACATGTTTTTAACTATATCGAGGATAATGAGCCAAGACAAATAATAATATATGAGCTTATAATAGACCTATAATAATATATTCATATGAATACTTTCAATGTTTTTTGAATAAAATATGAAATAAGTTAATATAGATAAATATAAGAAGGTAACATCAAATTAAATTAAGAGAGGAGCTAGGTTTTCTCATAACATCTACAAATTTTTTTGCAAGATCTACAATTATTTTTTAAATATTTATGTTATATCATTCTAATTGGAAATAACATAAGTCATTTAGGTCATGTATACAACTTTAGATCTAGTTGATGCTAAATAAAAATCTAAATATAGTGATCCAAATAACACATTAGAGAAGAGTGATTATGGCAAAAGGTGATTTAAAGAAGAATAAATTAGTAGAATAGTTGTTTTATTCATATCATGTTAATTAATGTGGTTTGAAAATATAACCAAATAGGTGCAAGATTATTGTAGGAGCTAATAAAAAAAGCACTTTTCCAATGATTTAAGTGATAGGCGGAAGTAGGCCAATTTCCCTGTGAAGCAACGGGGACAGGTGAAGGAGAGGATTCATCAGTGATGGTTATCTTGAACTTCATGTCATTTTTGTAATGTTGGCTAACTCCATAGATGAACCATACATTCCTAGTTCCAGTAAATTCTAGCAAGTCATATCCACTATCCAATGTGGGGAAGATTGGTTCGTTCACACAGTTTGTGAATGATGACCCATTTACCAATAGTACATTGTGGACACCCGTTGGATAGTTGAAAACTACAACACCCATCAGCTACAATTTATCTAATAATCTTCATATGAACATGTTCAATGCTAAACATATTGCAAAAATATATAAGAATGAAGTTGGAAGGGGATGAAATTATAAATTCTGTCTCCAACGTGAAATTGTTTACCTTGTACCCATGCTTGGTAGTCAAAGCCAAGTGTCCATCCCTTCTTGTCACTAACTGTAAAAAGGTTGGAAGTGTTCCCCGGATCATAGATCATTATTTTTTATGATAGGGAGGCCAACATTATGACCAAAACCAGTATTTTTCTTTCCATTAAGCTCTCTCTTCAAATGCCTCCAAAATCATTAG
This sequence comes from Thuja plicata, assembly GCA_018584345.1. Lineage (NCBI taxonomy): Eukaryota > Viridiplantae > Streptophyta > Pinopsida > Cupressales > Cupressaceae > Thuja > Thuja plicata. Next base: position 262,514 of record MU227082.1, read on the forward strand.
AATGTGTTTTCACAAGCTTTGCACATCCATTTATAACATACTCTCTCTATGTTATGATGATAAAACCGGCACTAGCTGGAGCGCCGCACGAAAGATATTATGAATAATCTCGCCTCCAATGTACAATCAAAATGAATAATTAAAAAGGATAACTCTGAAAGGTTGTACGCATTTCATGCCTCTTGCCAACTACACAAATGCATTCATGCAGCCACTGGCAATTTATATGACTTCACTATTTCTATTTTCCAAACAGAAGATTTTTTATTTATTTTTAAATGTTTTTGATATAAGAAGAATCAAGAGGGTGTTGACCCAAGGTACAATAGGAAGCTGACTAGAATAGACTTAATAACATATTAAATCATTGTAGAAAGTAGCATAAAGCAAAGTAAACATCATCTACCTCTATCCAAAACCAAAATATAGAAGCTAACCCAGTAGTGTAAAGTATCAGAACCCCACATACGAATAGTATCAAGGTCTAGTAGCCAAAAAATTAAACCATGCCATGCAGGGCCAATAACGAAACTTAAAGTCTTAAGCTTAAATCTATAATTAAATAAACTAGCCCAACAATAGGACTTGGGGGGAGAAATAAAGAAACACCCCTTACCACCCCACACCATTAGCATTATCCTTGGCTATCCCATAAGCACTTTGACAGTAGCACGTCTTCCCACTCCTCGTTTAGAAACTTGAAGAGTTCACGATTTCTTTCAACAGAATCCTTGCCGACAGAGGCCTTCTCATTCAAAAAATAGAGGCTGGTGGATGAGGCATGCATGAACCTAAGGGAAAAAATTTTGACATCTTCCAGCCTTGTGTTAGTATTGGCCAAGTCCCCGCTCAACTTAGCCACCGTATTTTCTAGATTAACAATCTTGCACTTGATTTTCCCTACCAGACCATTACCCGCAGGACATTTAGGGTTCTCTGCCATAGTGTCAGGGGTGTTATCATCCTTTCACTCTTTAGCCAAAATATTGTGGATAGTATCCCTTCCCTCCTCATGGTCAAAATTTTTTTGGTTTTCATCTCTACTGGGAGATTCCACTGAGATATCCTCTTTATCAAATAATTCCTTCATAGCTCTTTTCCCCTTCTCCTTGGCAAGCTGAGAGGACTGGCAGGAATCGATAAGCTGGGGGTCAGTATTCTGAGGGAACTTCAGGTTAATGTAAATTTATTTTATTTTTTAGAAGGCTAGGGGGAATCCTCATGGGTTAGGTCATTCTTGGAACCAGTCTGTAAGCTAGGGGTAGGGTGGGTTTCAGAGGACTTATGACTGGCAGCAAGGGTAGAGCCTCCAATATAACCAGAGGGCGTAGGAAGGCACTCATTGAGGAAGACCAAGGGCGACATATGATGTTGGGTAACTTGGGTAAGTTTCATGATGGGAGGAGGGAAAAGGGCATGGTGGAAGTGGTAGATTCTAAAAATAAGCCCCTGGTGGAGGTAAAGAGGTTTCTTTCCCAAAGATATAGACTCATTCACAACAACCACAGTTGACTCTAACGAATGCAAGAGATAAAATAGAAATGAGATCAAAAACTTGTGCCTAAGGTGGTTTAAAAAGGAAGGTGGTAATTTTAAAATGTACCAAAATGGCCCTCCAATGTAAAGTACTTCATAACTAGCTTGCACATCTTTGGCTAGAATTTAGGTAGGTCTGTAGTGCTGTAACTGCCATTTTTGGTAACTGACTTGTCATCCTTAGCAAAAAATTGATCGAACTCCATTTTCGCTTGTGTTTTAGTAGTTTTCTTCCATTTTTTACCCGTATTAGGCATACCAATAGGCTTTGGCTATACCATCCTCATTGATCTCGAACGTGATTCCATTTATGGTGACCCTTCTCTCATTCTGGGTTTTGGAAAACTACCGAGAGATCATTTCATCGTATCCAACAAGGCATTTCATGAAGGGCATAATCCCTCCTTTGTAGAAGTACATAACCATAGGGTCCGACTAAAAATCCCCCTCAATCTTATTAGGTTTGATTCTATTTTGATTATCACCCATATTCGCAGAACATTTAAGTACAACCCACACCCAGAAATTTTTTTTGTTCCAAAGCTAACTAGAGAAGAAACCCTCCAAGACACAACTCCCAAACAAAATAGAGTACAAGTTCACAACAGAGCAGTTGAGTGAAATGACAGAGTTTAAAATGTTAATTCTTTCTGTGTTTGTATTTATTAATTAAGTGATACTTTTAGAAGCAATATTATTATAATATTTAGGACTTTGATTAAGTATTTATAAACTACTTACTTGATATGATTATATCTTTTGTAGGTTGTTGGATAGTTCTATTCAACATCATGTTAATTTAATGAGATTCAGAAGTTTAATAATTTAACATATTTTCAATTGTTCTACAAGTAATACATGATCTTAAATGTAAATTATATTCATTAGCACTAGTGACGTTCAAAGCTTGCCAAAACTTCTATGAACATATTTACTACTTGAACAGATTTACAAATTGTGATTTCCTTTGTCATCACAACTCACTTTTATACAAAATTACAATCTGTCATGATTAAAATGAACATTTGATGAAAAAGTTCATTAGATGAAATAATAGGTATTACATAGATTATATTTATTGTAGGCTCTATCTACATGTATTATAGGTTCACATTCTTTGTACAACATGGTTTAATGTATCATTAGCATTTGTTAGGAGTTAGAATGAAAATGTGAAACATTATAACCATAACTAGGATGCTCTACATATCAATCTTATATAAATATTTATAAGTTTACTCATTTTATAGCTATACATTAGAGAAATTAAAGTTAAAAAATATAAAGATCAACCATACATATGTCCTCATTGATCATTGCACAAATCTAGGCACAATATAAAATTATTATTATAGTTGCAAACATCTACTATTTAATTCTATTATTTAATGCTATTATAAATAATTGAAGTTGTATCATAACTATTTATTCAACAAATATAACATAATTTAAAAAACATTAAAAAACATTAGTTGGGTTATTGTACATCTAACAACACAACTTTTTTTTTTTTTTTTTTCAGGATATATGTTGCCAATACACCTTTTTCCTTTTGTCCATTATTGTTATTATAAAATCACTTCACATAAAGTTTAAGTAGTATTGGGGCAATTAATTGAATTGTATATTATGTTTATATGTCTACTAGTATTAGATTTTAATATAGGAAGTTAATGAATCAAGTTGCTGACCATTTGTTTTAATGTTATTATATTTAATTGAAGTTATATCATAAATAAATATTCAACAAATATAATGTAATTTAACACACATTATTTTAATTGTTGTATATATAGTCATACGCCTTTTCTTTTTGTTTATTATTGTTGTTATAAAATCACTTCATGTAAAATTTAGGTTATATTGGGGTAATTAATTGAATTGGATATTCTCTTTATATGCCTACTTATATTAGATTTTAATATAGGAAGCTAAGGTATCAAGTTGTTGGCCATTTTTTTGTATGTTCATCCATGTCCACATAAATAACGAAAAAAATTGAAGTAGATGAACACAAAATAGGTTTTGCGATATGATAGACAATTCTTTATAAAACATTAGAAAACATTTAAAAATTGTAGAAAATGTTAGAAAAGATTTTGAAAACATTTAAAAACTATAGAAAATCTCTCTCTCTCTCTCTCTCTCTCTCTCTCATGTCAATATCCTATCTAAGCATTGAATTATGAAAGGACAAGGGCTATTAAAAACCATTATGTTTTAAACGGAGGTCATAATCTGATGTGTAGTGTAATTATTATCTTGCAAACTTTATAGGTTATTTGGAATATTTATTTGTTGTTTCAATTCTTACAGAATTACGTTGATAAAAAAAAAACCATAGAGATCTAGAGAGTAAATAAACCTTCACCCAAGCAACTTTGAAAAGTGAGATGGGAGGCAAAAAAAAAGAATTGAGCCAACCTTTTTCCAGAAATGGAGGACAAAGGAAGAGATATGCGACATTTTTATGGAAAGATGTTTAACTCTGTACATGGAGAGGCTGCATCGTAAGGATTATGTCATTACCAAACATTTTTTGAAAACCTTGAAGAAGGGTCGCTTGACTATGGGGAACGAGACTATAACGGTTGATGAAGGTCTCATCTCTGAAATTACTGGTTTGTCATGAGATGTAATTAAATTCTATATGGATTAAAATCTATAGAGGGAGTTGTCAAACATTTTACCAAGATCGAAAAGGAGTAATTAAATCAAGAACCCTTGGTGCAAGGCTCTTTATGCTATTATGAATTATATTACTCTTGATAAAAGGTATACTAGGGCTTATGGTTACCACTTCTTGACCACTTTTCTCATTCATGGGGATAAAGTTTCTCTCCCATATTATTTACTTTGTTCCATGAATTTTACCATTAAAGAAAATAAATAAAACTGACAAGGAGATCGTGATATGCACCAGGATTTGATGGTGGTCATTTATGAACACCTTAAGGAAAAGTATATTGAACAAATAAGAAAAAATATTTTTTTTTTGTTACCATTGAAAAGAATTTGATTCTATCTCTAACACTTGGAAATATATCAAAACATCATTTTTCTTCATAAAATGCAGGGTTTAATTTTAGTATGCAGTTCAACCCACGCTCAACAATATAATATATATTGGAAATACTTCATGCATAACCATATGTCTACAAAGGAAATTAAAATCACACAAGGTATTTACCTAAGTATCTACTTCTAAGAAGGGCCCCAAGCTGAGAGGGAAAAATACCCACATTATGATGGAATCCTCATCTGATAAGGAAGAGGATGATGATGTTGAGTCAGAAGAGGAGGAGCAGATTCTTTAGCCAATAAAGAAAGCTTGTGCCTATAGGATTAAAACAATTGATGATAAAGTTGTAGATCAGGGGGAAAATGTGAAAGATGTAGGGGAGGATAATATGGTTGGTAAGAATACTATAGGATAGGATGATGAAAGTGGGAAGGTAAAGATGATCTCCTTGTTGGAATTACAATAATGGGGAAAGCAAGATACTAAGAGGGGGGGTGAATCACATCTTAAAACTTAAACACTTAAAACAAATTGATCCACATTCATACATATATGAATTTAACCTAACATCAGATACCATCAACAACATTAAATGTATAGCTCATAACACAAAATGTTCATAACCGAGAAACCCAAATAGGTAAAACTGGGGTGGGGATGACACCCACAAAATCTTCACTACTGCAGCAATAAAGTGTGCCTGTTAGGGCTACAAGATTTTGATTGCAACATGCAATCTACCTGGTTAAAGGTCTGTTCAATTAAGAACTAAAGATCATTACAATCTACCTTTTTAAAGGATTTCAACTTATATTAAAGTAAGCACTCAGCTAAGAGATTTAAAACGGTTTGCTAAAACCACTCTGTTAAAAGATTTCACCTGATACGCCTGTTAGAATGTTTCAAGTAGTGATCCTTCATTATGCACTCAGTTGCTAATGATAGATCTTCTCTTTCCAATACCTTCCAATGCATTCTAATTTCCTGATTGGCTCCATTCCATGCATAGTATAAAAAAATTAAATGCATAATTAACTCAGTAGATAAATATTAAATGCATACAAATGTCAGCCCAAAATCTCATACAAGTCGGCCTAAACATTTTACATAAAAGTTTAAATCAATCTTGACATGTATGCAAAAACTGTTTTGCTTGGCACTTAACATCTCTGTCGCTCGACACTTAATATTCTACTTGGCTTGGCATGATGTAACTCGGTAACCTAAAACTTTCTCGGCAATGTTTCTCAGCCTTGATGTTTAGCTTGGCCACAGTGATAACCAACTAAAACTGGCTAAGTAAATGACTAAGTGTAGGTCACTAATCATCAACAAAACTTAGGGATTAACAATCTCCCCCTTTGATATTAGTGGAAAAAACACACTTATAATTTCAATTCATTCCATCTCAAATGTTTCCTAGGTACACAATGTACTCCCCCTAGGAATGTACATCATACTACATACAAAAATTTACAGTGTATATATGCCTTCAAAAAAATTTACATTGATACCTGTACCGATCTCCTTATGTTGTATCTTTGTCAATCTTGTCAGATTCCCCCTTGTTTTTGTCACTGATTGCAGGTGGAGTCAAGTTCTACTTGTCAAAAAATTGTTTATGAAGTTGTAAGGTGGATACAAATGGAGTGTCCCAACTATCCTTAACAAACTTCATAACCTCTATTTTGACTTCTAGCTCAGCAGCGAGACTTACTAAACTTTCTATAGTGGAGAGATGAGAATCTCTCTTAACCAATTCTTTTGCAGGTGAAAGTTCTTTCTGAATGACCTCTAGATGAGGTATCAGGCTTGTCCAAATAGTAATCAATTTGGTCCTAATCCAACCATCTTCAGCCATGAGCTCAACTATCCTCCTTTGTGCTTAAGTCAATCTATTAAAATGTAAGTAGCTAGTGCTAGCATCCATACTTAGTGAACTTCCTGTTGACTTTAAGTCTAATTGCAATTTCTCTAAGGCTTGTAGATTATCCTTTGTGAATAATTCAACATAACATAACTTCTTATACAAATAATAAACATTAGTTGCATCCACCAAAATTTCTACAAGAGAAGAAAGTTCAACCTTCTTTACCACAATCTCTCCTGACATTTTTGCTAGTACTTTGTTCTCAAATTTCCTCTTGGACCATTGCAATAGATTTTCATTGGCTTCAATATTGTCATCATTTACCTTTTTCACAATATGAACTAACTGTTCAAGAATAGGAGCTTGAGGGTTTTCATCTTTCATGTCAAAAGATTTTACAAATATGTCTTTGATGTCATGTAACACTTGCTTTTGATTTTTCTCTCTTTTCATTTCCTCATGTCTTTTCTTTCTCTTGAGTAGCTCTTAAAGAGTCTCAATTTGTTCATAAGACAAAACATTAGGATCCCATGGTGGAATCACAACAAGTTCATCTAATGTGACATCAAGAATCAGAGACTTCTTCCTCATAACTTTCCTCCTCTTAAATTCAGGTGAGATACTACTCAGCTTTGTTTCTACAATACCTTTTCTAGTTTCAGTAGTAGTCACCATTGCATCTTTCAGTTCATTAAAAATTGCCTATTGATCAGGCATCCCTCCTTCTTTAAGTCTAGTGGGAGTTGATGATGCAAAGTGTGGTAGATCAACCAACACTTGAACTATCTCTTGTTCTTTAGGATCATTTTTAGTATCCCTTATCTCCTCACTACTATCTAGAACTGATTTCACAACCTCTAAAATAGGTGAATATTGTGTAATTACCTCTTGTTCATTTGTTTTCTCCTTTTTTTCTTCTTTTTGAGCATCTTTATCCTTAGGTTCCTTTTGAGTTCTCTCTTCATCTTCCTCTGTACTCTTCTCTCCTTCAGCCTTAGTTTCCTTAATAGGTGATTCTATAGTTTAGTTTCTTGGCTCATCCTCACCCTCAACATCCAAATTTCTAGAGTCATCAATTGTCACATCAATTGGAATGTTAATTATCAGATCAACAGTGTTGAGTGTCTCTGTTTGTTCTTGTGCTTATGCTCCAGTCTTGTTAGGCTCAGTATTTATTTGAACTATTAATTTCTATGGTACAGGGGTGGTTTCAATTTCTTTATCCTTTGGCTCAAATGTTCCTTCATCAGTCTTTTTCTCTTTTGGAGCAATCAATCCAAAGATTTCCTTCAAAATCCTAGTACTCTGCTATACTATACCTTCAATATCATTTTTCAAAATAGCATAACCTCTTTGTTTAGGTATGAATTTATACTTATATTATTCAACAAATTTTTCTCTTAGTTTCTTAGTCAGGTGAGGAATGAATTCAGCTAATGTGCCTTCTCTTATCTGTCTCTCAGTTGTGAGTACAAATTCCCATTTTCCAGATAGAAACTCATATAAATTACTCGACACATTGTTTCCTATCTCTATAGGAGTTAACTTGAAATTACACATCATATCTAGAAGAGCTTCCTGAACCTTATGTTTATCTTCTACCTTTAATTTTTCATACTTCAACTTAATACCAGATAACCCTGCAGAATTTCTCAAATTCTCACATACCTCATTAATATTTGTGGGTCTCTTGAATGGTGCTATTGCTATGTTGCCGGGCTCATCAGTTTTAGTCTTGTCTTCAGCACTTTTTGGATCCAAATGCAGTTTCCTTCTTGGTCTCTTAGCTTGTAGGCTCGACACAACCTTTGTTACAAATTTTGTCTTCCATCCAGAACTACTCTCTCCAACCTTCTTTACATAAACTTTTGTTTTCTCCACTGGTGATGTGGCAGCAAATGCTCTTTTCCTTGGACAATTTTCAATGGGAGGATAACTCTAGGTTTTTCTTTACTCGACTTGGTTACCTTGGCTACTGCTGCTTTCTTACCTTTTGCCTTAACAATAATCTCTTCTTCAGATTCACTAACTTCTACTTCTTGTTCTTCAGATACATCTTCTCCTTGTCCAGTAGATATGTCTAGAGGTGCATCCTCTAGCTCCTCATCACTCCGCAATCCAACCATCTTTTTAAGGTTTTTCACAATCTGTTTCCTCTTTCTCTCCATGTTTCCTGCCTTAAGATTCATGGATATCTTTGCCTTAGCTTAATCATAATTTCTGAATCTCTTTGCTTTTGTATCAATCTCCTCTACTAGGAGTGTCGTGATAGCTACTGATGTTTCATCAATGTTAACTTCATATGGAAATGGCTCCAGCCATGATAACCTAGGTGTCATAGCCTGAATGTAAGTGTAACTGTATCAACTAGGAAACATATCCCTTCATAGTGCTTTTCCATGAGTGAACTAGGAATTCTATTCCTCAACCTCATTCTCTTTTTGAATTCCACAAAGTAGTTTCACATAATACTATTGAAATTATTGCCTAATTGGTGAATACATTCATCAATCTATACAGTAATAGGCCTATCCTTCTTCCAAAAAATATTTCCCAGTGTAGGAAATGACTTATGTACATAGAAGAATATACAAACTAGCAAAGATCCAACCTTAAATTATGAGCTTTTAGCTTTTTCGATAGATAGTAAGTTCTTGGCTAGTTGTGTCAATTGCAGCTCGGCAAGGTCATAGGTGTGATTCTTCTTTACTATCTTCCATGCTTGGTCCATGGCTATGAAGGGAACACTATCCAGTTAACTCAACTGATAGAACTTGTGTGCAATCACTCTCACTCCAAATTCAAGTTCTAAATCTTTAATTGTAGAGATAGTCGTATCTTTGTTATTCCTGACAGCTCCAATGTTAACTGATATCTCTTCTTTACTTTGATCTCTCATTGTTCGTTTACCATTGATAATAGGATATCTAGTTACTTGACGAACAATATCTTTTGTGAGCCTAACTGGTCCATTGTCCAGCCACATATTCATATTATGAACTCGGCTTAGAACAACTTTGATCCATTCATCCTTGAAGTCTGGTGGAAAATCTAGGGCACAAGTTAACCCTTTGTCAGCTAAATGCTTGAATTCGTCTATCAGAATTCCATTTTCACATAACTTGCTGTAGGATTTACTCAATTTGTTATCACCTACTTCACCAATCTTAACCATGTAATAGGATCTAATATCATGGATCATAAGTACCTTTGGTGGGATTGATGACAGGGCTCTGTTCAGATCACTTAAAATTGCACTTTCGGGATCGGCTCAAAAGTTAGGTGGTGCACATGCATCACTTCTTACTAGCTTAATTTCTTTCAGCTCCTCCTCCATTCCTTTGACTTGTGTAGAAGAACTTGTAGCCATAATCTCTAAAATTATGGTTTGAGAATGAAGAATAGGGTACCTCAGCAAGTAACACTTCGCACTGTTCAACTTAGGGTTGCCGACAACACACTAACAAGATTTTTGAAACAAAATTTACTAAGATCAATTCTGCAACTTCTTCGATCGCTCAATGAATGCTGAAAATCACAAGGCAAAATGAAGAATAGACTATTCATCCTTATATAGACTCTAAAGGTCAAGATAGGTAAGCAATAAATATTCTTCCTGTTAGGTTAGTGCAAGCTAGGTGTCATAGGATGACTAACACAACTTGAATACCACTCGGCTTACCATACTCGGCCATCACACAACTTACTTGGCCAACCAACTCAACACCTATAGTGCAGCTAACTCTTCTCAACACTTGTCACAAACATGTCCTGGTGCATCTTAACATATATAGATATAGACTTTGGCACATTTACATATTAGGAACTGATGTAAGATTTGAAATTTAAATGCAATTCCTTATATACCACTATTTCTCAGTTAGAGATGGTTTGATCACCTGATCTATTGGACTGGGTGACCTTGACTTCAATGGACTCACTGCTGCTCAGCTCTATTTTCCTTACCCATGTCTGGTTCATTTGTGCCCTTATTTCTTCAACTGTAGGAGCATGAAATCTTGTTCTACACTCTCTCTTAGTGTGACCTATCTTCAAACAACTAAAACTGACTAAGCTTCCGTTCATCCAACTCTTAGATTTCCCTCTGAAATGTGTCTTTAAGTAATCTTTAGGCACATGACCATATTCTTCACCATAATGACAACTCTGCCTTGTATTATAATCCCAGTTGTAAGTGTTGTCTTTCTTAGATGCTTTTGTTTGTGTCTTTGATGTCCATTGTTGTTTAGCATTGGATCTATAGTCTTGTGCTTTATGACAATGTTTTTGACACTTGTAACAATAACCATTAAATATTGGTTTGGGAGGTGCATCACTTGCTTCATCCTAACATTCATGTTCTTTACGTCAAAATTTCTTGCAATTAAAACAGTAACCATTGAACTTAGGTTTAGGATTGGACTTACCTTTCTTGCTTCGGAAAATGTTTTCTGTATGACCTAGTTTTCCATAGTGGTGGCAAATAGGCTTTTTGTGCTTTGTCTTTGCATTCCTCCTTTCACCATTCTTAGTTGATTCTCCTTTCTCAGAAGATGTCTTTGGTTCAGTGTGACCTAATCCAAAAGAATCCCTTAGCCTCCTTGATGCTTCCATCAGATTATCAAAAAGAGTCAAAGCTTCATTAGGTTTATTCAATCTTTCATTCAGTTCCTTCTCAGATCTCAAGTCATCTTTCAATTGATTTTTCTTAGATCTTAGATTCATCATTTCCTTATCATCCCTACCAATATCCTAATTTCCAAGTAGCAGTTGATTTTCCATGTCAACCTGATTGATTGTCATCATTTGCAGATCATGTGTCCTTTCATCAAGTCTGACAGTTATCACTCTTTTATCTTCTTCTTCCATAGCTTTGTCATCTTCTTCTTTCTTCTTTTGTTCCACTACTTCACATAGTTTTACTATCTGCATTTCTTGTTCTCTTTTCAATTTTTTGACTTCTTCACACAGTGTATTGTTCTTTTCTAGTAGATTTTCAATTGCTATATCACTCTAAGTAGAATCTCCATTCTGAAACAAATTTGCAGTGTAATCTTCCTTGTAATGAGTATAATTCATTTATTTAGCCAAATCTTTCCTACCTCGCAATGATTTCTTCAATTCCTATCTTGCTATCTCAAGCTGATGTAATGCTAGTTGAATCTTGACTTTCTGATTCTTAATGACTTTACCCAACTTGTAAACCTCCATCTCAAGATCTGTACTCACAAGTTGATTAAAATATTTTTGTTGGTGAATTGCACACTGATACCAATTTTTAGAAGTACAATAATGGGAAAGAAAGATATTGAGAGGGGGGGTGAATCAGATCTTAAAACTTAACCACTTAAAACAAATTGATCCACATTCATACATATATGAATTTAACCAAACATCAGATAGCATCAACAATATGAAATGTATAGCTCATAAAACAAAATTTTGGTAACCCAGAAACCCAAATAGGTAAAACTAGGGTGGGAATGACACCCACAAAATCTTCACTACTGCAGCAATAAAGTGTGCCTATTAGGGCTACAAGAGTTTGATTGCAACATGAAATCTACCTGGTTAAAGGTCTATTTAGTTAAGACATAAAGATCATTACAATATACCTTGTTAAAGGATTTCAACTTATATTAAAGTAAGCACTTGGCTAAGAGGTTTAAAATGGTCTGCTAGAACCACTCTGTTAAGATATTTCACTTGATACACCTGTTAGAATGTTTCAATTAGTGATCCTTTGTTATGCACTCAGTTTCTAATGACAGATCTGCTCTTTCCAATACCTTTTGTGATCTCAATATCTGATGTCTTTACTATGCTTTTCTCTGCTCTGTCATTCTTCTTGATCTAGGATTCTTCTCAAAATCACTTACTGTTCATCTCTCGAGAACAAAAACCCTTCTCTTCAAAACTGTATATCTCTCACACTTATTTTCTAGGGTTAGAAGAAATCTTATATGTCTTTTTGGATCTGGTAGCGAGATCTAGATCAACAATCAAGATCTATAATTTCTGCTTCCAATGCATTCTGATTTCCTGATTGGCTCCATTCCATGCATAGTATAAAACAATTAAATGTGTAATTAACTCAGTAGACAAATATTAAATGTGTACAAATGTCGACCCAAATCTCATACAAGTCAGCCTAAACATTTTACATAAAAGTTTGAATCAATCATGACATGTATGCAAAAACTGTTCTGCTTGGTACTTAACATCTCTGTCGCTCAGCACTTAATATTCTACTCGGCTCGGCACGATGTAACTCGACAACCTAAAACTTGCTTGGCAATGTTGCTCGACCTTGAATGTTTGGATCAGCCACAGTGATAATGAATTAAAAATTCCTAAATAAATGAATAAGTGTAGGTCTCTAATCATCAACAAAACTTAGGGATTAACACTCCTAAAGGAAAATGTGATCCTCGATACTTTTCCATCCCAATAGGAAAACCAAGAGTGTGGAGTTTCAATAATATTATTCAGTGAATCATTGATAACAATTTAGATGTGGGTGTATTGTCAGAAATGTTGAAGGTAGATGTATTTATGCCTCTGCAATCCCTATTGTTGTTCAAACTAGTCATATGGAAGAATCTATGGCAGCCCTCTATGATTGTAAATTAGCTAAAAGTCAGAATTGTTCAAAAATTTGGCTGGAAGGGGACTCGATGAACACAATCAATTGCATCATAGTATTCAGCCTCAATCTCAGAATACAGGTCATATCATTGATCAGATAAAAAATCTGTTAGAAGGGTTTGAGATCACACACGCTAGCCACACATTCAGAGAGGCAAACCGCGTGGCTAAAAGCCTATCGAATGAAGGTGTCTTAAGTGCTGATGTTAGAGACTAGAAAGGAAACAAAGGATTAAAAAATGATATCCTAAATCTACTGAGGTACGATCAAATCTACAACAAACCTAGAAATATTAATTTTGATGATGACAAGTAAAGATAGTAATCAAAGTTACCTCAATTTCAAGCCTCGCACACACTACAACAAGTGCATTAATTATAACATTTATGAGATAGATGTTATCATTTCTTTAAAAAGGCAGCATTTCCCCATTAATCGCCTGCATAGCTTTCAGCACACTCTTTCTATGAAATTGTCTACTTTTTGGGTAACTGTTATACACTGAATTTGTGCCTCTGATCTCAAGCTCTCTTGGTCTTGATAATCCAGTATAGCAAGGGAATCATCTCCAGGTTGTGGGACCTATGCTAACTGAGATGAGACCTCCATGTTCTAGGCTGGTTCCTCTTGGATAATCACCTTAATTTGCTTCTTAAACAGGAAAGTAAAACTTTTGAGGGAAAGGGATAGAAGGATTGCATGAAAGGGAAATGACTGCAAGAAAACTACCTACTAGGTGATGCACCAAAATTAGGGTTTGGATCTCAGTATAGAGGAATGAAACCAATGGAAGAACCAGGTCAAATAAGTCACAACTCACTAGATAGGCTTGCATAAGTATTTCATAGGAAGGCCTGAACAAAAGACTCAACCTATGACCTGCAAACTAATATCCTTCTCTGCAACCAGGTGTAGGAATAAGACAAGACTGCTAGGGGCTGAAGTATACCCACAAAACATCTAAATCAGATCATACACAATAACACACAGACTTACAGAAAATGAGAGGAACTAGGAACCGCAATGTCCATTAACAACATTCATAAGCTTTGATCCAATAAGAGATGATACAAACAAAGAAGCATAGGGATATGAATAATTATCACCAAATACCTCCATAATGTTTGTATGATCAATGAGAAGATTACAAAATGTAAAAGAAAAATGGCAGAAGGAATGCCTCAGATAGCTCCTAGAAAGAATCAAATTCTCTTTACAAAATGCCAAAATCTCCCTGCACTAAGGCTCTCAAAAATCTTTAAATACCACCTCCACTGCACGCAGGGAGGAGTTCCAAAACCTAACCAGGGTTACAGATTTACAATAGAATAATTGACCCTAGGACAAAATCTAATCTGGTCATAAATGTGCACCAAGGTGAATCAATCAGATCAGACTTTCTATCTTGCGCCCATCCCTGTCCTTGACTATGCCATGTGAACAAGCAACCTGGAAAGAATCAGCTATACTCTACAACTAGTCCCTTGTCATGAATGCTCACCAACTGATCACAGTCTCCCAGGATGAGAAGTGACCCCTGACGGCCGCCGTTCAATTTCTCATCAATGAGTCTTCGATCATGACCATGCCTTTTAGCCAACTGCAACTAAGAGCAATAACTTCTGATTGGATTCCTTATCTCTTTCCATGCCTCTGAATCTCCCTTTCTTCACCGACATTGAAACAAATCTAATCTAGGGATCAACAGACTCTCTATGCACGGCCCCTTTGCAATTAGACCCTTCCGATCAATTTTGGAAGACGAGAAAATAGAAACCATGGCTACTGAGTGCTTCACAGTGTCAAACTTGCCGCCATGTCATTCAAATTCAAAGTCCTACGACCACGCGACTAACCATAAGTCTCCAAGTCGCGGGAAAATGACCTTCACCACAGTTAAATCTCCAGACTTGGCGACAATGTATCTCTTTACCCCTGGTAACCCGAGTCTAGATCCAGCGACATCCCGACTGAATAAAATCAAAGTCATGAGGAGATCAGCTTAACCCATCATCTGTCCAGCGACCCTGCTACTAACTGCCTCTCTTGACCGCCATGGTTGTCTCTTACTCGCTAGATGCTAACTCCCCATCTTGAGACTGTGCGACCACACTAGTCGCCAAGTCAGGAGAACTAAGCACCAAGCCCTTTGACCTTTCAAAATAGTTTACATGTGTCCCTTGATCTTTCTAGCGACATCCCGACTACCCTTATCGCTGAGTCGGAGTACTTTTCTCGTAGGGCACTTTCATTACCCGACTACGCGTTCGTCGTTAGATCATCTTCTCTTTGCATCGGACGACTGTCGTGAAGTCGCTGATCAGATGAACACGCCCTTAAATCATCCAGTGATTCTATGACTAAAGGCAAAGCATAGTTAGTCTTGAGGTCGCAGAACCCATTTCCTCCGTCTGGCGATTACCCGACTGAGGGTTCAGCATCCACTTGCCTTATGCCATCTGTCACACGGCCACTGGTTCCTCTGTTTGCACATTGGAACTCTGAGTCATTACTTGGTTCTGGCGACAAGGTGACTGGGGACCACAGACGGCTAGTCGCGAAGTTTGAGCAACTTTTTCTAACTGCCAGGAACATCTTGCGATCAACCGACTGACATTCTGTTTAACTGCTAACTGTTACCTGACTGGCGATAACGCGACTAAAGGTAACCGTGAAGTTGGGAGACACTTCATTGACTGTTGAATTCTTCTCGTGACCCAGTGACTGAGTGGTGGGCCCACTTTCATTTAACTTATAAGATGGCGTCTCACGACATCCTGACTGAAGTCTTATCACTAAATCTGAGAACAAAGAGGGAATATTTGAAACTGTTATCAGACTACACGACACAAGAAAAAGCGAAGTCGGGAAAGAAAAGAGAATATTCGCAGAGGCCAAAGCGATCAAGCGACTGAAGACCTGGGCCAAGCGATCATGCGACTGAAATTTGACACATGCTCTAAGTGATTTGAAAAGGTAAACGTGAAACATAACGTGCCAAGGTCTAAGGGCTTATTCCATCGTTTGCATGAAGACTTAGGGTTTCTCAGGGTTTAAAGGGTAAATTTAGGGTAGAGCTTGAGCTGAAGACCTGAGAAAATATGACAGAGGAAGCCAGACAAGGAAGACTAGGCCAAATTGCACAGAAATGAGAAATTTGGGCAACAGTAACTGCTAAAATGGATGGAAAGTTGAAATGGGAAGACCCCTCTATCTGCAAATGAAGAAAAGAAATTGAGGTCTAGAAGAGACTCAAGGAAGGTGGGGTCACGGACTATATGGAGAAACTCAATGGTTATGATAATGATATCTCAAAGGAGTTTGCAGACAACTAGGATAATGGCAAGGTGAATATTTGTGGTAAGACTTTCCTCGTCTCTGAGAAAATCATCTCTAAAATTACGGGTTTGAAAATGTTTGGTCTGAAATATTATAGAAGTGGGTTTATGGAAAAAAATTCTGCCAGCATGTACCCTAAGACCCAGGAGGAAAGATATTTACTTGTTAAACAAAAGGGTGATTATGTTTTGGGTTGCCATATGAAACTTTTTTAGGCTAAAATGGTTAAAGCTTTAGTGAAGTATTTTACCCTAGAGGGTCGGTACACTAGGGTTTATAATTTTCAATTCATGTTGGTAAATGATTTTAGATAGAATAAGAAAATTTATTTTCCCTATTTTCTCCTCGAATCTTTGGGTAACAGTATAATGGAACACAGAAAGAATGTCGACAAGCCTATTCTCCATGATGGGCTTATTCTATTGATATACAAATATGCAAAGTTTAAGTTGCAGGGTAACTCTCAGGCCAAAGGCTCGAATAGGGGAATAAAAGGCAAAAGACCTATGGCGAGTGACAAAAATACACTAGGTAAAAAGAGAAAGGGGAAAATGAGTAATGTAGGGGATGACCCTGCTAAGATCCTCATAGAGGAGGAAAGAATGAACATGGAAAATGAATCTGAGGATAAGGGGAAGGGAGATAAAGGTGTTGGAGATTTACTTCTGTCAGCTAGTTGATTGTATGTTTGTCATTGATGACAACATATAATATACAACAATGTTCTATATGTACTTATCAAAAAAGTGATATTAAACCTTGCACGATTATATTCATGTTGTAGACATGTTGTTGATGCTTTGTTCATACACACAGGATCAAATTTTTTGTTTCAACTTTAAGTTGTGTTAATCTGTATTGGCAGTTACAGTTTCTAGAGAGTATCTATTCAAAGCCGACGTAATTTCCATGTTTCTTGAGTTGTTCCTATCTTATGGATATGTGTTTGTATATTCATGATTAGTTATGAGTTAACCATGTTTGGTTAAGAGTGCCTATCATGTTTCATTAGGATCATGTTGTTTGAGATAATTTGGTGGAGCCGACACAGTGAAGCATCGCGTCTATTCAGTTCATGCTGTGCAACCTTAATTTTGATTGCGTTCTTAGTTAAGCCAACAAGGAGGTTGGTGAAGTGTTTCCCACAGCCATCATGACCCTATACTTTGAGGAAGATATTTATAGTAGTTCATTTGTGAACGCTAAGTGTGAATGATAAGAAAGGAGATAGAAAAGTACAAAGCAGAATATCAATTATGTTTCATTCATCAAGGATCTATGTGAAGAAGTAGTGGAAGATTACATTACATTGGAACTGATCAAGACAACAGGTCTACTCTAAAGTTCATCATCAGATATAGTGCATATCTGTTGTACAAAAGGTTGTAGCCTTCACCATTGAACTAGTGAGCTTTTGGACAGTGAGTCCTCACCCTTTACAGGGTTATTTGTAAAAGACTCCTAACAAGGTCAGACCCTTAACTAGGTCACTATACTTATTGCATTGTAAAGAACAAATCCTAACAGGTTCGCAAGATCTTCTAACAGGTATTATTATAAACAAGTATAGTTCATTGTGGGTGCTGATTCCCACCGGATTTTTACCATTTGGTTTCTCCGTAACCAAATTGTGGTGTTGTCTATTGTGTTATCTGAATGTGCATTTACTTTATGGTATTCTAGAATTAATAAGAGAAAATAACTAAATTAGTTGATAGTTGATTCACCCCCGGGTGATACCACAATAGTGGGTTACACTTTTTTGCCTAAACGGACATTGAACTCTACACTTTGAGAAAAACTTTCACATTCGGATGCATATTGTCGTTAAACTGTTTGAAATCGGAAGATGAAGTAAACTAGAGTATTTTAGGATTTTCTGTCAAGATTCTAAATAAATTTTTTTATTTTTTTTTGAATTGATTTTAATGGTTTTTTTTTCTCCCACTAAAACTGCTATGTTGCTGAAAATGTATTTTTCAAAAAGGTACAATGACTTTGTACAACATAACTTTTTTTCTAAGATAGATATTGATGTGATTCTCTTGAATTTGGTTTTGCAACATCCATACGGAGGGCAAGCAATTGGTTTGATGAAATTATCATGATTATTGCATATTTTATGAACGTTTGAAGTAGACTCAACTGTAATTTTGACATACCTTGACTGCGTAACTGATAACTTGCGTATTTATCAAAATTCAAATTTTTTTTTTTGATAGAAAGAAGACTCGAAACCGGAGGGCACTGTTATTTTTCAAAAAAAAAATTCTATTTTTTACTATTTTTCTTTCATTGAACGTCAAACCTGGAAGTTTATATTTGATAAAAAACCTACATCTGATGCACGTCAAAAAACATAGACCTAATAAATTCAAAATTTGTCAAATCTATATTCGTTAGAAAGCTCGTTCAGA